>OZ022263.1:85994648-86219648 GCA_963978885.1 Nemotelus pantherinus | reverse complement strand
GGCTGCCAGCTATGGTTGTTTTTGTATTTATTTGGCATACCTGTATTAAGCAATTTTGGCATAGATTTTTCAAATTGTAGTGATCTTGTAGTGAAAATAAACACCAAATATTAAGAACTAGAAAATTTGAAAACTTTTGCGAATGATAACCTTAAATTTTTTTGCATCCCTATAACTTCCAATGCAGTCATCGGATCAATACGAAATTCGCAGAGCAGGTTGATTTCAACGTAGGGCAGTTGCGACATATTTTTGTTATTTTCGTTCCAGTGAATGCTTACATTAAGTATTCACATCGTGAACATTTGCAATGAAAATAAGTAAACTATGTTTACATTTTCTAAGATCTGGTAATTTTTCGGATGACAACCCCAATTCCCTTTCTATCGCAGTAACTTTGGATGAAGTCACCCAAATCAAAATTAGCTTAGATTCTATTATTACTTAGGGTGTATTAGTTTTAAGTAAGAAAAGTAAGTAGTGGTAGAATACGCACTCAAAATCTGTACAAATCTTCTGCTGTTCTTCGAACATTAGTGTTTCTAGCGGCTCTGATGCGCTAGGGTCTTTCATAGATTTATTTTTTTGATGCTGTCTGTAAAAACCAATTCTTAAGAAATAAGTTCAATGTTTCGTAACAATGAGGCCAACATGAGATTGAAGGACTTTCAAAGGCTCGAATTTATTGCTTTGAATAAAGCTCTAAAGCTCAACAGTGCACAAGTGAAAAGAAGCTATATAAAACAAGAAACATACAGACACATAAATTATGTATGAGTCAGGAGGAGACCGATAAATTCCACATGGAGACCAGGAAAATTTCAGTCAATAATACAGTTCTTTAGTTCATTCACATCTAGATATCCTCCGGATGCATAACAATGTTATTCACTTTTTATCGAGCGAACAATGTTGACAAAAGACCCAACTATCAGCTTGCCTTTGTTAAGTAATATGGACAATGGACAGTTGAAAGATTTTATTCAAATAAAAGTGCGTGAAGTATTCCTTTCACAGCTGGCTGGAAGCTAAATGATAATATGGTATGATTGAATAGGATGCTATAAAGTTAAGGTGGCGTAGAATTTGAAAAGGGATCTGGAGTACAGATGTTGTGTGAAGACAAGTTTTCTAGTTTTTTTGCAGGATATCTCGTATATAGTGCTATGATGATCATTGGAGATTTGCGAAACATTATTCGATTATAGTTTGTCTCTAGTATAATACTGGAAGTTAATAGTGGAAGATCCGATTGTAGTATGTCTCTTGCATTAGAGCTACAAACGGCTATGGCCGTGGTGAGTGCCAAAATAAAAATACGGAAAACTTACTAATTAATTCAAAACATACAAATTATACTTAGCGAATCAACATTTAATTTAATCTTTTAAATAAAATAATAATGATAAAAAACTGGTGAGTACAATTAACAAAAACAAACTTATATTTATGCCAATTGTGAAATTTTTATGAATTTGGAGTTCTTTGATCTTCTTGATGTTATCGGTACTATGGAAAATTACGTAATTTAAAGTTAGTTTTTCTGTAAAAGTTTTTAATTGCTTGTTAATAGGGTAATAAAATCTGTCTTCAGATTTCGCTTCTTCATTGGTAAAATAGTGTTCTAAAATTTTCAAACTACAATTATTATAGTGAATAAGCATATATTCCGACATTTTTAGTTGTCTGCTATTGGAATTTTTATTTATTTTAGTATTGTTGGCATTTTTATTACAATGGTTTGGCTATCTATTTCAATTATTTCAAGATCTCTGTTTTTTATAACATTACAATTTTCTATATATACAGTGTTTGCTTATCCTTAGTTCGTTAAGTATGTTCAATTTCTCGAGTTTATACACTGTGTTGTTCAATTCAAATGCAATTTTTTTTTTGGATAATCTATTTCCTTTCCTCTCAGGTTCAGTATAGGTCAAATCATTTTAAGTTGTACTCTTACGAATTCTCGTCCATTGTACCAAAGAGCCACTTTTCTATTCTTCCAATTAGATTTATTTGTCTGCTTCATGGTGGTATTAAGATTTTTACTTTAATTTCCAAATACTCTATTTCTGAAAGTAAAAGCTCTCTATATTGTCCGTTTAGTTTCAGTACATTGCCCTTGAAGTCTTGAATTTTGCTGAAGATTTCTTCCAAATTAATGAAATGAATAATAATGTTTAATTTTGATACTATGTCCACTTTATTTAGATTGATTTCGGCAAAGCCTGTCTGCTAATTTCCTTGGGCCGGTCTTATTAGAAGGATTAATATTGCTAGTATTGTAAGAAACTGAAAAGAGTGGTAATTTATATGTATAATAGCTATTTCTACCAATTCTTATATAATTTTTTTTTCTTTGCAAATTGAATTGAAGAATGTGTTATAGGAATAATTTTACTTTGCTTATTTCAATGATCATTTTTTCTCGAAAATATGGCATATCGCTTTGCGTGAAAGATGGTTTCGAGTTTCTGGAAATATATTCGGCAACCATGCAGCAGAAAACACCACAATCGTTTCCATTATTTTGCTGCGGAGCATCCGCAACATTTTTCTTGACGGAGGATGATGTGTCAAATGTTCCATTTTGTTTGTCTTTATATTCTTCCTTTTGGTAATTTTCTAAAGTTTTTAGTATTACGTTGTTATTGTTTCACATAGAGTCGAAGTACTTGATGAACATATTTTTGATATCAACAATTGCAAAGGCCCAGTGTTCCACCTGAACGGGTATCAAGACCATTTCGTACGCAAATACATTTACTTTGCGGGTTCATCTGCAGACAGCGCCTAAGCCGCATTTTAGTAAGATCGGTAGAAAAAATTTATTCATCGAGTAGATTTTTGGCCATTCATTGTGTTTTCGATGTTCGCTGCATTGTGCCAGTAAATTGCGATAGAAGTTAATGATATTATCATTTAGCCATTTTCCTTCGTTTACGGTGGTAATATCTTGACGACTTACATTCAAATTGAATTTATTGACCAGAATTTCATCTTCTGGGCCATTATTTAATGATCTATGTATCATTAATTTCTCATTTTCGGTAATACATTTTTCATCTCCTTGGTTTTGATCCATAAGTTTTGGCTTTCTTTTGATATTTACCGGATGCACGTTTTCCAGCTGTACTTTTCTATATTTTGGCAAGTGTTTGAAACGGGCAGCCTTATAGTTTTGAATAAAACCTGTTGTTCTGATCTCTTCGTAGTCTTCTCTACGTTAATTTTGTTTTCCGAGGTATCTTTCTTTTGATTTTTCGACATTAGTTACTAATTTACTTTATGAAACTAAACATCTGCAGGAGTGGATTTAATGGTGAAGTGAAAACGTTCATTATAACTACGAGCCAACCGTTGAAGGATTCGTCTAGCTGATGTTTTGGGTTTGTAAGTGGCTATTGTTTGAAACTTTTCTACAATTGTACTATGTAATCTTGCTTTATCTTACACTCCTGTATGACTATGAGCTTTTGTGAGATGGAGGGTTATTCCTTCCTCTTGAAGAAGTTCTTTCACTCGCGCACCACCGTACTCATTACCTGCAACAATTTTATTATATTTTACACAATTTTACAATTTTATTATATTTTATCTTAGCTATGTGTTCCTATAATTATTTTTTTATGGTAACATGATTTCTGTCTGTTAGATAGTATATTGAAGCAAATTTAGAGAATTTGCCTGTGACCGTCAAAAAACTATATTTCATTATTGTTTATATACATCAATATATAAAATTCGATTGACATCAGAAGCAGTTTCATTATATTTAAATTTAGGTTTGATAGAATTCGTGTCATATTTGACTTCTTGGCATACACCGCATTGGCTAATCACCAGTGTTATTAGTTCTTGTAAATTTGGAAAGTATATTTTAGCGTATTGAATGCAGGCTTTCTTTAAAATGATACAAGGATATTTGCCTTACAGCTTCTGTCTCTAATTCAATTTCTTTGGCCCTAAAAGAACAGCGAGTGAATTTTACCTGTGAATCCTTGGAAAAGAGTTATCTAATATTTTCCTGTAAAATGTTGTACTTACTGTATAAATTCATATGTTACCTTTCTTAATATACCTCCTTAGTGTGTTTGTTAAATTATCAAAGTCATATTCTGCTATAAATATTTTTTTTTTGTGTAAACTTTCAAATTCGTGCGTTTTCTTATTAGTTAGAATAAGTTGTGTCCTATATTTATTTGTAATTTCTTCTTTAATAGGTATGTATTCGAATAATTCTTCCGCTGCTGAATGTATTGTGGCTAGGGTTCTATTGTCATCATCTTCAACATTGCATAGTACATATAGATCGGAAAATGAATTTGTTTGCCCGTCGATTTCAGTTTTCTCCTCATTATTTTCTACATTAGGCTGGATGCGACTCAAAAAATCAGCTGTTCTGTTTTCTCCACCTTTAACATAATCTATTTCCAACTGATACTCTCGAAGTTTTAAAAGCTAACGTTGATGACGTGGTGACAGATCTCTTCCTCGATATTTTGCTTGAAGGTACTTTATGGGCTGGTGGTCCGTGAAAATTTTGAACTTATTCCCATACAAATAAAGCCTGAAGTAGTTTATGGACCACACAATGGCTAGAAATGCCTTATTTGCGGCAGAATTTTTCCGCTCATGGGAGTTTAGGGTTCGAGACGCAAAGCAGGTTGGGTGACCATCTTGGGATAAGACGGCACCTATTGCGAAATTCGAAGCGTCTGTCGGTAACTGAAATTGTCTGATGAAGTCTGAAAAACGAAGTATTGGATGCAATGTGATAAAACTTTTGAGTTTTTCAAAAGCCTTAATATAATTTGGATCACTGATATTTATTTTCATATCCTATTATAAATATTTCGTCATGGGCTGTGCAACCTTTGCAAAGTTCCGAATGAGCTTGCGGTAAAAACCCGTAAGTCTGAGGAAACTTTTGATTTCTTTGGCAGGGGCGTTTTCAAGGGCGAATGGCATTCTGACAAATTCATGTAGACCATGCAGAATAGCAAAAGCAGTCTTTTTACGATCTTTTTCCTTAACCAATATTTGATGGTACCTTTTTTCTAGATCTATGGTAGAAAAATACTGAACCCTACCTAACTTATCCAGGATTGAATTAATTTGGGACAAGAGAAACTTGTCATCTACCGTAACCTCATTTAACTTTCGGTAATCTATGACAATCCTTAACTCTCTTTCTCCAGAGCTATCATTCTTTTTGGGTACGACTATCAGCGGGCTAGAATATTTGAAATTACTTTTGCGGATTATAACCTGTTCCTTCTTTTCAGCTATTTGCCGGCATACTTCTTGTTCGTGCCTAGGTGGGTTTCGATAAAGTTTTGAACTTATTTGATTATTAGTTGTGGTTACTATTTCGTGTTGAATAACGGGAGTACTTGTGAGCTTATCACCTTCTAGGAAAAGTAAGTGCTCGAATTTTTTTACGTTTCACTATTGCTTGGAATTCTTCCTTATTTATGTGCTTAAGATTAAGACGATTGAGATAACCACTTTCAGAGCATATATTTGTGCCATTGGGTAAGGATCATTTAAAAAAGGCAATGTTTGGCCGTTTAATAGAGCTATTTTCTATGTCAACCACATCTATTTAAAATATCTATACCAGTAATAAACTTATATTTTCAATTTGTTAAATGTTTCACTTTCCACAAAATTTTGTGATGGGGCATTTATTTCCACCGGAGCTGGTGTATAAGCTTCAAAATCAATGGAATCTTTACCAGTAATTGTTGCAAATTTCAAAGGAGTGATTCTCACTTTATTAAAGTTACAAATTTTTCGTCAATAATGCTAAACGATAAGCCTGTTTTCATGAATGCTTTCAATTTAATCTTTTCTATCGTAATTTCAGCTAATGGCAGTTCATCCGAGGCTTATTTATAAAACAAAATCACCCTTTTCAGAGCTTCCAACCTGACTAGATTCAGCGATTTCAGCATTCTTTTCTAATCTGGTTGTTTTAGGTTTCTTAATTGTCTTAATATTTTATTGGTCTTGTTGTTGACCATGATTATTTGCTTGTACATTATCTACTTCCATGGAAGTAACAGTTTGTTTACGAAAAGACGAACTTCGTCTGGAGTTTTTTTGCCCTGAATTATTTCTAACTTACCCATAATTATTGTTGTCATTATATCGATTGTTGAAATCAGTTTTTCAGGTTTGATATTAATCAGCATCTCGAGAGCGAAAATTTCTCAAGTGATTGTTTTGATTTTCGTTTGTGGCTTCTTGTCTGTCGAGTTTGTACTGTTTGTTCTGTTTGTTGTGTCTCTTGTCTGAAATTTCTTGAATTTGATTCTCTTCGAAAATTAAAATTACAATTTTTATTTTTGAAATTTCCCGAATATTTATTATGATTCGCAAATTTTGTCTTTTTAAACTTTTCACGAATACATGCGTCTTCAAAGCGCCTCTCTCGCATTACATGGATGATATAAAAAATGTCATGTAAATTGTAAATTTTATCTTCTGCAACATTAGCGAGAAGCGAATCTACATTACTTAGATTTATGCACAAATTATTTTTACAGTAGAAAATCAATTCATCTGCTTTAAATTTAAGTATTTGTTTTTCAATGGCTAATTGACTTACTGTGTCGACTTTCAAAGATGTAACGCGCCGATATATTTCCGCTGGTTCGATGTCTGGTTTATACCTTAATTTAAGGGCTGTTTTCAGCGTCTCCCAGTTGCTCGGGTACGCAATGTTGATGACTGCTTCTTTCGCTTCACCTTACAACTTTTCCAGGAATACTAAATTCCTCCTTTGTTTGGTGGTTGTCTATCCTGCCCAAAAAATGCTCTACACTGGTGATGAAGCCGTTTACAGACACTTTGCTTGTACCTGTGAAGGTGCTCATGTGCCGGAGTTCTTTGAAAATGTTGTCCCTATGATTTGCTTCGTTCCACAGGGACATATTCTGAATTGCCGCCGCTAGCTGACCAATTTGGTTTTGATGAGCTGCTATGAGCTGTTGCACAGCTGCCGTTAATTATGCAAATTCTTTCTCCTTTTGCGCCGATAGCATTTGTAGTTCACTTATTTGGGCCTCCATATCTTCTTCGTACTATTTTTGGGAATTAAAATCGAATTCTCTCCGTTGTTTTCTACTCAACACTCGATTGACCTTTGGTTCTTTCTTTACGAATTTTCAGACAATGCGTCTGCACACGCGGACGAATCAAATGGAACTCCACTTACGTCTACTTACAATTGTTAGAGGTGCATGTCTATTCTGCAAAGTCAGCGTCTGCATTTTCACATTTCTGAAAATGAGCCAGGAAGTTTCTCAAGTCTTTTAAGGCGGAATCATGTTTCTTCATGGATTCATATTTTATGAAACCGGACGGTGATTTATATATGTATAACTAGCTGGGTCTTAAAATTTGGTTTGCATCAATTCGTTTTGAACCTCAATAGCTTAAACTTTGCAAGTTGCACAATCGTGCATTGTGAAAGTTGAAGTATGGTCAGTAATGCAGTTTTTGCTTCAATTTTATTTCATGTGCATTGTATACTCCTTTGTATGGATCGAAGAACATTTAAACAGTTTTTTTTATATTTTCGCAGAAAAGTATTCAAAAGCTTTGTTGGTTAGAAGAAGAAATCATCCAAGATAATAAAAAGGCTTGTATAATTCAAGCAACTACATGCAACGCTAGGAAAAATCTTACGCTCAGTCTATGTAATACAATCATTTTACTTTGCTCATATACATATGTATATACTTCATTAAGACGATGTGGAACCTGATTGCTATATGAACAAAATACAAAAATGAGGAAGCCTTGATAGCTTCAGGTAACATCTTCATAATAACAGGGTGTTAGTGCACATTTACAGTCAGAAAGCTTTACCGTCCTCGTTATTATTGTATATTTACTTCATTCCAGGCATATCCATTACTAAAAAAAGCCAAACTATAATCAAAGGGACTAATGTATACTATGAACAGTAAGTGAGCTATTTGAGTAGAAAACAAACAATAACATAGTTGAACACACACTTCAGAAGATTTTTAGGTTACTAAACCAATACTGTGGTTCGATATTGATGTTTGCACGATAATGCTTTTTGGGAAATATTGAAGAAATTTGCAGCAGTTTTGATTTTCTTGAAAAGAAACGAAACTTTAATGGAATCGAAAGATAATAATGACAATCAATTTTGCTTGCAAAGAAATATTTCCAAGAAAATAGTCTAAGAACATTTTATTTGTGACAGAGGGTGTATTAATAACTCGAAAATTAAGGTTAGTTTTTCATTAATAGCATCTGTACTTTTTAAAGATCTATTGAGATATGATATATTTAATCAAAATGAATCGTTTAGCAGCTCTAGATAACCTGCAGATTTTGGTTTCTAGTCAATCCTTTTTCACAATGATTAATCAATGGAAAAAACTCAAAAAAACTAAGAAATCATAAACAAAATCGTTGCTTACGAATATTGACTGCATGTACCACTGGCAGTTTTTCTCTTTAGTGATATTTCAGATCTTCTTCGTCTTTAATAAATTTGAATATTTTCGTAAAATATGAAAGTTCAAATTTGGTACCATTCTTATCAAGATACTCATTTATTTCAAGATATTGGTCTCTAAGCAACCTTAATAGAGATTTAAAATAGATTCTTTTCTCTGGAATCTCGTCCATTAATCTGATAAAGAAAAGCCACTATAATCAAATCAGCAGATTTCCAAATATTCATTTTCTGTACAAAAATAATTTTCCAAATCCCTAATGACCATTTTCATGGCATCAATATAAATCCCAAGCTTTTCTCCGCTGATCCTTTGTAATGTTTATTTCAGCCAATTGCCTCACTGACATTTCTGCCGAATGAGATATTTTCTAATTGCGAAGAGATTAGAGTTAATACCAAGCTGCTAGCGTTTCGATAATAAGAAGTTCAACTTGCTGTTGCTGGATTAATAACGGTTCATTGTTACCGAAATTGCCATCATTCACAATGTTATTATTGCTCTTGGCCAAATGCAAATTAAAATGGAATTATTCGAAATTATCGTATTTTCCTAGAAGCTAAGATTTTTTCATACAAAGATGATAGTTAAAGGATTTAGTTTTGTTATCTTAATCTTGGATTTAAGACGCTTGGCTTGTGTACAAAGTGCATAGAATGATTTGATTTGTCAATACGTACGGTAGATTCAGCTGAGAAAAGCTGCGTTTTTTTTTCATCCAGAAGTGTAGTAGGTAGTTGCATGCATGAAAAAACGATCCGGAGTAGCATGCAAATTTATCGTATTCTTATTCAATTGGCAGCAGTGTGTTTATAGTGTGGTTTGTGTTACAGTGTGTTTTTATATAAAATTAGAATCAGGAAAATTTATTTTTAAAACATAATCTAAGAATATTTTGACTCACAGGATGGGAAATCTGCTGACAGCATTGATTTTTTTTCATACTCATCGGATTTAAGTTTTCTTGGCTTCTAGTTTCACAGAGAATTTGCAGGGAATTTATCACAAATTCTTACGTTCCAAAAAGAGCAAAAATACGACATCCAGTGATTGTAGAAGAATTCATACTTTTGGTTGCTATTTTCCGTGCATTACCGCTATTATACTCTACTCTGGATGCAAAAAAAGCAGCTGAATTCACTAGTCTGAGTTTATTTACTGAGAGGACAGACTTTGAAAAATCTTTCAGACTTTCATTTTTACTCCAAGAACAATCGAATTCAAATCGATATCATGGTTGAGCGGGGTTCTTATTTTTTCTAAGTTATTTTATATTTCATTGGAGCTTACTTGTCTGGTAGTGGCTGACAATGTTTCAAAAATCTGTTTTTATCACTGGAAAGAGCAGCTTCTCTCTCAAAATAATCGTACTATAGAAAACTTTTTCATAGGTTGATACGTTTTGAATTGCGACAAATGAGACAACTGTATCTTTTGAGCAGGATCTTAAGGCTAACGAAAAACAGTGGATTGATGAAGATATCCAAGCTTATTTACAACTTACAGCTTAATTTCTCATTTTTCGTGTTTGCAACATTGGTTTTAGCCCTCATGGAAGTCTCTTGTGGATTTTTTTTCTCAATTGTAGGCACAAGTATTTTAGATGCCAAAACTGAAGTTGAGCCAACTATGAACTACCTGAAACCAGGATAAATAACACAAACAAATTTAATAGCCTGACCTGAAACCACAATAACTTTCTACATCCAAAGTATATTTTAGATTTTATTATATCTATAATTGAATTATAATGATTATGAATCTTTGCTTGTTTTCATATTCCCTAAAAAAATATCATTAGATTCGATTTACAAGGCAAATAAACGAAATTCATTGCGGAAATCGTCCTAGTACACGGATCACTTTATTCACTAACTTATTTTTGGCTCCTCAAACGAAGTCATGCTTTAAGATAAATATTTATTTATTAATTAATATGATTTACGCGTTTGATTGACATACGTGTAGAAAACTCGAGCTCAAAAGAAAAGCTGTTTATTGGAAATTTCAATGCAATGTTTTTAAAAAAATTTCAAACAGTACAAATGTGCTTGACTGAATAAAAATGCTTAAAACAATTATTATAACTATGCAATTTTTATAACCATCCACGTTTCTTTTTACCCTAATAGCTACCTTAATAGTTATTAGGAATTATATATTATTAGGAACTGTAAGAAATATTTATTATACGAACTACCCTAATATTGCATTATTCCGCTCAATTCTCAAAACTTTGCATATTGACCTAGAATAAGTTCAAGAACCACCTTTCAGCTATACTACCCACATAAACTCCATCAACCATAAAATCAATTGCCTAATAACGTTAAATAGTCCATATATCTTCTACGAAATGCTTAAGTCCACTCAGAATCGAGAATAAGAATCATGGCTAATCGCAATATACTTTCCTTGTACAACTGTTCTGACAGCCCATAAATAACAAAACAGAACAGAGCGGACGAACAAAAAACTTTCGTCTGCGCATAAATCAGTCACAAGTTAAAGTTTTCCGGCAAGCTGTCTAACATCACTTGTTATAGACGCGTCCTCCGTTTTCCACATTTGCAGCTATCAAGCCGTTGGAGTAGCGATTGTAGCTTCCGACTGTTACTTTTACCCTTCTCAACATATTGTGCTTATCCTTAAAACAAAAATGGAGCAAAAGAGAGGGAGAAAAACTTATTTCCGTCACGAGAAAGTAAACAGCTATAAGGAAATCTCAATTAGACTAAAGGTGCCATTACACGGTTTGTAGCATCTACAAATGTTTGTAGGTTCATCGAGTTTTTTCGCTACAAATTGTCTACAAATCGTGTAATGTCAAAATTTTTTAGCTACAAACATTTGTAGAAAGAGTTTGTTGACGGTTCGTAGATGATTGTCTACAAATGTTTGTAGGTGGAAAATGCGACTCGTGTGATAGGAAAACGAATTTTGAATTTGTAGATTTTAAACATTTGAAGACCAATCTGTAGTTCGTAGATGCATGAATTTTGACATGTACAAACTACCACTGTTTGTAGACATTTAAATTATCTGATTTAAGCGGTTGGACGGTGGGAGCGAACTCGAGGAAATTTTGTGTGTTTTTAACTGTGTGCTATCTTTCGGTGATATAATTATAACTGTTTAGACCGATTAAATGGATCCAAAGGATGCATTGACGTTGGTGGTGGCAATGAATTTGCTGGACAGTAGTGATAGTGATGAAGAAATTGAAATGGTGCCAAGGCGGAAACGGCGCTTTTGGACAAGAGATTGGATTCTTCGACGTAAAACCGAAGGATTCTGTCAAAAATTACTTCAGGAATTGGAAAGTAATGATTTGTCACTTTTTCATAATTTTGTTCGAATGACATTGGACCAGTTCAATTATTTATTGGGAAAAGTGACACCTTTAATAAAAAAGAAAGACACTAATATGCGGGAAAGTATTACAGCGAAGGAACAGCTTGTGTTAACATTACGATACTTGGCCACCGGTGAAAGTTTTGAATCGTTGAAATATTTATTTCGCATTCCGCAGCCGACGATCTCTAGCATCATTCCGGAAGTTTTGGATGCTATCTATACTGTCCTTGTGGGTGATTATTTACAAGTAAACATTATTTTTACATAAAATTTAAATTTATATTGATAATTTTTTTCTGTACAGGTACCGAAAAATCAAGAGGAATGGGAGTCGGTTGCCCAAAAATTCAACGATCTATGGCAGTTTCCAAACTGCATCGGTGCCGTAGATGGCAAACATGTCACAATGATAGCGGAAGCGAATTCGGGCAGCACGTTCTACAATTACAAAGGCACGTTTAGTATCATTTTGATGGGAATCGCTGACGCCGAATATAAACTTTTATACATTGACGTTGGGCGGAACGGTAGATTTTCTGATGGAGGAGTGTTTAATCGGTGCACGTTTTCGGAAGCATTAAATAATGGTTTACTGCGTTTGCCTCCACCAAAGCCATTGCCAGGTAGACAGCTTCCGGTTCCTTATGTACTTTTAGCTGACGACGCATTTGCTTTGCGGCCAAATATTATGAAACCGTTCAGCCAGCGGGGTCTGATAATGGTCCAGCGCGTGTATAATTATCGCCTTAGTCGTGGTCGCCGTATTATCGAAAATGTGTTTGGAATAATGTGGGCTCGTTTTGGAGTGTTGCGAACGCCTATCAGACTAAATGCCGAAAAGGCGAAGAAAGTGGTACTAGCGTGTTGTGTGCTTCATAATTATTTAATGAGCACTAATAAAAGCAGATATGCACCGCCAAGAACATTCGATCGATACAGCGATACTGGCGAAATTATTCCCGGTAATTGGCGCGTGGAGGAAACTTCAGTGGAAACAATGTTTCGACGTCAACAATCACGCACAGAAGCGACATCAAGTGCGCATGAAATACAAAACGAATTTAAAACATACTTCGTTGAAGAAGGTGAATTAGATTGGCAATATAAACACATATGAATGCTTTGTGAGTTTAAGTAGTAATAGTTTAAGTTTAACCAGTAAGTTTAACAGTTAACAGTTTAAGAAGTATGAGCTGCTATTTGTATGTTATTGTATGTCATCGAATAAAAAATATTTCTATTGATCAAATAACAAAGCGTTTTTTATTTTCTTAGCAAAACAATTTACTCGACTTAAAACTCTTCGGTAAAATTCAGATCCTCAGAGGTAGAAAGTTCACTTGGTATCACATGAATTACGGTGTCCTGATGTGAAGGCTGCGAAAGAGAGGAAATGAAAAATAATTATTATGTAAAGATGCATAAAGTGAAGGAGTGTACCATGGATAACGCTTCGTCTATAACATCATTAAAGACGCGGGCTAGCTTTCTTTTGGCAAACTTTGCCTGGTCTGCATTAAGGCTTCTGAGTTCAGAAGCGATGTAATCACCAAACGCGCTAAATTCATCGTTAACCCGAACGTTTGCTGAAATATTTCCTAGTGCACGCACCGTCATCTCCCGCAATTCTGTTTTAAAGTCGCTTGAAGTGGACGGTAAAGTGACCGGCGACTGATGCGTTGACGATCGTTTTGTGTCGCTGGCGCTTGAATGACGCTTCCTACCTTGTGTGGGTTGAACAATAGCCTCCTGCGTCAACATGTCACTCATTTCTAAGTCTTCAAATATGTTTTCTTCGCTGTGGGTGGTGGTCTGTAAAATAATATTATCAATGATCATTATATTGAAATATTACCAGAAAAAATATTACCATTGGCATAGATGTGGTCGACTGAGTTGATTGGCGAAGACTATGCGCCTCCAAGAACATCATGTCCTTAAAAAACTTCCACACAATTGGAATTTTTTCGTCAGTTCCTTGACCAGACTTCCGCGCTCGATATTTCGCAAGGTTGGTCCTGAATCCAGTGCACAAGTTGTTCCACTTACCCTTGCAATTGTTGACACTCTTGCCATTCAAACTCGCAGCAATTTCCTTCCAGACGTCTTCTTTGGGTAGCTTGTATTCGGCGCACCCATTATCCCAAATTATAGACTGTTGCTGGATTAGCTGGATTAATTTCACAGATTCTTCATCCGTCCAATCCCCTTCAACTTTTTTTGTGTATGATGATTTTCGTTTCCCATGAACACGTGTTTCAGCAGGTTTTGCTGTTGGTGACATGTTCACCTCCAAATCTGCGCCAATGGTGGTATTCAAAGCATCCATTTAGTCTGGAAATGAAAACAAAAACCAAGCTAAACAATTCAATCCACTAAATAAATTTTCTACACTACACTTACCAACTTTAACTCTAAACACTCGTAAAAATCTATCACGAGACAGAACAGCACCAAACTAACTTTATCACCGACAACTGAACCCTTGATGGAAAAAAGTTTTTCCTTTTTAAAACCCGACGATACCTGATTTTCAACTGAACATCTTTGTATACTAATATACTAATCGTCTGATGGCTATAATTATTAGCTACAAACATTTGTAGATAAGAATGCCAAAAATCGTTTGTAGAAGGATTTGTAGATGCGCGCACTACCTGAAATCTACAAATCGTCTGATAACGAAATTTCCTACCTGCAAACGTGCTACAAACATCTGCGATGCGAACACAATTTGTAGGTGTTTGTAGATCTACAAACGTTTGTAGATCCTACAAACCGTGTAATGGCACCTTAACTGTTTAGTTAAAAGATTTTTTTTTTTAATTCGCCAGGAAAATTGAGCTGATACAATTGACTTTACTCAACAGAGTATGCCTTTTCTCAATCGACAGTAATTGAGATATGGTAATTTTCTATTTGGCATGTGTGTATTTCTTACATTATTTTATTTAAAAAAATTGAAGCATTAAGTACCACCTAGACGGACAATATGCATATCAATATGCATTGATCAATAATATTGAAGGTAGCAGCAATACGCTTCAATATAGCTACAATATGCGAGCTACATATATCAATACGATGCGTGGAAATTCTTTGACTGTACGTTGTTGGTTGTGTTCGGAAAACTCGGGATCTGCTGTGCATGTTTTCATTTTCATTACTTGTTTTTCTTCATATCAAGCAATGGTATCTCATAGACATTTAGCTTTTCTTGTCTTGACTTTGGCTGTGTGTGATATGAAAAAAACGAAATAAGAAGGGGAAAAGGACTGATCAAAAGAATTGAACAAGCTATGAGATGGCTTTACTCACGAAATTTTATCCGATTGGATGACGCGGCCTAACAATTTAACTTAATTCATTTGCATACCATTTAAAAAAATTTTAAATGCAGCTATACCAACTATATTATGAATTGTATTATACTTTATCAATTAATTAAACTGTTTTAGGATATTTTTAATTTTGAATTGATTTCAAATTGATCCCTGTTAATAATAATATAATAACAATTATTTTGCCATGTAACTGACCCAGCGGATGAGTTGAAATATTCTGTGAAATCATCCTTTGTGTTTTTCGCTGCCACATCTGAGCTATCTCTGACGGTTCTTTGAAGTTGCAAAGAAGGTTGATCAAAAAATATATCAGTGTTAATTAGTGTAGTTGCAATTACTAAAAAAAAATATTTTTCTCAAAACTCGAAAAGCACATCTCACTAGATTTTTACTACACAACAGATTAATTTAGAGTTAGTATGATAAGTCAGGTTTGAACAAGTAACTAAACGTAAAGAAGTTTTACTTACCTCTTAGCTATCAGTTTGTGCTGCTTCTAATTGGTCCTATGTAAAGAGCATTTCTTCGTAGTACCACGGCTTTTGTTTGGGAATATCATCAGTTGATTAGCTAGCACTCTTTTTATTTTCACTTGCTTTAGTTCTGGCGAATGGCGATAAAAGGCTACCAAAAGGGAAACAAAATCACGTTCGCACTGTGATATTTTCGCTTGTGTCGACCATCACGTAGGTGGATATCGTTTCGATATCGCAAACAAGAATGATGCCCATATTGATCAATATGCCTCATAATCGTCAATCTGAGCATCAATATAGCCTGCATCAATACACTTCAATATAAAATTTCATCAATATGCCTATTAATATGTTTGAAGCTCTCATCAACGGATGATGTAGCCCTTCAATACGTATTGATCAATGCATATTGATCAATAATATTGACCGCCTAGGAGGTGCTTTACAGAGTAGAATTTTATCTAAAGGACAACGAAAATGAATATATATGGGAGATTTTTGTACTCTGGGGCCCTAAGCACCTCCTAGACGGTCAATATTATTGATCATTATGCATTGATCAATACGTATTGAAGGGCTTTATTGACCGTTTAGGAGAGCTTCAAACATATTGATAGCATATTGAAGTCTAATGGTAGAAGTTATATTGATGCTCATATTGACGTTTATGAGGCATATTGATCAATATTGGTATCACTCTTGTGCTATATATCGTCGCAAAGAAAATGATGATCAATATTGGTATCACTATTGTGTTGTATATCGACGCAAACGAAATGCCACAGTGCAAACGTGATTTTCGTTTCATCCATTCGTAGGAAATTTTTATAATCCTCTAGTTCTGTGACTCGAAGATAGCTCAGCAAATGTTCGTATGTAAAGTGATTGCTCAGCTTGTACTATTCTTTTGGCCAGCGCCTTTCTCTTTTCACTAATGTTCGAAGAACAATAGTATTCAAATCGATTCGACCAAAAATTAATATTTCCATATATATATATATATATATATATATATATATATATATATATATATATATATATATATATATATATATATATATATATATATATATATATATATATATATATATATTTTAAGAGTCCTTCAAACGAAGCTTCTAGCAATCACAACACCAAATACAAGGATAAATGGTTTATTAATTACACAACGATACAATCTAATGACATGTCACTCGCGATTGCATTGGCGTCTTCTCTGATACTTTGTTCTTCGAATTCACACAAAGGCGTCTTCCACTTTACCCGGCTGCCAGACTTCTTTCTCTTCCGACGTAAGTTTACAGCGGTTTCGGCACGAAACAGCTGATCAGTGGTGTCTGTATCCGCAGTGGTTGTATGATCTGTCTTACAACTCGGCCAACCTGACTGTCGATCGACCTCGATCGAAGGGGTTGTGGAAACAGGATTTTGGTTGTCATTGGTGTCATCAGCGTTATAAGAGTTTCGTATGTTTTCATCATCTTCAGTCAGGTATTCTGCATCCCAGTTGTCTTCATCCAGGTATTCTGTATCCCAGTTGTCTTCATCCAGGTATTCTGCATCCCAGTTGTCTTCGTCTAAGTATTCTGCGTCCCAATCGTCGTCATTTAAGTATTCTGCATTCCAATTGTCTTCGTCTAGATATTCTGTGTTCCGTATATCTTCATTTAAATATTCTTCCTTTTGGTTGGCTTGGGTTAAGTAATCTTTGTCGTAATTGGGTTCTTGGTTTGGATTTGTGTGTTTGGCGGAAGTTGGAATATTTCTTAAGTTCGGAATGTTTCTTAAGTTGTTAGTAGATTCTCTATTTAAGGTTTCAGCAGTGTCTAAATTTCTATGTGGTATTAAAATTGTGTCTGAATTTTCAACAAGTTCTGTAATTATAGGTTTTTGACTTAGTTTAGGTTTCAATTGCCATCTCCTCAGCCTGCCAGCTTCCACTATACCATCATAAGGTAGTTGTGAATTTTGGCAGTCTTCGATATCTTTTATTACATATCTGTCATGGTCTAATTTCTTATATATTACATAAGGGCCTCGGAATTTAGGAATTAGTTTTTTGTTTATGCCTGCTGTGGTGTCTACATTTCGCAGTACAACATAGTCGCCTTCGCGATACTCTTTCGCTGGTTTACTGTGTCTGTTGTAATATTCCTCGTTATAGGCCTGTGATTAAAGAATTGTTTCAGTTGCCGTTTTACGGATGAGTGGTAAACTTCTTTCTTCATTGATATAGTTATCGTCCAGGTATTCATCTAGTTCGTTTACAATATTACCTCTTTGAGTGATGCCGAATAATAACTTATGCCTAGTATTATACTCGAGCGAAACGAATTGTCGCGAAAAGTACCCTTTCAGCAGCAGCGAAAAAGCATGCCGATATTGATAATAGATGGCACTATTTTGTGAGTCAAATGCGAGCACTAGTCAAGTTTGAGGCCGGATGTAGTTGATTGTCGAATATGTCTGCTCGAAAGTAGTTCAAACGTAAATTATGCGAACTTGCTTTAATCAGTTCAACAATAATAAAACAAAGGCATTAAAGCTTTTTTAGCGAGGAACATTAATGAAATGAGTAAACTAATTTATTGAAAAGTCAAAGTAGGTTTTAGCGTGACTGGAACGACAGATTAACTTGATACGGCATTGAATTTGGAATTTCATCGAAAGTCTGAGTTTGTTTGCATGACAATTGAAGCGTTGGTTTCTAAGCTCAAGAGTGAGGGAACAATTTGAAAGTGTATGATACAAATCTATTGATCGTTCAAAATATCAGCAATAAATATCTTCAACTAGCCATCACTAATTGCATATGATCCGTAAACGAATAAAAAGTAGCAACAATAAATATTCCATTTGCATTATAGCATTGAGGGAGAAAATTGATGATCGCCGTACATATTTCAAGATATATACGTATACACCTAGCATATTAAGTGCAATAATGTTTTTCCATCACAAAAACAATGCAGCAAATACACGCGAACACACAATAAAACGTTACACATTTTCATTTTCAAGTGGCAACCACTTTAACCAACAAACATTACTTATTTCGCTGAATTAAAAGGGATCCGACCCATTGAAAAGCTGCGAAATATTACTTACCGACACCTATCAGCATTTTCAATTCGCGGTTTGCGCCTTCGATCTCGTTCATTAGAGTATAAAGCTAGAACTACACTGGCGTCACGTAACGTGAGCTCACGTGTCGTCACGTTTTGCGTGTGGAGGCATGAGCTCACGCTTGGAAATACACTTGTGTCACGCCTCACGTGTGTCGACGGTTGACGGTTAACTATCTCCAGTTGTGTGACAATAGTTTATATCGCGTTTTCGAAAAGTGTTTTGTAACTGTATTAACAATTAATTATATTATAATGTGTGAGAGTACAGACTCATCCACAAGCTCTTCAGATTTTGAAGAAGACTTAGAAAATGTTGTTGTTTGTGCAGTTCTTCAAAGGGAGCGTCGATTTTGGGTTCATCCGGTTAATCGTGCAAGGGAAACGTCTGGAGAATACCATTTGTTACCTGCAAGCGTATTTATCGAACAAAGTTAAAGCAGTAAGACTGTTGTTGTTTTTTAAATGAAATTTGTCCCTTCCATGCTGACTTAACAAAAATTCATGCTGCAGTTACAATCAATGCAATACAACATTGTTGCCATGCTTTCTGGGCGGAAGGAAAGCAATGCAACACAATACTTAACGTTATCTGTATATCTGTAATACTTCACGTTATCTGTCACTGGTGTTTCATTATATGCATCCTTAACAGTCTAGAAAAGTTATATCAGTGAGTATTTTATCCATTAATAGCGGCTGAGTATATTGCAAAGGAAAAATGAGACAAACAAAAAACAAAATATGTTTTAAATTTGCATATGATATCTCCTATTTCCCGGACGCACACGATCATATGCAATTGGATATTTAAAAAATTTCAGGTTTGACCGAATTTCACTGCGCAACACAGTTCAGTTGCATTGATTATGCCTATAGCATTATCATAAACTTTCAGTGGTTCTGTAATGAATGCCTCAGGCGGCATACCTACAAATTCCATATTTGCTTGGTATTTTGAACGAACAACATTTGGCGCTAATAGAAAAGTAGTTCGTCATATACATGTTACCAAAAGTTTTTACAAACACTAAAAATGCATGTAAATAATTATAAAACATACCAATGCAAATTCCACATAAAAATCCTGCTACATCTTTTTCACACAATTTAGCAGCATCAATATATTTCGCCATTTCACAACTATTCATACTTATACATTTTCAACAAATCACTTACCTTATACATTTCAACCAAATCAAATACCATGTGCTAAAAATATTGGCTAAAACGACGATTTCAATTATAAAATACATATTTACGTCACTCAATTTGCATATTTATGTACTTATAACCGATATTTTGATTAATCAGTACTTATTTCGCCATATACGACGTTCAAAAATATACGTTACATGTTAAACGTGCTCTCACGTGAGCTCAAAAATCTGAATTTCCAGATTATCAAAAACGTGAGCTCACGTGAGCTCACATGAGCCGTGTGGCGTGTCGCCAGTGTAGTTCTAACCATACAAAATGGTACTGCAGATCTATCACACATGTGGTCAGCTGATGTGACCACACGTGAGCTCACGTTACGTGACGCCAGTGTAGTTCTAGCTTAATACTTGTTCGCCAGCGAATTGTTCACTGACGAATTGAAAAGCTCTTTTTGTATGGGATTTGACGGTTGAATTTGTTTCGCTCGAGTATAATACTAGGCATTACTTGGAGTTTGACTTGTTGATTTACTGACAGAATTATTAATTGCATATTCAACGTCAGTTAATTTTGATACCCAATCTGCATGGTCTATTTCGTCCGTTAACTTTCCTAGCATGTTTTTTAAAACACGGTTAATTCGTTCTACTTGGCCATTTGCCTGAGGTGATGCAGTAGCTACTTGAATATGTTTGACATTATTATTTTCTAAAAAGTTGGCAAATTCAAGTGAAGTGAAACAAGTGCCTCTGTCTGAAATAATTCGTCGAGGACGGCTGTAGTATTCAAAATATTTCTTAAGGGCTGCAATTACTTCTTTTGTGCTTGTGCTGTTGGTCGGATATAGTTTTACATATTTTGTAAATGAGTCTACTATAACAAGTATGTGTTTTCGTTTTGATTGCAGTGAAGGTAATGGTCCGAAATGGTCAATATGTATTGTATCAAATGGTATAGGTTTTTTTGGAATATTGTAAAGGTTTCGTTCAGTTGTACTAGCTGGCTGAGCATACATAATGCAAGGAATGCAATTTCGGATGAATTTTTCAATTTTAGATCGTCTTTCTGGGAACCAATACCTTGTTTTAATTTTTTGAATTGTTTTTTCAATACTTTGGTGGCCAACGAGTTCATGAGCATTTCTAATTATATTATTTTCCATATCTGCAGGTATGTATAGTAAGAGGTTTGAATTTTCTTTTCTGAAGACTAATCCATTAATTAATTCATAATGATCCATATTTTCGTTTTGAAGTTTTCTTTTTAAAAGTTGTATGGTAGTATCTTCTGATTGGGCTATTTGTAAGCGATGATCAGCATCTTCTTCTGTTGTGGCTGCAATTATTGGTGCTCTACTTAAAGCGTCAGCATGAGGCATGCTTGTACCTTTTCTATGGTGGATTATGTAATTAAAGTTTTCTAACTCTAATGCCCATCTGGCTATTCGGGGGTTTATTTGTTTCCGGCTTAGGGTTTGCATAAGGGAAATGCAATCTGTGATTATTCGGAAAGGTATACCTTCGAGGTATGGTTTAAATCGGCGTAGGGCGTAAATGATGGCTAAAGTTTCTAATTCAAAACTGTGATATCTTGATTCAGCTTCAGAAGCAGTTCTTGAATAGTAAGCAATCGAATGCAATTTTTTGTCATTTTGTTTTTGTAGGAGTACTGCACCAAAACCGATCGCACTAGCGTCTGTGTGTATTTCTGTTTCGGCTGACGGATTATAGATGGCTAAAACTGGTGATTGCATCAGTAGTGTTTTTAGTGTCTCAAATGCATTGCGGCAGATTTCAGTGAAATTGAACTTAGCGTCTTTTCTTAATAAGTTTTGTAGAGGTTTAGCGATTCTTGAAAAGTTTGGTACAAATTTTCGGAAGTATGAAAATAGTCCTAATGTAGATTGCAATTCTTTGGTATTTGAAGGCATACGGAGTTTATTAATTGCTTCCAAATGAGATTTACTTGGAGCTATTCCTTTTGGTGTTACTTGGTAGCCTAGGAAATCTACTTCAGCGTATCCTATTTTACATTTTTCTAGGTTTAGCTCAAGACCGCGGTGTTTGATTCTCTTCAGGACTTCGGATAATAGGCTGCAGTGTTCTTCGTAAGTTTTCGTTGCTAGCATGATATCATCCATATAAATTACGATATTGTTACTCTCAATCAGATCCTGAAAGATTGCATTTATAAACCTCTGAAATACTGCAGGAGCATTTTTTAAGCCAAAAGGCATTTTTAAATATTCGTATTGTCCATTGGGTGTTACGAAGGCAGTATATTTAATTGAACATTTCGCCATTTGGACTTGATGGAATCCGCTTTTAAGATCCAAAACTGAAAAATAATTTTTTCCTTCCAGGTACTCAAGGCAGTCTTCTATTAGGGGTAATGGGTAGTTGTCCCTGACCGTGAGTTTATTTAATCCTCTGTAATCTATACATAATCGGGTTTTCTTATTCTTTTTGCGGACTAAAACAATGGCTGAAGCGTACGGAGAGTTACTAGGTCTAATAATGCCATCTTTTATTAAGGAGTCCGTAATGTTTTTGACTTCTAGTTTTTCAAAAACGGATAGTCTTCTCGGTGCACAATGGAATGGGACATCTGTTGTTAGATGAATATTCATCTCATATTTTAACGGTTCTATTAGTGAGTCAAATGTTTGGATATACGTTGTATTGACAATATTCATCAAGTCCTTTTGTTTAAGGGTTGATAGATGTTGGTTTATTTGCGGTAATATAGCTTCCTTTTCTATTTTGATGTTAAATATGTCTGGTAATACTGATTCCGAATCTAATTGTGCCGTTTTTGGTTCTAATGAAATTGAATCTAATTTATGTAATTTAGATTTTGGCAGCAGTGTATGAGAATTTGGCTTAGGTATTTTAGTTGGGAAAGGCTTAACAGGCTGAAGTGGCAATGTATCTTCTATAATTTTCATTTTGTTTAGTAAGTCAAATTTTTTTAACCTATTTTTTATAATATTTTGAGCACGGAAGGAAGATTTTTCGCAACCAATATTTTCTCTTAATTTTAGTAGTTCTTCTTTTTTGTACTTAATTTTTTGACAGTTAGTTAGATGTATGTTTGCTATCTCCAAGAAATCTCTTCCCAAGATTAGAGGAAACAATGGTTTTTTTTCTTTAATAACATGTAATTTTATTGGAAATTTTTTTTCTTTATATGTAATCATAACTTCAGTGTATCCTATTATGTTTATCGTACTTCCGCCTAACCCTTTATATTTTGGGTTATTCTCGATGATGTTTGCTGATAGTGGCATTTTAACAAAACTTATTAAGCTGATTGGGCTGCCAGTGTCAAATAGAGAAAAAATATTTGTTAATTCCTCTGTTCGTCCGTGCTCAAGACTTGTTGAAAATATGACACTTACCCAATTTGATATTGCCACTCGGTTTTGGCAATTTTCCTGCTCTTCATCCGACGTTCTTGCCATTGATGTTGTTGGTGATGAGGGCCTTGTGTAGCTAATACTTCCAGCTATGGGCAGTAATTGTTTCCTCGGAAAAACGCATTCGCTATGGATGTGTCCAGGTTTCCAGCATTTGAAACAACTTCTTTGTAGTCGTTTTTCATAAGGGCATTGGCTGCTGTAATGCCCGGTCCTTGAACAATTGAAACATATTATTTCTTCAGTTGCTTCTTGTGTTGAAAGTAGGCGGTTAGACGGCTGTAGCGGCATACGGTTTGACGGAGGTGGCAGCATTCGGTTTGACGGAGGTGGCGGCAAGCGGAATGACGTACGTGGCATCGGCCGGTTTGGTGGTGGGGACATATTTCTTTTGTATTTTTCATTTAAATATAATGGGCGATTTGTCTGAAGGTTATAATTGGTTGTAGGTGCCGTAGTAAATTGTGGCTTTTGATGTTCATCTATTCTGCTGGTTTCAACTTCATATGCAAATCGGCGCGCTCTTTTTTTTAGTTCACCCATTGTGCTGCAGGCTACTAATGTGGCTGTATCATAGCCACTTTTTTTTACATTGCTTACTGCGATGTCGATGGCTTCTAATTCCTCTAATCCAGCCTGCTTTGCATTGGCCTGGATATTAATAATGAATCGATGCAGTGGTTCATTTTCAGGTTTCCACCTTTTAGCTCTAAGATTTCTTAAGTTTTCATCTGTTTGTGGCATATCATCAAATTCTTCTAAGAGTTCAAATTTAAGGTCTTCATAGTTTGAAGTTTCCGATACCTCTAAAAATGCTTTAGCCGTGCCTTTTAGTGATCTTTTTAGGTATATTAACTTTTTGTCTTGTTGAACTCCCGCAAGGTTTAGTATTTCTTCGAGGTTTCTAATGAATTTTCGAATACTTTGGCTATTATCTCCAGAATATTCAGGCAATGCCGTTTGGAGATCAGCAAAGTTGACAGGATGTTCCATCTGGCTGAAGTATTTATTTAATTCATATGTGGGTGTTAGAGCGGCAGCAATTGTAGGCGGCAGAATATTATCTTCAATTTCTTCATTTTCTTCAGTTTCTTCATTTTCTTCAGTTTCTTCTTTTTCTTCAGTGTCTTCTGCAGTAATTTGTATCTTCGTTTTGTTTTTTTCCAAATTTATTTCAAGATTTTGGATATCTTGTTGTATTTCTAACAGTTCTTTTCTTCGTGCTGCTATTCTTAATTGCTGAATAAGTATGTCTTCTTCTTCTCGTAGTTGTTTGGCTACAACTGATAATGACTGAATTGCTTCATCTGGCGATTTTGACCGTATTGAGGGAGTAATATTTTCTATATCTTCCGTTATTGCTGAAGTTTTTATTAATTTTTCTGAATCGGAATCGGCACTTTTTTTCTCGAAAAATTTTTCGGCATTTTTACCCTGTTTCGGCACTGAGACCGGCGGCACTTTTTCTTCTAACTGTTTTTCTAGTTCATGAACTTTATCAATTTTTATTTTTTGTGTCGTACTGTTTTTCTTAATCGCGCCCGTACTTTTCCCCGGCGTTGTCGCGTTTCCGCGACTTCTCACAACTGATGCGGCCTCCTCGTGCCTTCTCGGGGTTATGGGCGCACTGCTCTTTTTCCGTGTAGACATTTTCCAATTACTTTTTTGGGTAATAACCCCACACCTGAGCTTTAAGAGTCCTTCAAACGAAGCTTCAAGCAATCACAACACCAAATACAAGGATAAATGGTTTATTAATTACACAACGATACAATCTAATGACATGTCCCTCGCGATTGCAATGGCGTCTTCTCTGATACTTCGTTCTTCGAATTCACACAAAGGCGTCTTCCACTTTACCCGGTTGCCAGACTTCTTTCTCTTCCGACGTAAGTTTACAGCGGTTTCGGCACGAAACAGCTGATCATTGGTGTCTGTATCCGCAGTGGTTGTATGATCTGTCTTACAATATATATATATATATATATATATATATATATATATATATATATATATATATATATATATATATATATATATATATATATATCTATATATAAATATATATATATATATATATATATATATATATATAAATATACATATATATTTATATATATATATATATATATATATATATATATATATGTATATTTATATACATATATATATATATATATATATATATATATATATATATATATATATATATATATATATATATATATATATACATATATATCAGCAAAAAATTCAGTGACTATCGCGCCATCCGATTCAGCTAAAAACTTTCAGGATACATTGATGTATATGCAGAATAGGTCCAGGTCTCACCAAATGTCAATTATCTTTAACCCTTTGGTGCAGGCGGCCATTTTAGTGATATTTTTAATATACCGATTATTCCGTCCACAAATAATTTTTGAAAAATTTAAGGTAGCGAAATGAATTTCGAACGTGTTTTCAATGTGAATCGGATTGTGTTTTGGGATTTTTGAACCCCATGTGTTCGCTAGCTGCCAAAAAAAGAACGGGAATATTTGCAAATTTTCAAATTGTGGTAACTTTTGACAGAGCTATTCTATCATTATGAAACTTTCAGAACGTATTGGTATTTTTCAATTGTAAATTTGTGTAGCTTTTGATGAGCATGTTCACAACACTGTAGCTAGGGCAGGCGCTGAAAGTGAAAATCTTCAAATCATTGACTCTCCGGAAAAAATGTCGCTTCTTGGAAAAAAAACTCACTCATATGTAAATTTTATGCTTTGTCTACACAGCCAAAATAAAAATTTGAAATTTTACAACGGGCACGCCCACTAACCCTTTCTCTATTAACTTGTATTTTTAGCGTCAAATACGGAAACTCACGATCCGATAATCAAAATTTATTGAAATTTAGAGAATATTTTGGTCTTTAGTAGGACCAGGTTTGATAGAAGTGATTTTGAAATGCGGGCAATTTTGTGCCAGTGCTGCTATTTTGAAAAATCACTAAGAAAAATAACTGCTTTTGGCGCTATAAATTCTGATTCAGTCATTGGATTTTGACGAAATTCACACAGTATTCGAACATTACTCTAAAACACGTTGGTAGAAATTTCGTTGAAAAATTCGGTTGGAGCTGCCAGCTATGGTAATTTGGGTGACTTAAATTTGAAAAATGCCTGAAGAAAATAAAGCTCTTTACCCTATAGCTTCCAGTACAGTCATTGAATCATAACGAAATTCAAATGGCATCTAAAACTTATTGTAGGCAATATTCAATAGAAATTAAGTTTCAAAACATTGATAGGGTTGTCAGCTATGGTCGTTTTTGTATTTTTTGGCATACCTTTAGTAAGCGATTTTAGCATAGAATTTTCAAATCGCAGTGATCTTATAGTGAAAATAAACACCAAATATTAAGATCTAGAAAATTTAAAAACTTTTGTGAATGGTAACCCTAAATTTCTTTGCATCCCTATAACTTCCAATGCAGTCATCGGATCAACACGAAATTCGCCGAGCAGATTGACTTCAACGTAAGGCAGATGCGACACATTTTTGGCTTCGAAGCCAACAAAGGGCTGTCAACACTAGGCCTTTTCGTTATTTCCATTCCAATAAATGCTTGCGTTAAGTATTTTTATCGCAAACATTTGCAATGAAAATAAGTAAAAAATTGGAATTGTTTTTGCGGGATGATTAAAGTTGAAAATTTTTTATTAACATTGAGCATTTTTATTTGACAAAATGGTTTCGAAGGTATGCACTGATTCTCATCAGACACCAGCTCACAGTGCATACTTGACTGATGTGACCACTTGCAGTTGGAAATCATTAATTTTTATTTACGCTAGTTGTGACAAATTTTAACATCTCCGACTTATATCCATCGATGTAATTTACTTGTAAAGGTTATTAATCATCCCGCAAAAACAATTCCAATTTGATTCTGCTTTCAGAGGCTTATTCCGCAAAAACGATCGAGTTTCCCGTATCAATTATAGCTTTGATAAGCTTTAGAGGCGGTATGCGTTGTCTTTGCTGATTTATAGACAAGAAGGGAACAATGATCCCAATTCAATAAACTTTACAAACAAACAAAGTTTAAATTTTCTAAAATCTGCACATTTTTCGGATCATAACCCCAAACACTTTTCTATCGCTGTAAATTCAAATAAGCTTAGGTTCTATTATTACTTAGGGTGTATTCGTTTTAAGTATTAAAAGTAAGTAGTGGTAAAATACACACTCATAATCTGTACAAATTCTCTACTGTTTTTCGAACATGAGTGTTTCTAGCGGTTCTGATGCGCTAGGGTTTTTTGTTTCATTTATTTTATTTTACACACAGCCAAAGTCAAGACAAGAAAAGCCAAATCTCTATGGGATACAAAATCAAGGTAAGAAAAGCTGAATCTCTATTGGACACCATTGCTTGATATCGAGAAAAACAGGTTATAAAAATAAAAAAACTCTAGCGCACCTGAACCGCTAGAAAACTAATTTTCGAAGAAATTGTCTTTGAGTGACCAAAAAATTTGGAAAGACGTAATACACTTTTTTGTAGAATCATATCAACCATTCCTTATCTCATGCAACAAAACTCAACTATAACACAAATGATGAAAATGTTCAGTGCTGGCAACACTTTCCCAACGAAGCACCAATAAGTTGACCATAACAAGCTCATACTTAAATCAACTTATTCTTTGAATTTCGTTCTCATCGGAGGATTTCATCGAAAGTTTCAGCGGTTAAACGTTGTTTGAGGCTGCCATCCGAAAAATGTTCAAAACTCGGAAAATTTAAAAATTGGTTTCTTTTTTTTATCGCAAATGCTTTGCATATGAGTATGTAATTTCAAGCATCTGTTGGTGCAATATTTATGAAAATGGCTAATACTGGTTACCCTGTGTCAGCAGCAGAGCAAAATATATACCAAATCTGCTTCACGTTAAGTTAAACCCAACCAGTAAATTTCGTTTCGATTGAATCACTGCGCTGGAAGCTTTACGGGTGAAAAGAATTTTAGGGTTGCCACCATCAAAACTTTTCAAATTTTTAAAACGTTAATATTTGTTGTTAATTTCCATTGCAGGATTATTCCCATTTGCAAATCTAATGACATAATCGCTCAGTCAAGAAATTCCACAAAATTACAAAAATGGTCATAGCTGGCAGCCCTTTCATGATTTTTGTACGAAATTCCTACGACATTTACTTCACATTAAGGTCCATTTGCTGCATGAACTTCGTTTTGATTTCTGCACTGGACCGGAAGCTATAGGGAAAAAAGCTTTATTTTGCTGTGCAAATTTGCAAGATTTATGAGACAAAAATCACCATAGCTGGCAGCCCTATTCTAATTTTTCAACCAAATTTTTACCAAATGTTACATAGAGTAAGATTCAAGTACTGTGTGAGTTTTGTTAAAATCTGATGGCTGAGTCGGAAGTTATAGGCCAAAAAGCTGTTTTTTTTCTCAGTGATTTTTCAAGATGGTACCACTGGCACATGGTTGCCCGCATTTCAAAATCACTTCTATCAGACCTGGTCCTAGCTAATATCAACATGTCCTGCGAATTTCATTATGATCGGATAATCCGGTCGTCAGTTCTCGTGAACAGAACTTTCGAGTGCTGAAAATAGAGGTAATTTGGTGAATTTAATTTGGTGTTGCCGTTCTTGTGCAAATCGGAATTTTCAAAATTTCAATTTGACATTATGGACAAAAGTCAAAATTTATCAATGATTTGAAACTTTTGCCAAAAATCAAAAATTTTTGAGGAGGGTCAGTGATTTGAAGGATTTTTTTTCAGGAGCCTGCCGTAGCTACAGTGTTACCCGTGCAACCTTGAAAAGCCATATATGCTAAGTTCTAGTCAACATCAACACGCTCTGCAATTTTCACGATGATCCGATGTTTTGATCACAAGTAATGACAAATCAAAATTTGAAAAAAAATCCTTGCCTACTTTTAGGCACTTAGCACCCACACACGGCTCAAAAATTTCAATTCTTTATCATAGACAAGCTAAGAACATAATTAATTTTCATTCCCAATACTTTTTTCCAACGAAAATTTACACTGCTTGGAAATATAGGAGTACCTCAAAATTCACTAAAACGCTCGCCGCCGCCAAAAGGTTTAAGATATCTGAATTTGAGAAAGTCGTGGACCTACCTACTATATACATCTACGTTCTCCGAAAGTTTCAGCTCAATCGAATCGGCCACTCCAGAGATTATCTCGGAAAATCATTTTGCTGATATATATATATATATATATATATATATATATATATATATATATATATATATATATATATATATATATATATATATATATATATATATATAAAGAAATATGAATTTTCGGCGAAACGAGTTTAATACTATCGTTCTTCGAACATTAGTAAAAATAAACCAATAAAACAACCAACAACGTACAATCAAAGAATGTCCAGACATCGTATTGATGGCTCCGGTAATGAAGCTACATATATTGACCCGTATTGATGCTTGATATTATTGATCAATAATATTGACCGTTTAGGAGGTGGTTTAAGCTGAATTGAAATTTGAATGTTATTTTTTGTAAATTCTCTTGTTTGAGAAACTAATTTTAATGTTATTTTTGAAATCTTTATGAAACTCGTAGAATACCAAATAGGCTACAAACCTTTCATTTGAAACTAAACGATGTGTGAAATTTTAGCCGCCTATTTTTTCACAAGCCTTGCCCTTGAAATCTTCTCTGACTTTAAACAGATCCTTAGAGCTTTCGCAGAAAATTCTAAAGTTGTCATCACTAAAAGTCCACACCAAATAAAAGAAACAAAAGTGGTTCGGTTCAACAAAAAATATTGAGATTGAAATGAAGAAATAGAAAAACATGTAATTCAAAGTTCATTCATCACTCTAATTTTCCGTGAGCTGCAGTTATCGTTTAACGGTATCCGAGAACAATTTATTCACGCTGGATTTAATTTGATTCATCAGTCAACCCAAAAGACGAACGAAAGAAAGCATCGACCAAAAAAGAGATAAAACGTCCAACGAAACGCAAAGGCAGTGGAAGTAATCAGGAAGAGATTTAGCTAACAACCGGAATGGACGGATATAAAAACCATTATATATGTTTTCTTTTTTGCTAATTACGTGCGGAAATACTTATCCTTCGTGATGAAATAGCTCTTTTTGGAAGATTCTTGCCCATCGAAAATGAAAATGATACATCGGAGAGCCAAGTCACGAACGAATTAATTGGCAATCATTTCGATAGTCGAGCTGTTTACTCAACGGAGACTTACTAATCGCAGGAAAAAGAATGATTTTCGATAAGTAAATAAAAACGAATCATTATATAAAGTAAGCGTTCTTTCTTTTGCTGAGTTTAGGATGCCAGGTTTAGCTTCAGTTTGGCAAAGATGAAAGTTTCTTTTCTTCTACAAGTAACTTTAAAATGGGCAACTCAAAATTCGTGACTTTTCTTTGTTCAGCTCACACGCTCTTTCGTTACGCAACTTCTTTTGACATCCATATCATTTTATCGAGTCACTAATTAGCTGTTCATAATGAAGTTCAATAGGAAATCTTTCAAAAAGTGGAAGTGAAACCGTAATTTTGACGAGAAAATTATACAATGATGAGAATAACCAACATTTATGTATAATGATCATAGCTAGGTGATAAAAGTGAGAAAATAAGATAAATTGTATCCCTTCGAACACTATATTCTGTTTCATAGGATATGACTTCTAAAATTTACCGAGAATAGCTATTGCCAAATGATTGTTGAGAGAATTACAAAATGGCTTTTGTATAGGAAATGGCTATGAATATTAAAATAATTTAAGACAAGTACTGTATTTGGCGGAATAAAAGTTCCAGATTTCAGCAACAAGATCCACATTCAACGGATTCAAAGCCTTTAAATCTATTTGAAACGTATTTAAGAAGTATCGTTAATGGGATCAGTGAGGATATATAGGTCAATGTTGCACTGCAGCACTATCGTTGCTTTATCAACGCTTCGGAGATCCCAAATTGCGGGCAACTGTAAATAAACTGTTTTTTTATCCTCAAAATGAGGGATTACTCATCAATTCAACTTTCACCAAATGTACTTAAAGCTACAAAAATTCAAACACAACTGGAGAAATTTTAAAGTTTTTGCAGTTTCCGCAAAAAATAATATATATATATATATATATATATATATATATATATATATATATATATATATATATATATATATATATATATATATATATATATATATATATATATATATATATATATATATACCATAATTCCACATTGGGCGTGAATATCCAAACGTGAATGCTTATTTCGAATCGCAATAAATGCATTGAGTTTATGTTTTGAGGTCAGTAGATAAAATTACATAGAACTGATTCGATTAAACTTTGAAAGCGGCATCTACTTTAACATACACGTTGATATTATCAGTGCTTGCAGCACTTTGCCAGCGTCGCAGCCAAACATCTACCAGAAATGCTTCACCTCTGCGAATTTGGTTTTTATTTGATGTTTTGTTTTCATTGTAGTAATACATAATACAAAAATTTTGTTATTTATTGACACTACAATAAAATCGTCATTTGAAAATTTTATTATAACATCACTTACTAAGGAAACTACAAAAAATTACAACAATTACCATAACTGGCAGTGCCAGCTTAGTTTTTCAACCCAATTCTTACAGAATTTAACTAGCCGTAAGGTCTATTTGCTGACCAAATTTTATTCTGATTTTATTTCTGCGCCGGAAGCTACTGAGCAAAAAGCTTTTAGTTTGCTGAGCGGCTTTACAAGATCAATGGACATAAAAGACGATAGCTAGCAACTTTATGCTTATTTTTCAAACAAACTCCCATTAAACTTGGCCTTGAGTAAATACCAGCTACTGCATGAATTTCGTTAAAATCTGGTGACAGGATCAACATTTAGGGGGCTTAGTTATTTTAAGAAACGGTGCCACTACCATAAATTTACCTATGTTACAAAATTGCTTCCGTCAGACTTAATCTTACTTAAGGCTCATACATCCTCCCGATTCCATATGGATCTTGAATTCTTGCGAACAGAGATTTGAGGTAATAGAAGTAGAGGTAATTTGGTACAGGATTACCGATGCTATGCAAATAGGAATTTCGAAAATTTTTATTTGGGTATTGCAGGCAAAGCATACAATTCAGCAAATATTTGGAATTTGTTCTAAAGAGTAAAAATGCATAATGGTTTTTTCAAGGTTTCCTGTTTATGTATTTACCGTAGCTACACAGTTGCTTGTGAAATTATCGTAAACAACACATGCATATTTCTTATGTTCATCAATATGTCCTCTGAATTTCATAAAGATCTGACGCTACTTATCTGGGCAATTTAACAGCCAATAATATTTTTATTTTGTCATCTGTGAGCTTTCTCTAGGGAATATTTTTCATAAAAGTCTGTAAAATTGTAGAACTGCTCACAATTTAACAAATACTTCTATGACAAATTTTCACGGGATACAATTCGCAGATACAAAACATTGTCGCAAATCAGTAGATAACCATCAATAGTCTTCCATTTTCCAAGTGGACACATAAGTTAGATATGCACCGTAAACGGATGTTTGATAAAAGCTGGTGCATATCTGCGAAACTTCTTAATAAACTCGGCATGGAAGTAGAATCGCAAAGCAAAAAACTTCCATACATTAATAATGTTATTCACCAGTTTTCCTGGGAGGTAACGTAGTTTCTCGTTTATCTTAAAAACATAAAAATGTATCAGTATCATATTTATTTTAATGACATTTTCAAAATACCAGTATAAAACATTTACTATTGGGGATTTCGATACGTTAAATTCAAGCCTTTAATCAACTTATTGACATCTGAATCACACTATAAATGCGTGCATTTTTCATTTTCCAATGAATTTGCAATCAACCTGGAAAATATATGCTAGTCTAACCTTATGAAACATTGAGTATCAAATGTAACATACGTATACAGTGCAGTTAATATTAAATAATTCACTGGAAATACTACCTGAAGGCTTTCGAGCTAAAATCACGTACGAAATAAAGCTACTAACTTAGGTCCTATTAATGGAGTTTGGAAGCTTTTTCAAACTTGCATGTTGTCGGAGTGATCACGTTCAAAGATTCAGCGAATAATTAGAGACTTTATGCAAAACATAAGATAAGAACGTTCTTGCAATACTTTGTTAGCAAAAATGAAACATCTACTATATATCATATATTATAAAATAGGGAAATGTGAAGTCCCCAAATAAATTTTCAAATTGTGATAAATATTATAGTATTTTTTAACGAAAATGAACTTAAAGTACTAATAAAATATAAGCGATGGTATAATACAAAGAACGTAGCGTAATATATACATATATATATATATATATATATATATATATACATATATATATATATATATATATATATATATATATATATATATATATATATATATTTATATATATATATATATGTATATATATATATATATATATATATATATATATATATATATATATATATATATATATATCTATATATATATATATATATATATATATATTATTTATATATATATATATATATATATATATATATATATATATATATACATATATATATATATATATATATATATATATATATATATATATATATATATATATATATATATATATATATATATATATATATATATCTATATATATATATATATATATATATATATATATATATATATATATATATATATATATGTATATATATATATATATATATATATATATATATATATTTATATATATAGCATGTTATAGTTTTCTTATGAGCATACCTACAAAAAGTAGCTAAAAGTGAAAACCTTCAAATCTCGACTCTCCTGAAAAATTGTCGCTTTTTAGAAAAAATACATCTTATATATAAATCTTTGTTTTTTTCTGCATAGCCAAAGGAAAACTTTCGAAATTCTATATCGCGCAAGAACGATAACGCTTCCCCGATTCATCTATACATATATTTTTAGCATCAGAAACTTCTATTCATGTGAACTCACGACAGATACTTCTGAAATTCACAGAATGTAAAGATTTTGGGTAGGGCTAGGTCTGATGGAAGCAATTTTGAAACGTCACCTTTAACAATCTACGACAGGGCTGCCAGCCAAGATTGTTTTTGGTTTTTTGCCATATCTTTAGCAAGCGATTTAGCATTAAATTGTTAAATGGTTGTGATATTGTTGTGACAATAAACAACGAAAATTAAGATTTGGAAAATTTGAAAACTTTTGAGGCTGGTGGCCCTAAATTTTTTTGAAATTCTCTAACTTCCAATCCAGTCAACAGATCGAATTAAAATTCGCAGAGTAGGTTGACTTCACAGTAAGGTGAATGCGATATATTTTTGGCTTTGATGCTGGCCAAGGGTTGCCAGCATGATACGGTCTCCCATTTTTTGTATCAATAAATGCTCACATTATGTATGCATATCGCGAATATTTACAATGAAAAGAAGTAATCAATGTTTCAGTTTTCGAAGTTTTTAAAATTTTTCGGATGATAGCCCCAAACACGTTTCTATCACTGTCACTTTCGATGAAGTCATTGGATGAAAACGAGATTTATAGGCTAGCTTGATTTGAACGAGAAGCAGTTGTTGTAGACTTTTAATTCCAGTGCTTGTAAAGTGTTGCAAGCACTGAGTATTTTCTTAATTATTGTTAAAGAAGATGCTGTTTTCAAAATTTTGTTAGATAAGCAGCCGATAATAAATACAAGTTTCCAGTGCCTGACTCTCCTAAATTTTGAAATTCATACAAGTATGAGCCCTGGAAGCCTTTCCACCCTATTAGTTTAAATGCATTGGTGAGATGAAAGCGGTACATTGTCCTCGAAACAGGTTGGAGCACGTGTGGTAAAATATGCACTCAAAATTTGCATGATTCTTCTACTGCTCATCGAACATTAGTGTTTCTAGCGGTTCTGCTCCGACAGAATTTTTTTTACTCTTCAGTTTGGGCAACAGAATTAATGGTTTTCATAATTTTCACTGAATACTTATCATCAAAATGTTCGCATAGATTTTCATTTTTTCTCTACCTCTCTCCGTGTTTCTCCGTCCCCTTCTCTCTCTAGAATCTCCTTCTTTTTTCTTCAGCTTCGCCCTTATAAATTTAGATTTCAGAAAAATGTATCTATATTTTCTATAGCATTTACTGCTAAATATCATTTGTTTTAGTTTTTATTAGAATTATATTAAATATATGTTACCACACCCTGCCACATCTTCAGTGCACTCATGCGCTGCCAACGAATAAACTGGAAAAAGTTAAGCATGATAACTGATGATAACGCTGACTGCGAAACACTTTTATGGAAGTCGCATCGCCAAATAGAGCGATTAGCTGATGAACCAGTTCACATTACAAATAATGCTCATGCCTCACAGAAGTTACAAGTTTCTTGCCACACAAAAGTTACAAGTTTCTTGCCACCGTTTTGACTGTGTGCTCGAATTAAACTATTTTTCTACTTTTTTACCTTTTGGCATCTCGGGAGTGGAATTTCCTAAAATGGTGTTTATCAACTGCGCTTCCACTTTTTCTTATTGAACAAGCATATGTAGGTTATATTGCACCCATCTCTAAATGCAAATTTATTTGCATTCCTCTAGTCATAACAATTCCAGAGTATTCTGCTTAGTGGTTTTCAATTCCAGCGTTGCCCCATACTTAGATCTTAGAATCCCAACCGAGTGTAAGAATATTAAACAACTTGAACCAGCATGTAGCAGAGGTATACTGCAAGCAAATGCAGATTGTAATAGTTAGTTCTAGATTCGCCACGACGAGTTTCGGCTTAGTAAAATAAAGATATATATATATTTTAAATTAAAGTACTTTTAATTTATCTTGTACGAATCGAATATGCTGGCTGTTTGACATGTTCCTGTACTTTTTGGTGGTGCGCTTAGCACGCGATTCAGTGGTGCTAGTATGTCAGTTGAGGAAAAGGCTTCAAATACTACGTTAGCTGGCAAAAACCAATAAAACGATAAGGCTCTGTGGCCCGAAAGCAAACAAACCGCACACCTTTTTTATAATAACGGAAACAACGAAATACATTTTTGTATGATCCAGACGTCAAGTTTTTATCCTCAAAAGCTTATCTGTCAAAATTTATATGACTAGTGAGCATTATGGTACAAACTCTGATATCTCAAGTAATCTAAATAAGAAAAACTCTAAAAAATTCAAAAATAAACATGACTTCATTGTCTGTTTTAAAAGCATGTATCGGCTAAGCTGATTTTTTGTTATATTTTTGCGAAGCCATTCATTTTTTTTAAAAGCTATTACTTTAAGTGACATATACAGCATATCTATCTAACAGGCATGACCAGAGCTTATAAAGTGTTGAAGGCGGGTAGGTGTAGCTTATCCTTACTTTTCCCACTAGGCCGTGTACCACCTTATTGAAAATATGCCAATATCCTGGAAATACTAAAACGGTAAAGAAACAACTTTAAGTAATTATGATTATTAAAAACTGGCTTATTTTTAAACAAATAATTAGTCCTTTCACAAAAAATAAACCTTTGCATAAAACAAATTGCTGCTGAAATTGTAGTAAACAACTTCATTTCACAGTTTCAATTTTTAAAAAAAGACTACGGCATTGATAAACTATTTTCCGGACCATCAACTGAGATATTTTACAATTTTCTGAAAAAAAATATATTTCCCCTGATCTAGTTTTGCAATGAAAATGTTATTTACTCCTGAAAAATTCCGCAAATTTACTGCATTCATATGATACCTTTAGTGCAATTTAATCACGACTATCCGAGACCAAACCCAATAATGCATTTTTTTCTTCTTTTTTTCACAGGCACATGACCATTCAAGGCATTGTTCTCTATTAAACGTACCACATGAGATCCAATTAATTTCTTCTCCCAAGTACTTCGCCCAAAATGGATAGAACAAGAAAAACGATTGTTATATTCTCGTTTATGTCAAAAACAACATACATTTTTCGATATTGCAATTTAATCTTAACTTGAGTAGCTACATACGCATGTAGGCTAGGTAAAAAAGACGCTTTTTGGTATTGGATGTGGTTTCATTTCCGTAATTTCTAGCAATAAAAATGATTTAGTGTCATGACACGTGTTCACGATTACGCTTGTGAATGGATATACATAGGTGATTGAAGAAATTTGTGATTGCGATGGTATATTTTGATGAAAATAGGTTAATCACCAGGCTTGAGAAAAATGTTTGTTGTACGCAGAAATAATCTTTGAATTAAAATCGAAAATTTCAATAATTTATATTTCATTATGTGAATTTGAGTTTACATGAAAACTTTACGATCTAATAGGAAAATCTACCCACACTGGGCGCTTCATTTTTATAAGAGGGAAAACAAATCCGACCACTCGCAGTGCCAAACTTACCAAACCAATTGAAAAAGAGTCCGACGGAAAGACTTCTCCTTATTCAAATTTAATAAATATCTTGCATGTAACAAGTTCCCAAAGCTGTATAGTTAATAGTCCGTAGGTCTATTGTCTGTAATTCAGTGGGAATATTATTCCTCTCGTTCTTGCTAAAAACATGCTATTACCTTCGCGGTGACTTGCGGTATTTCAAAAATGTACTATAGAGCTTCCACTTTACAAATATTTCTAAATGTTTACCAATGAAAATAGATGTAGTTGGCTTAACAACAGTTTACAATTACCGTTTCTTCATTATAGTTAAAAGATGGTTCAGAAAAAGTCCCAATTACGCGAATTTACGCGATTCATTTACGCGAATTCGAGAAACGTGTCCACCAAATTTTAGATTGCTATGTGCGAACTTATTTCATGGTGAAACTAGCGGATCAATTACTTGACAGCATTTGTTTGACGACTGAAATCAAAGCGTTTAGAAACCTAAAACGCTTCGCATCTTTAGTAAGGATTTATTATCTGGCCTTATCATCACAAAAAATTTAACCTAGCAAACTACTTCCTTACTAGTCGACTATTTTCCAGTTTCTTATGATCTCTTTTTGAATCATACTATTTCATCAAGAGGAATTCTAAACAGTTAATGTATTGTTTTTTAACATTTTAGCTGGTACTTTGATCAAGCGTTAAGAAAATTTAGCCTAAACACAGCACGATGTTGGTTGCATGTGTAATGACGATCTTTCACAAGTTTGTCCTTCACAGATTCATACTTCAAGTTTAATTGAAAATGTCAGCAGTTGTTTATCTTACGACAGACTTTTTGCTTCAGTCCCTTTATAATTATTTCATTTGTTTCATAATAAGAGGAAGGTTTCAGAAAATAAAATTTGATCTGGTTAATTTGCTTCTCATATTGCATTGATGACACATTAAACTAATGCATTGTTCGAAAGTGGACTTAACGGCACACTCAAATACAGTGCGCATTGCATTGATTTTTTTCACAGTGTTGCACCGTACTCTACTTAAGCCACACTGGCATCAAATATTTTCAATAAACTTTAAAAACCGCTTTGTTTTTATTTATCATTAAAGTTTATTAATGAATTGAAATGAAATACCAATTTTCTCAAATTATAGGACACACGCGAGAGTATTGTATAGCATATTAAACCAAAATTTGAACCATTTGAACCACAGCCAAAATTTAACTTTGTACTCGCCTTTGCTTATCCCTTAAAATTCCTTTTACATTTGCAATATTTACATAAGTTTCCATTAATAGTCTCAATTTCGTACCGCAAATAAACAGATTGATAGAATTGTGCATACTTTTAAGTCCATTTAAAAAAGGATTTTGTGGTTTCCACTCTAACCACGTATCTATCGCTGAACTAAAATAAATTCACTCTTTTTCCCCTCTTTTCCCTTTGCCATTAGTATCGTGCAACTTCTTTTTGATTCATTGCAAAACACGGCATTGATGAATATATCAGTTCTATGAATAACTCGCATCAAACATGCTGTATGGATATTATGAATTATTCAAATATTTCGTCAATGTGCGACCAGAGCCTGGCGAATGGATGGAAGTACGTTTGAGTATTTTGAAATGATTTTACGTTTGAAATATTTGAATTAATTAGATAGAGATGTTATCCGATGATTTGTAGATTTTCGCTTAATTTTCTATTTGGTAAACGATTGATGATGATACGAGAATATAAAGATAAGGCATGAATCTGTGACGGGTTTTATGGATTAGACACTTTCTGACATTTTTTTCCCTTAAACAATTTGCATCCGCAAATACCTTTATGTCTGTGTGCTGATTCACAAATAATTTTGCTTGTATTGTTGGGTTTATGCATAGTAGCCACATGAATTTTGAATACTGATACATTTGAAAACGCTCAAAAGTCAATGCATACATACGAGGGTTGAACCAAAGTGATAAAACTTAAAACAAATATTTATTTTTCAACATAGTCTCCTAACAAGTTAGAATATTGAGTCCATCTTTTTTGCAAACCCAAGGAACCCTTAGAAAAAAACTATTTGTCTCCAATCTCCCAAAATGCCTCAACTGTGGCCATCACATCGCTATCATCTTCAAATTTCTTGCCCCGAAGGTGTTCCTTGAGCCGAGGAAAGAGGTAAAGTCACTGGGACCTAGATTTAGCAGGAAAGGTAAGTATTCAAACAGCTTGAATCCCGTTTCTTGAATTGCAGACAGCGCAACTGCAGCCTTGTTGTCTTGATGAAACAGCACTCCAGCTCGCAGTTTGCCGTGTCTTTGTTCCGCAATAGCCTTCCCCGATATTTTTACTTGGTTTGCGTAGTAAGAGTATGATATAGTGGCTCCCTTTTCCAAATATCTACTATAATAATTCCTTCAGCGTCCCAAAAACTGATGATAATCTTTCCCGCCGAACTCGACACTTTGAATTTCCTTAGCGCCGGTGAAGAGAGCCGCTTCAATATAATCAATTGCAGTTTGGTATCTAGATCAAAATGGTTTGTCCAGGTTTCATCCATGACCACGAAACGTGACCAATAATTCTACTGATCTGCCAGGAACTTTTTTGGATTCAACCTCGAAATGTCGAATCGTTTCTTCTTTTGCTCGTCGATTAACATTCTCTGCATCCAACGCGCAAAAATCTTCTTCATTTGTAATTCATTGGCAACGATTCTTTGAACACAGCTATACGAAATCCCTGATTACATCACGTAAGAGTAGAGAAAAGGAGAAGAGTATGTGATATTATTAAGGAACATCGACATTAACAAAATCTAAGAATTTTTTCGGGTAATTAATTATATTTTTGCCGGTTGCCTTAATGTAAGTATCATAAGCCTCTTAAGATTTTGCTAAAAATTGCATGGCAACTTCATTTTACTCTTCATGAATAGCAGATCTTATGTCAGTATTGTCTCAAATCTGCTCATAAAGTTTGTTCTTACGATTTTGCATATAACTAAGGTCCCTACCAAGTACGTATGGTAAAAACTGTTGCAAAATAGATGCTAAGGGTCATTTGTTGGACTAATCACTGCACTGCACAGATATTTAGAGCTCATGTAATTCCATGTGGCAATTCACATTCAGTGCATGTGGCAATTCACATCAGCTGACATTCGTTTGAGAGTAGTTGACCGGGTAAAAACCATTTGGATTGAGGCGGAAATTCCGTTCCAGGCATTAAATTGTTAATGGACGAAAAACAGATGCAGAAAATCTAAATATCAAACCTCCACAAATTAATTTGACTTTCATTGTCAGAACACTGCACTGCTTTCAATGTGCTTTGCAATGCGTGCACTGCTTCGGCACCGCGCTGGACTGCACTGCACTGCATTTCAATGTAATTCAGGCTTGGCTGCACTGGAAGCTATAGAGCAAAAAGCTTTTTTTGTTGATCGAGCTTTCAAGATTCAAGACACAAAAATTACCACCGCTAGCAGCTTTAGCCCAACTTGAAAGCAAATTTCTACAAAACGTGTCTTAAAATCAGGTCCATCTATTGTGTGAATCGGGTTCAAATCTGTTAAATGTATATGAATTCGTGAGACAAATAGCAGTGTGTTTCTGTTTTTAAGATTTCTCTAAAAAAAAAACTCTGGCGAATATGAACCGCTAGATATATTGATTTTCGAAGTAAAGCAATTTTGTAGATTTTGAATGAATGTTCTTCTAAACGTACTCCCAATTACTACCAATCTATACCAAAGACTACGTAAGTCTTTAGTGCAGTAGCTGCATGGAAAGAGATAGGGTAAAAAGCATTCAGAGACACAACTAACAACAGTTTCAAAATTAAGGATAGAGGTTACTTATTTTCACTGGAGAAAATTCAAACCAAATCACCCTGTAAATTTCATTTTACATCGATGACTACGTTGAAAGTCGAATTTAGAAGTCTCGTGCTGACTTTTATTATCATTATTATTATTATCTATAATGCATTATCATTTGAACATTTTATTGTAGCTTATATTAGCGAAAGTGACATAGTTAATGCTGGTAACCTTACCCTAATTTTTACCTAATGCGTGAATTTAGCCTTTATTCGATAGCTGCATCAGAAGATATAGCGCCGCACTGAAAAAAATCCACACGGCAACCAGAGCTACGTAACATAGCGCATTATTTATAATCCCATACGCTATGTACATAGTACTCTGAGCTATGCAATATGGCTCCCAGCACCATAAAGTCAGAATCTGCATAGCGCGTGGTCTTATGAAACATGGCGCAGAAATTATGGCCCCACACACTATATTACAAAGTACCATGAGCCATGTAATATGGCTTCAGTTGTCATACCGATTCGGATGAATTGAGGTAAGTGCTTTGTTTTAAAGTCGAGCTTCTGTTTTACTGTAATAAAATAATTCTTTTCAATTTGCAATCCAACCCAAGGACATCCGGGAGCTAAGTTAAAGAATTAGCTAAAGCAAGAATTAAGCTGACAATTTATTTCTTTCATAAGTTACGTTTGAAAAATATTGATAAGTTTTGTAAGGGGAAAATAACGATTCATTCTCGAGTAATGTTATATGCTAATATCCTTGCTATATTCCAACACTATATCCAATTACTGGCCTCTGCGTTCTAGTTATCTCAAAGTTTTCTTTTTTATCAAGCGGAAATATATTTCAAACCAGCAGTACATTTTTCGTTCATAATATTCAATACGTTATTTGAAATTTGTTTGATTTTTCTATAGAACTTGGTGGTATTTATTTTATGGGCAGTATTACAAAGAGTATAATATTTTAAGAAATGCCTTTCTTCATCATATGCACTGAAAAAAACACAAAGGGCCAGACGCCATAATTTATAGACTTCTTGTGCCATGTCCATAGTCGATCTCGGGATTGTGATAAAATATAGAGCCACACGCCTTAGTACATGGCGAAAAGTACATGGGAGCAGACGCTTTGCTTATAGCCCTCCATGCAATTTACTATAGTCCTCCACGCCATGTACTATAGTACATGGCGTGGAAGACTATAGTACATGGCGTGGAGGACTATATTACATGGCGTAGAGGACTATAGTACATGAAAAAAATTTCAGCCAAAGACATACATAGCGGCTTTGTGGAAACATTTGAGGACTCTGCTCCTCCATATTCCACCATTGCATGCTGGGCCAAAAAGGTATGTAGCTGAAGTCACAGGGATTTCGTATGGCAGTGTTCAAAGAATCGTTTCAAACGATTTACATATGAAGGAAATCTCTGCGCGTTGGGAGCCGCGAATGTTAACCAATGAGCAAACGAAGAAACGAGTCGACATTTCGAGGGTGAATCTTGAAAAGTTTCAGGTAGGTTAGGATCATTATTTCTCACGTTTCGTGACCATGGACGAGACTTGGATCCACAATTTTCATCCAGAAATCAAACTGCAATCGATGACCTGGAAGCGACTCCCTTCACCGACACCGAAGAAATTCAAAGTGTCGAGTTCGTCAGGAAAGTTTATGGCATCAGTTTTTTGGGAGGCTAAAGAAATTTTATATGGTGGAATAATTCGAAAGGGGAGTCACTTTATCAGGCTCCTACTACGCAGATCAAAAAAGAAGATTGCGGAGGGCTGTTAAGGAAAAAAGACGGAGAAACAGGGAGCCGGAGTGATGTTTCATCAAGATAACGCACCGGTTCACAGGACTGCAATTGCAATGGCTGCAATGCAAGAAACAGGATTCAAACTGCATGAACATCGATTTTTTGTTAGATCTAGCTTTCGGTGACTTCTAATTCTTTCCTTGGCTCGAAGAACACCTTCGGGGCAAGGAATTTGAAAATGCTAGCGAAGTTAGGGCCGCTGTTGGGGCGTTTTGGGGGATATAAGACAAAAAACTGTTTCTAAGTGTATCCTGGGTATGGAAAACAGGTGGAATTTTTTTTTAAGTTTACTCAACTTGGTTTATATTGTTTATCATTACTTTTGGATCAGCCCTCGTATATGTTGAATAAAGTCGGGAGCACTTTTGCCGAAATATTTTCCAATCTTTCTTCCAATCGTGTTGCTAATCAGGTATGATCGAGCTACGTGGCAGCTGAATGCGAAATAAAATAAATATTTTTTTATGATTTAACTGAACAAAGGAAGAAATCTGACTGAAAAATAGCTGTACGAAAGAGAAAGATGTTTGTCTAATTCATGTACATATAAAAATTACGACGGAATTTTATCAGACAGTTTGGAAGTAGCCAAATTTCAGGCAGGAATTGAAAATATAACTCAAAGAAACTTACGTTTTTTATCTTCAGTAGACTTAAAGTTTTTGATATTTCAAGATATTTCTCTCTTCGGTAGAGACGCAGAGAGCATTTGACCTAAAATCTGTTTTTTTATCGTTAGTCTCATTATTTGGGGTTTTTTTATAAAGTTTCACAATAAATTTTTATCCCTTGCCGGACACCAGCGAATACCAAATTGCTTATAATTATTAACTGAAGAATTTGACGGAGTACAAGTAGTTACTATTTTACCATTTAATTATGGTATTTTTGTTTTTTGAAAACATTGTGAGGCTTACTCATAATATGTTCGGTTACTCCCCTTGCAGCAACGATCAATAGTTCATGCCACATTGGCTTATTTGGAATTCTGTGTGAGGCTTACTCATAATATGTTCGGTTACTCCCCTTGCAGCAACGATCAATAGTTCATGCCACATTGGCTTATTTGGAATTCCTCAAGGCTAAGTTTTCACGAGATAATTAGATTTTCATATCAACTATCCTAACTTTTATACTGTAAACCTCTTTTTTCAAAAAAACCTGCTGCGAAATCCACCGAATCCTAAATCTTACTCAGGCTCTCTCGAATAAGCTCGTTAGCACACTTTTTCTGTGCTGATATCGTTAAAAACACTCCCTATGGAAAATTCCTATAAAACGAGTAGAAAATAACATCTTGCATTGCTGCTTTTATTTGAACTTATTGGTATCGGAAAGCAATTCGTATTGGTGATTTTTTGTTTTGCCAACAAAGACAGTCGACTGGTACACGGTTTGTAATTTTCTAAACCGTGGAATGATAGTACTGCATGGTCGATGGGCTTCCATAGATTGTAAACTGATTATACATGTTCATAAACCCATTCATACAAGCATGTTCATACACCCGCCAGTGCACATATATATGTACATATATGAGAAAATACATAAAGTTGCTGGCTAACGTGAAATTGCCTTGCATTGGAAAATATAGTGAACCTGACCAAACAACCCGGACTGAAGCGGAATTGGCTGGACTCGAGCTTATGCGCAAGTGTCTTGGTTACGCTGATATTAAACCAGAGTTTTCCTTTCCGGGATGGAAAACTGTGGTTTTAAATTAAGGTAGAATCGTATAGTAAGTTTATGATTTGTATGGATATATGTATGTATGTAAGCGAACGGCAAATAGTGTTCGCTTCGTACAAATCGCATTCGGGCGTAGTCAGCTCTAAAACTCAAGTTCATCGGGCCAATACTTTTCTGTAATATAGAAATGTAAGTACATCTAGACATTTTAGCCCATATCTGTTATCATTTTGCGGAAGCAGTTGGTGTGCAGTATTTTTGTTAAAAGTTTTCCAAAAGCAACAATTTCAAACACAAAGAACAATTAGTACTGCAAAATATCGAAAATATTCACTCATCTCAATTGTTATAAAAAACTTATAAAATGTCATTACATTTTTTGAGTCATAAATTACAATATAGGTTTAATTCCTAAACAATGCCATCTGAGCAACACAAGTCAAACGAAACTCTTTTTTCAAGGAGTGCAAGCTTGCCGAAATTTCTCATAACATCATCATAAAAATTTTATTGCCCAGCGTTGATAATTTAGGAGTCCTCTTTCCTTCATTTTTGCTCCCCCAAAAAATCTCAAATATCCCATTTATTCGATTATGTCAACCTTAGTTTTTTATCCAGTTTTTTGCTTCAACTTTCCGAAAACAAACTTTCCTATAAGTCGGTCATAGTCCTTTTTCGAAGGGTCTAATATTTGGACGGAAAATGTCGTCATGAGTGATGCGTACCTTCATAATACGAGACGTTTTCAGATTTTCATCTAAAAAAATACCATCATACAATATTAACTACTGAATAGACTTTCAACTTTACTCAGTTGAGGACTAGCTGATACCAAAAGAAGAGATCTAGCGGTAAAGAAAAGGATAACGAAGGTGGAGTTTATTATTTCCCAATAGAAGGTATGAAGTATGACTTACAATTGTCTGTGCGCGAGGGATCTTGAATGACAGGGAGTAAATATCTGCAGGGTAGTTTGATTTAACTACGTGGGCTCAACTTTTGTTGATTTATTTGCACACATTCAGGAACAACCGGCATGGAAATAGGCTTTTTCAGTAACGTCTGAAATGCTTGTTTGACTAGTAAACCTTGTTATACCACTTTCAATAAATTTCAATTTAATAATATCATTCGCATTACATCTATGTTTTAGGTGCAGAGATCATATATGTAAGCTAATTAGCAGGATAACATCATAAAGTTGATGTTTAAGAAAGAGATGGTGAAACGGTAATACGCAATGCCGGAAGCTGTTGAGTAACCTAATGTGAATTGATGAATGGGGCAATGTTAAAAATTAATGTGTTTTTGTGGTATAAGATGCAGAGCAAAAAGTTGATGGTTGCCCCCATGGGGAGCTTCTCATATTAAAAACAATCTTCACTTTAATTATTTGCAAGCAAAGTAATGTAATTGGACTATAGTTCTATTAAATGTGTTTCAGAAATAAAAAAGACAATTTTCGGGATTTTTGACCAAATCTAATCTTCCTTATCGTTTCAAAGTGCAGAACTTCCTACAAAGAAATATAAATATTGAAAAAATGGTAAAGCACCTTCAAAATATCGATTTTTTTAAATGACCTGAAATATATCTCTTTTTTGTGGGAAACATTATTATAAAGATTTTTATTTGTTTTGAAAGGGAGCAAAATCCACATAGATTATTTTATGTATAATGTTCTGTCGATTTCAATATTTGGTTTTATATTTCTATTTCATAAATGTTTATTTGTACAAAAGTAATAATAACTCTTCATAACTTTTACATATTTTGGGGCTTACAAATTTAATTTATTTACCATTATTCACCAGAGAAGAAGCAAATTACATATAAAATTCCAAGCAAAAAAGTAATTGAAAAATAAAGTATAATAAAAAAAAGTAAAAACCTAATTATTAGCAAATAAATAAAATTATTAACAAATATAGTTTAAAGCCGGCGCTAAACGATGTTACCTAATAATGGGGTAGGTTATTAAAATCGTAAGAGCTTTATAGTCCTTTCAAAGAGTGCATCGGATTTAAATTCATTGATGTGATAAACTTTGAGACCGTCTGGATAGAGTAAATGAAGTATGTTTGCGAGGAAGTCAGATAGGTCAAAAATAAATATATTAAAAGTAAGTGGGCCAAGACGGATAGCTTGTGGCACACCAGAGGTAGTAGAAAGTTTTTTCGATAAAGGTCCTTGATATTTTACAAATTTTGTTCGATTGCAGAAGTAAGAAGTCTGCCAGCTAAGTAAAAATCCAGCAAAGCCAAATCTCTGAAGCTGTAGAATTAAGGTTAAATGGTCAATTTTGTCAATCGCCTTACTGAAATCAGCAGTTTGTATCCTTTCTCTATTTTACAGAGAACGTCTAAAATCAAAACTGGCAAATTCGTGATAGTTTAGGGAAGTTTAATAAAGCCATATTATACAATAAAGCCATATATATAACAAAAGCCAACAAGAGATTAAATTTTACCACAGACAAGCTTTTCAAAGAGTTAATTGGCAATGCTACTATAATTTCTGATACAGCATCGATCACCATTCTTGAATATGGGTTTGACATACGAAAATTTCCAACAGGATGGAAAAAATTCAAGACGAAAGCGATCACCAAAAAAAAATGTGCAACTAAGCTATAAGTTGCTCTACAGACTTGCGCAAGAAGGCAAAGGATGGCTTTACGTATTACATCACGTAAGAGTAGAGAAGAAAAGAAGAGGATGTGATATTATTAAGGAACATCGGCGATGAATAACCAGTAGTTTTTCGCTTTACATTAACAAAATCTAAGAATTATTTCGGGTAGCAAATTACATTTTTGCCAGTTGTATTAATGCAAGTGTCATAAGCCTCATAAGACTCTGCTAAAAATTGCTTAGCAACTTTATTTTACTCTTCATGAATAGCAAAACTATTGTCAGTATTGTCTCGAACCTGCTCATAAAGTTTGTTCTTACAATTTTGCATATTGCTAAGGTCCCTATCAAGTACGTATGGTAAAAACTGTTGCAAAATAGATGCTCAGCGTGATTTGTTGGACTAACCACTACTTCGTCATACGCATTTATTTAGACTAGACATTTTCTTTCGGGGTGTTGAAAACCTGCTGCGAATTATTACAATAAAAGGCGCTCGCAAGATTGAAATCGTTGATGCTTATAAGGTTTACGAGCAGAAGTGAAGAGTCCTTTTTATCGGGAACAAAACGTTTAGTCGGTCAATTGAAATTTTGCAAAAAATTGTATCTTATCTTTTTCGCTAAACGATGTGGCTAGCGAAGATATTGCTTCGCATAAGTTGCTGTAGTCGGATTCATAAGGGCTGGGCGGGATGTAAACTGAACTGTTATTAAAAGTGGCTCCAACAATTATATATTGGGAAAAAAACATTAGGGAAGATATCTACGAGCTCACTTGAAAATCAGTTGCTTACAGCAAGTGGGACACCACCTTCTCGCGACTGACCCATAGAACTATAATCGCGATCGCTTCTGTAAATTATCAAACTTCTATTAAGGATCTCTTCATCCTTATGAGAGGCATTGGGCCAAGTTTCAAGTTGGCATCAAGGTATACTCTATTTAATGTTGTTTTCAAACCACCACAATTGTGGTAAAAAAGTTTGAGGATCATCTGGGTTCGATTAGGAAAATTTTTTAACAGGGTTGACTGGGGGGGGATCAAATTCATGCTCTTCGAAGAAACGCAGATGTCATGTTGATGCTTTTAGAGGTATATTTTATATTGTTCGTAGTTGGAGCTATGTTTGTGGCAGTCTGACTGAAAACCTTCGAGGAGTTTTTATTAACTGCGTCAGTACGCCTACTTGAGTGAGAAGATGACGTGTTTACTGCTGGAGGTATCAGTACACTATTATTTGTGTTTCGAGTAGAAGCATTGGAAAAGCCACTTAAGGAAATTACCTGTTGTAATTACCTGTTGTTACGGGAGACTTCAACTGAAAATCATTGTGCAATTGAGCATTGATGGGAGTGTCTTTTAGGTGGAATAAAAGAAGGCAAAGGTGTGTTTTTTCTTTTTGTTTCTTCTTATAGCCAGTGTTGTCGGCAATGTTCCTCCAGGGGCTCTATGTCCTTTTTTCAATTGATGTTGCTGTTGTTTTCACTCAGGCATTTAAAAACCAAGCATATTTTGTAGGAACAAAGTCCTTATACCATCTTGAGAATTTAGGTTTCGCTGAGACATTTCAAAAAATTCCTTTCACGAAGAATGCACTTTTGTTTGTTGAAGTCATCAATTTTAAGGACATGTTCTTATTGTGATAGTTTTTGTTAGTTTTTTTTTCTAAATTTTCGTAAATGATTCTGCCAATCATTTTAAAATACCGAATTTGTAAATTGGTTTCTGGCAGTTGAAGTTTAAAGATTTTTACTGAGTTACTGGAGTTGTGCTCTCAGTTAAATGCTTTAAAGATGAAGTTGATGTGGCCAGTGTTCTCATAATCCTAGCCGTTGTGTTATTGTTTATCTCCAACGTTGCGTTGTGGAGCACCTGATGGAGTGTCATCTCGTTGTTTAGTACATTTTCGTCTGTATCTTTTGTTGAAGTTTTACAATGACGATCTAAACTCTCCACTTTTCTGTTAATATCAGCTAATTTTAGTTGTTATTTGGAAAAAGCATCAGTGATTAGGTCGGTTTGCATTTTTGACATTCTTGAAAAGTGTTCAAAATTATCAAGTGTATCTATGTTGTTTGCTTGGCAAGTGTAATTAGCACTATTGCAAGTGGACACATTCAAAGCAATGGAATCCATATTGTCAATTTGAGTTTCCATTTTCTTCCCAACCCTAGAAATGCTGGCCAAATAATTTTCTTGGACAAGTCTTAAGAGTAACATACCAGTGTTATTAAGTCTAGCACAAGTAGCTGCCAGTAAACCATGCGTAATATTCTGAATAATTTGTATTACGCTGAATTCAATCCTACAATTAGCATGTACTGTCAGGTGGTCACCGTAAAACTAATAATGTATACATGAGATAGCTTACCTTTGTTTGTACTCTATAAGAAACGTTTCTAGAATATATCATCTTTAATATTTACAAGCAGCTGTGACTCAGTTACTTACTTGTTATTGAGGTGTATATACACTCAGAAAAATTTCATTAAATAGAATCAAATTTAAATCAAAAGTTGAAACACTTTTAAATAAAAAACGAATTTTATTTGAATTCCACTTAATTATAAAAATTTTATTTTCATATCAAAATTTTTCATGATTGAATTAAAAAGAAACGTATATAGCGCCAATTCATATTTGAACATTTTTGATTCAAACATGTTCAAATATGATTTGGCGCCATATAGTGGTGAAACTTTTCTGAGTGTACTCTTCGTTGCGAATGATATGAGTTTTTTTTTGTAATTTTATTATATTCCAGCAAAACTACTCAGTCTGGCAAAAATAACGATGGCGTCAATAACATATCAAGTTCGAATCAACAACTATCTGACTGACGCTTTTGATATAATTGTCGGTACCTTTGATGTTGTACCTCTGCTATACCACTTAGCTCCAGAGTACATGATAAGGAAGCTGCCTGGCGACCACTTTCCCCCATATCTGCTACATAACTTCTGCTGAAACTTAACCGAACAGCAAAAAAAGTCGGTCTGAAAGAGAAACGTTACAAAAATGATCTCCATTTTTCTAACGTTTATTTTCACATCGTTGTGAATCAAATCACAGCTAAAAAAATATAGCTCCTGACAAATAAAATTTGGAAATGGTGAACAAATTGACATAATTAGGTTTAAAAATTTATATTCTTGACATAAATGTGCAATGAAACTAACGATATAAATCGAAAAATGCAGCTCGCTAATAAAATTTGTTACTAATATTCATTAGAAGATTCTTATCACAAGAATTTATGATGGCAGCATCTCGAAGTACGAAAATGATGAAAATGGCCAGCATTATTCTAGCTAGCATTATTCTGCAGACACTGAGACGAAAATCTTATCGCAACTGCTTCACGTCAATAATAACACACGCTTAATATTTTGTATCACTCCGATGACTGAGTTGGAAGTTATAGGAGTGGAAAGAATTAATAAGCAAAAAGATAACAGCATTAAAGCCTTCGTTTTTTAGCTTTTACTACCAGATCCAAATCAGTTGAAAATTAAATGGTAATGTTATTCACAAAAAAATTAACCTTACCCAATTTTACAAAAACAAACCTGCCAAATTTGTTTTACACTAATCTGGTGACTGTATCAGAAGTTAAAAGGCGCAATGCATGTATTTTTTTTAGCAGTTTTTAAGGTGCAACTGCTGCCACAAATGAAACTTTTATCAGATCATAATAACAACTGGATCAGATTATTGAATCGTGAGTTTCCCTGAACACGTATTTTGGGTGCTAAATACTTACATATATAACTAAGTTGGAGAATAGCTACCATTTTAATATAGCCAAAGCAAACCATTTTTATTTGAATTGCTTTGTTTAGAAAAAAATGAATATTTGAAGGAGGGTTGATGATTTGAAGGTTCTCTTTCCATTACTTGGCGAACTACGAAGTTGCCATCACATTAATCAAAAACCGATTAAGTCTACTCTGACAATTAAGTCAAAGCATTCTGACAACTTGGTAATAATTTGGCGACTCTATCGGAAGTTATGGCAACTCGGATTAAGCTTTAGCACATATGAACCGCTTGAAACAGTGATTTTCGAAGATAAGTAGCAAAATCGTGCAAATGTTGAGTATTCTACCAAACATACTCCTTATTACAGCCAACTCGTTTTTTTCATGTAACTATGCTATCCGAGAAATGTTGATGACTGTTTTGGAATTAAGACTGGATTGGAAATTATAGGTATAAAAAGAAATTTAAGGCTACTACCCCCAATTCTTTTCAAAATTTCGAAATCAGTTATGTTTTTTTAATTTAGTGAAAACGTCGCTTTGTGAGGGATATGGTCGAAAATTCCAAAAATGACTGCCCTATCACAATTAGTCAACCAAATTTCTCTTATCATAAATTCTCTTATCATAAATTCCATTTGATTTCGTGACTGCACCGGAAGCTAGGGTTTTTATTTTGTTGAGGAAATTCTCACGATTCAAAGAACGAAAATTACCACAGCTGTCAGTTTTATCCGAACTTTCCTACCAAAACAAAAAAATTTGGCTTGGAAAAAGGTCCAGCTTCTGTTTGAATTTCGTCGCAAACTGGTGACAAAATCGGAATTTATAGGGCTAAACACAGTAGTTAAAAGCTCCAAAACATTCCCACATCCATTTTTGAAACACATTCAGAACTAATTTCGCAAACTGGTTTTTCTTTTAAAGTCACTTGTTGATAAGGGTACTTAAAGTATTTTATTAATAAATAAATATGCTTGTTCGGTCAAAGTGATTCTAATACTACTTGTCTTCTCAAAATCTCTCAAACTTCAAACATTTTCATCAAATTCAGTTCTTCTTTGACTTGAACTCTTTCAATTTTTTCTCAAACAATATTTACACTAAACATACCGTCAACTTGACTCAATTTACTGTTATCGGATCTTGTGTTCTAACCCCGGCCAAAACAATGAAACTGAAAGCCAACGTCGCAGTCGAACAAAAACTTACTTGTTGACCAATTGAAAATGCTTGACAAAGTTAATTTAGATTCTTTATCGTCTCGGAAGAAATTTGAAGGGTTTTGTTTGTTTAGGGCTGTTTATATTGATAGAGATGAAAAAATGGTGTGAGATTTGACAATAAAGAGAAATTATTTTATGTTGTAGAGGTACTGTTGGCTCTGAAAAAGAAATAACGGACAATGTATTTTCGTCATGATATATATAGTGATTGATGCATAAGGACTGCAAACAAGATTCTAATGAGAATTTTTGTCATGCTATCATGTATGAGGTTTCTAATTTGAAATAAAGTAATATGTAAGTGTTTACTATGATTGAGTTACATAAAATATTATATCCGAAATAGTGAATAAATTGAAAATGGCTCCGATATCGTAAAACAAACACCGATATATCGTAGTTAAGCATTGGTCATTCAACCTTCAATGAAACTTTTACTTCGCAGACGGCTTCAGAGCTTGCGGGAAAACGGAATGTCATGAAAGAATAGTTAAGACTTCCCTAGATTTAATTTACGTATTTATTTCACCAAACATATAAACTTATAAATAGGATAAAATAAAAATAAAGATCAAATTAATAACAGGTAAAAAAATACACCGAATGCAATGCAAATAAATAAATTAACATTCTATAAATAAATATAGCAGCAATATTACATGTAGGGCACAACACTATTAAATACAAAAACTAAATTAAATTAAATATTTTGTTAGTCATGAACAGGGTACTAGGCCGGTAGACTAGAGAGGGTAGGATAAGAGAGCCTTGGTAACTCTGTTTTTAAAGGACGCTTTCAAAATTGTGGGGGAAAAGTGTTGGCTCATGCTGTTGAATATCTTGCAGCATCTATTTATTGGCTCATTATCAGCATATGTGGAGCTATGCCTATATTCAAATAGTATTTGTCGAGATCTAGTGACTCTCACGGGCTGGTTGACCCCAAATCTTTCCTGTATGTTGTCGACATTAACAGCGTCTCTAATAACATCGAAACTAAAGCAGGTAGATAACATTAATCTTCTGGACGCAAGTGGTGACAAATTTAAAAGTCTAAGGCGAGTTTCATATGGCGGTAAATTGCTAAAATCACAAGGATGGTAAAAACCTCTAAAAGCGAATAGCAAGAATTGCTTTTAGGCAGATTCGAATCTGTGGCTGTATTTTTGGAAATAAGGTACCAGATAATGCAAGCATACTCAAGAAAAGGACAAACGAGCGCGGTGTATAGTGATTTTGTAGCCCAAAGATTCTGCAACTCCTTGGCTCGTCGCTTAATGAAGCCTAGTCGTTTACTTGCTTGAGGGATAATTTTGTCGTAATGAAAATTAAAGTGGAGTTTTTCAGCTAGCACTACACCGAGGTCTTATAAAAGATAAGTATGATGTACGAGCGTACTTTTTCGAGAGAAGCTAATCACATGACATTTTGTGATATTGAAAGGTAGGTTATTCATGCAGCACCAATGATCCAGGGAATTTAGCTTCAGTTGAAAAAAGCTGGCATCTAATGGCGACTTTATAGTATGAAAAATTTTCAGATCGCCCGCATAAAGTAGATGAGATACATCAGATAAAACCTCCGACAGGTCTGATATAAAAATGTTAAATGGCAAACGGCCAAAAGGAACTCTAGAATTGACATGATTTTTTTAGAGATAAGTTCTTGGAATTTCACATATTGTGACCGGTTCTGGGGGTAAAAGCTAAGCGATCTGAATAAAGATCCTGCAATTCCGAACTGCTGCAGCTTGGAAATCAAAATGAAGTGGCTAACGCGATCAAACGCTCTGCGGAAGTTGGTTATCTGATTCAAATCAAGCTGACAAGGTTCCTTTTGTAAGACAGAGAAAGAAGGAAAATTGAGGCATACCAATCCAAATTTCATTTGTCATATTTTTTAGCATGGCATACATATGACCAACATAATGTTCAGCCACCAAGAGTCTTCTGCTCTATATCTCTTGAAAAACGGAAATAAATTTATCTCTAGGAAAGAAAGCACCATTTAAAGAAAAAGAAATTTAGGTAGAACATTCTAGCCGCAGAGCTTTCTTTCTTAAAATTTCTTGAAATATAACAAAATAAATAATAATAATAAATAAATAATCATAACTGAAAGACTTACTTCACTGCTCTTGACAGCAAGATAACCATCAATTCGTCAAAAAAAAATCAGAACATACAAATGATTATCATATATATATATATATATATATATATATATATATATATATATATATATATATATATATATATATATATATATATATATATATATATATATATATATATATATATATAACTTTGTAATTAAAGACAATATCTCCAGGGCCTGTGTCCTCTGGATGACAAATATGCTCTTAAATTTCAACATGCATAAATGATAGACAAAGCTTAAGCCTTGCTGGCCTGCAGTAGCTGTCAGTTTTGATGCTAATCTGATAAAAATACGTGATTCTCGAAGTCAGTTTGCATCAAACTCGTTTATTACAATTGTGCCAATCTATCGCAGCCATAATCTACGACTTTTTTATAGTTCTATATACTTTTTTTGTAATTCAAAACTCATATCAATTTCCTAACCTCAAAGTGTGACTATGTCCGTGATAAGTTTAAGTGAGTGCTCTCCTTGCGAAAAGGATTTGTGATCCGGTGATGACTTTTTCCATTGTCACTCCTATAAGAGACCACATCATTCTTCCTGTGCAGGCCTATCGAGATCCGCGATTTTATCGTTGAAATCGACCAGTAAAAAAATGTTTTTTTGTATGCACTTCTTACACTACCAAGGAGGAACAGTACAGAAAGCTTTTTACTCTCGTTACTGCTCTCAAAAAGGAAATCGATGAGCTTGAAAAATATGTATGTAAGCTAAAATCAGCTGGTAATACTTCTGGTAGCATGAAGGATATGATCTTCGAGCTTGAAGTTCATCGAAAATGGGCATCGAACATTATAATCCACGGTATTCCCGAAAGTAATGTTGAAGCTGATCGCAGACAATCACTATAATTATTAAATAATGTCATTGCACCCTGAACGTCGCAAGCTAATGACGTTAAAGTATTAAGAATTTTCAGGTCCGATCCAAACATGAAACGGCTAGTTCAAATAACCACCATGAACTCCACCACAGCACTCAAAATTATTAGGAAAAAGAAGGACTACAAGGTGAAAAACTATTTGAGCTCTTTGAATTTAAATATCGTGTCTGATTTCATAATTTGTCAACGTGAGCACTTGAATGAACTGAGATCATAGCTTCATGAGATTCACAAAAACAATCCAGAAGCCACTATTATGCCGCGTTTATACATAGGGACGAGCGTCTCGTGAGGGCACTCGGCAAAACACTGGACAAGACTCAGCAAGACATAGGGTGAATTGTTTACTTATGATATTGCACCATGCAACACGCACCATGCACCTTTCGACAGTTGTGAGCTGTTTTGTTCAGTTCAGTGAACGATGGTTGAGGTACAGGTTGTGGCTGTTGCAACTGCCTAGTGTGCGTTGAGTCATTTCAATCTGTGCTACGCAAGGGTATGTTTAAAGTCCCGGCGAAAAATTTGAAAAATGTAAATGATCATTCGCTACCCTCTCGAATCCCTTTGACTTGATGCATAAAACTGACTTTGCTTCCAGCGGCTTTGAGCTAGGACAAGACGGTCATAAACACTCAGGCACAGCAATAAAAGGATTATTATCCCTTCATAAAACAAACAAGAGCCGACGAGCAAGCCATTTACACACGCGTGCTTGCCATGAAAAAAACAGCCAAGAATAGACAAGGAGACCATTTACACCCTCACTTTGTCAACATTTGCCATTTCTCGGCGAGAATGTGTATACCTGGCCTTCCTGATAAAACGTTTCATTATATTTTTTTATACGAAGTAAAAGTTTTTGTTTTTCTTCTGAATTAAGATGAGTCATACGAATTTCACTTATCACATTTTATGATGAATTGCTTTGGTCAGCAAATGCCACTACTTCACTAGATAATTTTTAATAAACCTTTCTTATAGATTCACACTCTGACTTTTTTTCGAAAATATTTTTCTTTGCATTACCAGAAACTTTTTCCACAAGTTCTTCACACTTATTATTTTCCTCTCCTTTATGATTTTAGCAGATTTATCGGGGATTTCCGTTTCCCTTTCTTTACTCTTCTTGAAGTAAAGTGGTAATACTATGTCATTCACTTGAAGCGTCTTATTGTATTGGTCTATTTTTGTCTTGTACACAGACAATACACCGCTTCCAAAAACGCCATAATACCAGATACTAAATTTGATTTCTACGAGATCAAATTTTCGTTTTTAGTCGAAATCACAAAAATCTTTAAAGGGCTTTATAGAAACAATATGGTTATAAATTATTTCAGAATTAAGTGCTGATATTTATGACGGGTGAACTGGAATTTTAGGATGACACAAATTTAGTCGAATAGTGGTTACAGAAGAGGGATGCCATATGAGTTTATTCGGATATTTGGCAATTTCGGGTTGCATGCGAGGCAGATGTTGCTGTTGATCCGAGGCAAAAAATGAATTTTGACGGGGAGATGCCCAAACATGTTTTGAATCCGATGTAAAATGATTTTGATTTTTTTTGTATATTAGAAGTATTTTCATAATTATTTGTAAAATTTCCATTATGTTTGTGTTTATTTTTATCACCATTTACATATTTTCGTTTATAATATAAGTAATTTATTTCAGTTAAAATAGGTAAAACTTTTTCTAAAGTTTCAGGATTTCTGCCATATAGAACACATTTTACGGGTTCAATCATTTTATACTTGAACACATCTAGTGCAATATGTTCATTTACTTTAATTTCACTTGTGTGATTTTTCTATTCAACTTTAATGTTAAGCTATTGCAATTTCATCATTATTTCATTATAAACATCAAGTTCATTTGTTCTAAATTCTAGTTGCTTTAAATAATCTAACAGTTGATAGCTGTTTCTATTATCGCTAAAGTTAGACACTAACACATGCTTTATTTCTGTCCATGAACTAACATGACCGTGTATATTAAGTATTTGTTACGCCTTACCTATGAGCTTCGTTTTAATCATATCCAATATTAACATGTGCAACAGTTGATCGAATACGGTAAGTGATTGTTAAGGATAGGATAGTTAAGGCAGTGCATGGACTTGATAGACTGACTCCAAGTGATATACTATACAGGCAAACATATAAATTCAATGTAAGGGATATGATATTTATGGAAAAAGCTAAGATAATATATAAAGTACTCAATAACAATATAAAATCTTCGATATATCCAATAAAAAACTGTGATTATCACAGCTTTCACACAAGATTTAAAGGTAGTCTCAGGCTTGATATCGCTAGAACGAATAGAAAACATAAAGATCCTATTAGATTATCTATGGAAATCTTTAACAATTTACCTAACTTTTTGAAGAATGCTAGATCTTTTGCCGTTTTTAAAAGGCTGCTGAAGAATCACATTAGAACCATGTAAAGTAAATCACATACTATTCACTACTAGTTTTTACCGATTGCTGTTTTTTTATATTGAAAAAAATTTTATTTGTGCATCCCTCATACCAGCACTCTTTTGCTGTCTGGGAGACAGTTTATCTCGTTTTGTTTTCTCCTTGAAAATCTTTCTATTAATTTTTATTTATGCTATGAAAGAGCTTCTTCTTCTTCTTCTTTGCATGCTTTTTATTTTTCATCTTTTCCACTAACTTCCCATCAACTAAATCTATCTTATTTTCTTTATTCTCCATTTATCCTATTTATGTTTTCTTTTTAATTATTATATAATTTAACTTCAAATTAAATGTGTCGACAGTGCGGTTTGGGGTTCCTTTCCTATCCTATTCCCTTTCGGGGTCTGATGATAATTTTACTTGCTTGTTTCTTGACTAAGCGGCTTACTGCTGCTAGGAGGAAGAGGCTCTGCAATGAAGCTGACCCCATTGTGTTATTGTGTTATGTCATCAGAAGAGTACGCTGTCGAAGAATAATTTCAGGGTTTCCCGGGAACCATCGTATTGTGGTAGTTTAGCTGCAAATTAAACTGGATCCACTGCTATCGTCCTCAACTTTGGATGCTCTGCATGAATTGCTCCCACCAATTTGGATGGTTGAGTTAAAGGATTCATAATCTTTCTTCTCGTATTTTCACTTCTTCTTTATTTATTTTTTAGAAATTCTTGGAAAATTATGTTCTTGGGCCTTGCAATACCTTTTTATAACACTTCTTTTTTAAATAAATTTTTAGCCAACTCGAACTAATCGGTTGGAGAACGAGTTCTTTGAAAATTCTGTTCTGGGGCCTTGCAATACCCTTCGTATTATCACTTTTATTTTTATCTCTCTTTTGCTCAAGAAGATTCCTATTTTGACTGCACCAATTATACGATCGGAAAATATACTCCTATTTATATCAGTGACTTATGAGAGTAGAGAACTAATGAGGAGAGGAACATCAGTAAAGCCAACAGGGCAAAAATCGCATACAAACAAAAAATGCAAATACTATCATAAAATGACTAAGCTGTAGGTAATTAGAGTTTTTGTGGTTTGAACGGGGGCAATTGCATGGCGCAAAATTTTGAATTCGGTATCATGCAATCTTAGATTTGTATTTTCATTTTTATGTTTTTAGGTGAAATTAAATTTTATCGCTTAACCCAATGCGCAGTTTCTGAAATATATGCGTGTTTTAACGGTGGCAGTATATTTCGGGATCAAATTTTTCGCAATGTATAAAAGCCTTGAAATTCAGCAGTGGTCTACTTCTGAGACGATAGTAGACAACAAGTAGAATACAAAGTGAAATGAGTTTCCGGTATTGCAAGTAAGCTGCATGTTTGTGAAACTAAGCACATGTTTTCATAAAAAACTTTACCCAACTAAACATATGCAGCAGATATATTATGTTTTATTTTAAATTTTCCAGCCCCCCTCTTCCTTTTACAACCGGGCTTGGGACCGTCTTCGGCGGAATTAGGGCTTGCTTAGTCCTCACAATATTTGTAGTTCACTTTCTTTTCTAAGCTCAGAACAATCGACAATTATCTTTTCCTTTACTAACAATTAATTTTATTTCAATGTTTTTCACTTTACACTCACTTTTAAAATTGTTATAATATTATTTCTTACTTATATTTCACTAAAATTAATTTCGACACAAACATTTTTATATTGAAATTTATCAAGTTATGTTTCTCTAGCCCGATATAGATATTTTTGGTTACGCCACTGACCGAAGACAAATCAAACATGGCTGTGCAATTGTCATTAACGAAAACGTAAACAAACGGTCTACTCGCTACTTTTTCGTTCATTTTTTGAGAAACACGCACAATGCCTGACAAATATTTTACACGCGACGATAAATTTAGCCCGCATTATATATATTAACACTCACTTACCTGTGAAAAGAGACTGCTAAGACACCAAATCCTAGCCGATTTCGGCATGAACCGACAACACACTTTTGAATCATTATTATTTAAACTTAACGAAGTGCTTATGTAATTTCGCGTTGTTATATAAAAGTAAGGGTTTATAATGTGCAAAAAATTAGTTTTTTAAGAAAAATCAGTACCGCACAACACAATTAATTACGTTTTAAATTCACTTTACTCGAAAACACTACCGACACCACGTACGATTGACAACGATTTTGACAGCTAAGCCCAAGCAGGCCCAAGCCAGAGAGAATCGAAGAGAGCGTTTTTGTCCTATTACACACACTTGGATGTATGGCCAGAAGGGTGAGGTAGCCCGCTCCTCTTAGTTTTCTACTCTCATAGTGACTTATACAATTTACTTGACATTTCTTCTCTTTTTCTTCTTATTTACAGTGAGTTTCGAAATATTTTTTTTTTTTTAAACATAATGTGATTACGAGCTTAACATATGTTAACTATCTTACCAAAAAACTAACCTAGTATGTAAATGCAAACACATTGTGACTACAAGTTTAAAACATGTAAACTATCTTAACAAAAGACGAAAGTTTTCGTCAACATCATCAAAATTGCAATGCTAATATGACTTTATTATAATTAGCCATACCTGCTAATATAACTGTAGGGCTTCCATCCGCAAATCGAGACGCTTCTTGACTTAGCATGTATGCTTCACAAACGCAAAAATTTTATTTGATTTTATAAGTGAATAAGACGTATGTTTTTATGAATTATTTTATGGCGATACAAAAAATGTTAGTTTATTGAAAATATATCCATATAATAGTAGAACATTTTCATTGCAAAATATTGAAAACAAAGCAAGTGACAGTGAATCTCCGGAGACGCCTCGAAAAAAGATGGTTTTTCGGTGTTCATTATAACCCGCAATAGAATCATCTCAAAAAAAAAAAATTAAAATGTATTTGTTAAAGGAGATGTTTCTAAAGGTAACCCTCAGAAGTTTTTTTTCTTGTACTCATCAATGTGTTCAGTGAATTTTGTAATGGTTTAATGAATGTGTACGAAGTTGTCGCAATTTCTAGCGCAGTAAGCTTACAAATATGTATGTTTTATTTTAAGTATAAGACAAAGAACAATAAATTGAAGGAGACCCTTAAGCTCTCGCTTCTATGTCAGGTCTAAATCTGCTCTGCTAACGGTCGTGCGTTTCCTTTTGTTCTTCTGTCACATACAGTGTGATGAAAATGTGTGTTTCTGGTGAGTTCAAATATGGGTGGGGAAATTATACATGTATGGAGTTACCATGCTATAAACTCAAATTTTTACAAATTTTCTTTACCTAATTTTTCTATACTTGTTTTTTTTTGCAAAGTTTAATTCCCATAAAAAGAAGGAATAACTACAAATACACATAAATTCCTGCAGGTGCCAAAGAATAACACAAATTTTCTTCTAAATTTGAAAGCTTAAATTACAACTTATAACCACTAACAACTCTTGAAAATTTCAGCTTGATCGGATAATGCTCACTGTAAAACTATGATATAATAGTTTCATCTCTACTGTTGATATTCAAAGCGCAAGGCGTGTCTCGATTTGGGCCTTGCTTCATGGTTGCAATCAAAAGTTAACTCTTTTCTCTTCAAACGAAATGCTCCTAGTCTCATTTAAATGTAGCCATCCACTACATTTCATTTTCACTGGACTATAAGTATAATTCAAGGAAAGTTTTTCCCAGTAATACCTACTCTCTTAGTTTTTTTCCCAACGAAAAATATAGCATATATGAGGGTACATACATACATATAAAATGATATGTAATCGATACTAGGCGATTCTGGTAATTTTGTATCTTGCTCTGTGAGCTTCAGGGAGCATAAAACGTGTTTTTGATTTATCTGCTTTGATGTCTAAAATAAAACACTGTTTCAAAGTAAAAAATTGCATGGCCCACAACATCCGTTTTTAAAACAAATTCACCGGTTCACGACAGTTTCAGAACGACCGAAATAATCGGCGCAATAATTGAACACACTATACTTTTATCAAATCATTAAACTTTTGAATATTGCAAAATCCTTTCCACGAAAAAAACCACTACTTTGTTATACCTTCAGGAATTGTATAATCTATGAAATTGTTTATACCCTTCTTTTCTTAAAGCTACCACCTACACAACCTTAACTCTCTTTTGAGCCACATAAAATTTCAACAAATTCACATCTCAATGAAAATCATGCGATTCTTTCTGAAAGACAGTTCAAAAGAATCACACAAAATAGAATGACTAGTGAAGCAGTGGAAAGTGTGGGGGTGAGCGTTTGAGAAAATAAAATAATTCAATTTGACTTTATGCCGTAGGCAAATTAAATGCTCTGGGGGAGCTATTGAAATATTCCCCGGGGATACTCGTATCACACAGTTTCAACGGCGGATCCAAATACAAGCGTACGACTTCAACAGCTACCATTTGGATCCTTTTGGATCTAATCTTTTTGCTAAGGGTACGTAAGCATTGTAAACGGGCTCCGCACAAAGAAAAAAGCATGGCGAGACGTTTTCGATAGGCACACTTCTTTCGTATTTTATTGAATGCATAATTTATTCACGGCACGTACGATACCTGCGTTTAACAGTAGAACAAGTGAGAAGTTAATCTGAAGGTGTGAGAAATATACATAAATAGGAATATTTTGCTGATAAATAGGTTCATGCAAAGTTGAAAAATATTTAAAGTTAATGCAATAATAATTTGGAAAAAAGTATTGTAAAAATTAATATAGTAATAATATGAAAAGAATATTGAAAAAAATTTAAATTCCATTCAATACTAATACATATAAAAAAATATTGTTGAAAAATATTTAAACTCGATGTATTAATAATTTTGGTTAATTATTTTCATTCAACTGTTCATTAGATAAACATTTAATGGTCGCGTCTACTGGTACAAAAAATTACAAAAGTAATTAAAATTAAACTAATCTCTTTGGATTTGATGGGCGGCGATATGTTTGGCGAAAGTCTAATACATAGTTTAAGAGAAATCCTATTTCTCCCACTGCAAAACACGACGAAGATAGCATTATGCTGTGAGGTGTATTGGGGTATCTGGTCCTTGAAATAAAGAATTTACGAGCGGTTCGATTGTGTGTTGTTAAAAGAAATATTAAACAAAGTTCTGAAAATGCTGCATTTCATACAATTTTGGCCTGTACCAGGACAACGATCCGCAATTTTGGCTTTGGACTATTTATGTCCAAATATGATTTAAACCTCCATTCAGTCGCCGGACTTTAAAAGCAAGCACCTTAAATAAACTACTTAAGTTATTTTAAAATAAGACCGATGAAACTGAAGAAGAGGGCAGATTACCCTCGAAATATCAATGTATGCCGAGTAGTTAAAATAAATCAAGCTTCAAAAGGAACAAATTGGTTTAAATTAAATTATTTTTACAAGCTAGAAAACAAATTTGGTACACAATAAAAAAACTTTAAGTTTTGTTAAAAATGTGCAGTTAAAAAAAAATTTAGCACCTATTCCAAACAAAAAGGATATCATAAACTACTTGATTACAACATTTTTTTTGGTAATTCTTTTATTTCATTTATGCGTGATTTAATTTTTTATTTCATTTTAAACTTCACTTCATTCAAAAAACAATCGCTTCAAAATAACCAAACAAACGACTTTGTTCAACTGCAGCCATTGCGAAACCAAAGCTGATTAAACAAAATAATCCTTGGCATTTCCAACAAAACATCGAAGCAAATTCAAAATTACGCAGTGTATATTGAATGTCTTTCTAGCTGAGTCATTCATTTTCATTGTATAACGTATAAAATCCCCTTTTATTTCAACTTATTCGACCTTTAGTTCACTTTTTTCTTTTCTTTTTTCTTGTACTCTAAGTCTTGTTCGTTCACGAGTTGAAACATGCAAAAAAAACTCAATGTGAAAATGCTATTATCCAATTTCGCCTACAACTTTGCTATTCTCATGCAGACTTCTTACCCCATATCCATAGATTTGCATTAAGAAGAAGTGCGAGTGTGAAAAGCAGTAGACTTTCAAGTAGTTTAAAAAACCTTTTTGATGCATATAAATGGATTATTCACTTCCCTAAAGATGCAAAAGTTTGGTTTATAGGTTTTTTTTTTAAAATTTGAAATTAAAAGTGTTTGGAAGAAGAACATTTGCTTCAATGTACTTCAAGCTGTTCGAACGTGTTGCATTTAGAAATTAATTTTTCTTGATACCATCAAATGAAAATAAATTAAAAATGAACATTTCAAGCTTGTTTGGATATATGTATATGTGTAAATGAGTGGTTTCAATGTTTAAGCAAACTATAAATTCCAGTAAATGTCGCTAATAGTTCAAAAAACAAATGCTAGCAGTTCAAAAAACTTGCAGTCGTTGGTTCAGTGAATGTTTTTGCCATAAAAACTTCACAAAATACCAAACATCAATTACCAATTCAAACAAAAATTCACATTGCTATCCTTATGGGAATATATTACTATCCTATTGCCATAAAATCCTATGAGAAAATAGTATGCGTTCATTTTACTTCGTAGCAGTCGAAACAATGTGCAACTATGAGCAATATCGTAGAAACGCTTTCAGTTGTCGATAAAGGATTTTGTTGCTATTGATTTTAAGCCACTTTTGTTTTCAGCACAGACACCGAGCACCATTAAGCAAGGAAGAAAGCAACCGAACACTTTGCAACAGATGCACTTAAGGGAATCAAGTGATTCGTCGAGGACAATGACTGGTGATCAATTGACTTGAAAATCACTGTATTGTGCAGTCAATGTGATTCGAGCTCAACGAAGTGGATGGAAAAACGAGTTGAATTGAGATATTGTTGCGGGATATTGTCATTACAAATGAGATATGCATTTTATGTGCTCACATTTATCCGTTTAGTGTGTCACATTGATTGATTTCTTTTTTAAATGCTTTAAAAATATTGCTCGATTTTTCCAGTGGCTGTTGGTTATCTGTAAATCTTTTTTTAAATGCATCGAAGTATTGATTCATTGAAGTTAAATTATTCTCCAAAGCTAATATAGCGATTGCTTTTTAATCATGCTACTGAGTCTAATGATTTTTATGTACTTATTAGGTTTATTAGTAGTGCATAGTATTTTAAATACACTTTTATCTTGCGGGTTATGCGTAATATTTGGCTTATTTACCTAAATATTTATTATTATATAGCTAATAATATGCTATGTTACATAACTAATAATCCACCATTAGATATTTCCAAAATCACTTTGAGTTGATACCTACTCGTATATATTTTACAAAAATTCTATTCGAAGCTTTGACTGAGTCAGTTGAACCATTGTTTCAACAAAAAAGGCGTTATACCAATTGTTCACGCTGAAATGTTCCGACCATTTGAGCTCTGGAGGTATCAACACCTTTTCTTGGCTGTTAACTTAAAATAATAATAAAAAAAATACTTATTCAATATAGACAACGCTATCGAACTTATATGTGTTATAAAACGTTGGGCGCATTCCGCTACTCATTTCATTCGCTCTTCACTCAATTCAATAGTTTTTCAATTGATCAAGAAAGTAATCTATGGAGTCAATGCATGAAATGTTCAGTAGAAGTTTAAATAACCTATTAAACCTGAAATTCGAATGTTTTAAAACTCATACATTAGGCTTGTATCAAATTCAGAAAATGAAATTTTTTATAACATTTAAAAGTATTCAGATTATTCGCCTTGGAAATGCAGTGATTTTGACGGAAAGAATAGCTAGCGATCCCTAGATAATATGAAGTTTATTATCCATTCACAGACTTGACACAAAAATAATTCGGCAGCAAAAGACATATTCAGCTCTGTGCTTTAACTTAAAATCTTCTGACCTTCGAAGTAAATCGCAATTTTAGACTTCTGTTTTGTGATGAACCATGCAAAAAATATGCTTGTACTCAAACACATTCAAAATCAAGTTGGATATAATAAATATGTAGAATATGCCATTTAAAAAGATTTGACTTTTTTGATAGTGATTTTGACAGCAGTCATAAAAAGTTTGTGACTTTAATTTTTAAGAAAATGATACTCTTATTATTTTTCAAAGTACGTGTAAAGTTAAAATTACTAAAAAATTTTGTAAACAGTTTTTTTTAGAGTTGCAAAAAAACTGTTAAAGTTCATTCCTCGACTTACGATGTACATTGTTACGCTTTAATTTATAAGTACCTCTATATATCTGTGAAAAATAATTACTTACAAAAAGTAGGTATAGGAACAAAGAACTTATTATGTGTTTGACTTGGAAATTTGGACGCTAGTACTTCAAATTAGGCGATAAAAGTTTCTAAAATTTTGTATTGTGTTCACTTTGTAAAGAATCTTCAAATCCTTACGTAATTCACAAAATTGTACTGTGTGGTTTTTGATATGAGTACAAAAACTCTGGAGCCGCGGCAAAATAAATTTTTCCAGGAAAATGTTTGCTTTTCAGAACCAAATTCAAAGTTTTGATACATTTAATACTTATTTTGCAAGAGTCAAATTGAAATTTTCAAAATTTCTCACAAATTTTTTTTAGCACCTGACATTTGTATGCGCGAAAACTTAAGACCTTAAGGTGGCTTTAGATATGCGGTGTTTGTCAAACACCTCCTATTCGCCAAATACCGAACACCTAGTCAAGTCATTTGGCTTGGTGATTGCGAGATGACAAGCACATTGAATTAGACATTCGGGCATTGCCGAATGTTTGCCAAAACTGGAACATGTACGAGCTGCTCGTCGTTGTTCACTCCCGCCATTTTCATTTGAAAATTTTTACTCGCGCCACACAGTTTGACACTTTTCAGTATTTATCAACAACCGCAACAAATACCGAATGTCTAAAGTGGGGATCCGAACATACCCAAACACAGTGCTCGTCTACTTTGATTTGGTTGAAAGTTCCACAAACTACGGGAATAGCGAGCACCCGAATGTTTGTGCTTGGCCTAGGGCAAGCACTAGGCGAGCAACCCAACCACACATGCGAAGTTTGCCAAAGTAGGTGCTCGGTATTTGACAAACACCGCATATCTAAAGCCGCCTTTATAATCGGATCAATATCAAATTCACAGGAGATATTGATTTTAATATGAGCAACTTTAGTTTAAGTTATTTTAAAATATGACCAACCCTGAGGTAGTAGTACTATTTTGAAAAATCACTAGAAATAACTGCTGTTTGCCTTTAACTTCCGATTAATTTACCAGATTTTAACAAAACTCACGCTGTAGCTACCAAGTTTCATAAAATATTGGTTACGTATTTGTGGTTGAGTTGCCAACTGTAGTGAATATTGTCTCTTGAATCTAGAAAATTCGCTCAACATAATAAAAACCTTTTGTTCTATAACTTCCTCCTCGTAGAGAGCATTATTCACATATTCACAATCAATTAGAATAAAAGTGTTAAGTGATTACTTCCACGGCTCATATTACCTTCTGAGAACCTTCTCTTTCTTTCAACACTGCACCGATGAAAATGCCATATGGCTTTTAAAACAAATTGGTTATGGTAGTGAGCACGTGTATTATATAAAATACTTACTCAAAATCTGCACGATCTCTACTTTTCTTCGAAAATTAACATTTCATATCATACATATGTATGTATGTGCTCCAGTTTTTGTTCTAAGATGTATTTCCTGTAGGTTCGTGAATGTTGGTGATGCTGATGGTGGCAAGTACTGCCTCCCACGAAAAAGTGTACAGCTTAAAAACAATGATTTTAGACTACATTTTTTTAGCCTTATCAGTGAGTGACTTCCATATTCTCTCTTATATAAAGCACCACTCTTTATTTGACTGCATATCCGTATATTTGATTGAATGCCTATTGAGTTACCGGTTAGCTGATGTGCAGCTCGAGAAAAAAGCAATTTTTACTAATGTTCGAAGAAGAACATTAGTATTAAAATCACTTTGGCCAAAAATTCATATTTCTATATATATATATATATATATATATATATATATATATATATATATATATATATATATATATATATATATATATATATATATATATATATATATATATATATATATATATATATATATATATATATATATATATATATATATATATATATATATATATATATATATATATATATATATATATATATATATATATATATATATATATATCATCAAAAAATTTCAGTGAAAAAATCTCTGGAACGCGCCATCCGATTGAACTGAAATTTTCAGGACACATTAGTGTATATGCAGAATAGTGCCAAATCTCAGAAAAAGTTAAAAATCTTTAACCCTTTGGCGCCGGCGGCCACTTTAGTGATATTTTTAATATACCTATTATTCCGTACACAAATAAGTTTTGCAAAAATAAAGTTAACAAAATACATTTCGAACGTGTTTTACATGTGAATCGGATAATGTTTAGGAATTTTTTAACCCCATGTGTGCGCTGGGTGCCTAAAAAGAGAACGGGAAAAATTGAAAATTTTCAAATTGCGATAACTTTTGACAAAGCTATTTAATCATTACGAAATTTTCAGAACATATTGATATTATTTAGTTGTAAATTTGTGTTGCTTTTGATGACCGTGCTGGCAACCCTGAAGCTAGGGCAGGCACTGAAAGTGAAAACCTCCAAATTATCGTTTCTCTTGAAAAAATGCCGTTTCTTCAAAAAAAAGCCACTCATATGTAAATTTCGTGCTTTTTTCACATAGACCAAAAAAAAATTTGATATGGTATAACGGGCACGCCTGGTAACCCTTGCCCAATTTACCTATATTTTTAGCATCAAAAACTTCTGTTCACGGAAACTCACGATCCAATGAGCAGAATTAATTGAAATTTGCAGAATGTATTGGTCTTAAATAGGACCAGGTCTGATAGAAGTAAATGCGGGCGATTCTGCGCCAGTGGTGCCATCTTGAAAAATCACTAAAATAGATAACTGCTTTTAGCCCTATAAATTCTGATTGAATCGATCGATTTTAACGAAATTCACATAATAGCTGGCCCTTACTTTTAACCACGTTTGGTAGAAATTTCGTTGAAAAATTCGATTGGAGCTGCCAGCTATGATAATTCTGGTGTCTTAAATTTGAAAAAATAAAAATTTGGAAGTGAAAACATTCAAATCATCGAATATCCTAAAAATGTCCGTTTTTTACAATAAAACCAATCTGTATACAAATCTTATGCTATATCTACACGTTCAAAGTAAGACTTTGGAAATTTCATGTCGGACAAGAACGGTAACCCTTTCCCAGTTAACCTATATTTTTAGCATCAAAAATTTCTGTTGACGGGAATTCACGAACCAATAATCAGATACAGCTGAAATTTACAGAATGCATTGGACTTAAGTAGGACCAGGTCTGATAGAAGCGATTTTGAATTGTGGGCAACTCTGTGCCAGTGGTGCCATCTTGAAAAATTACAAAGAAAAAAAACTGCTTTTTGCCCTATGAAATTTGAATTAGTAACCAGATTTTCATGAAATTGACACAGTAGCTGCACCTTACTTTAAACTCTGTTTGACAGAAATTTCGTTTAAAAATTCGATTGGTGCTGCCAGCTATGGTAATTTTTGTATCTTTAGTTTTGAAAATTCTCTCAGGAAAATAAAACTTTTTGCCCTATAACTTCCAGTGCAGTCATGAAATCAATACGAATTTCATACAATTAATGGAACTTATTATAAGCATTATTTGAGCCAAATTTGGTTGAAAAGCCTCCATAGGGTTGCCAGATATTGTTGGTTTTGTGTTTGTTTGCAATATCTTTATTAAGCAGTTTTATCGTAGAATTTTCAAATGGTAATGATATTGTAGTGACAATAAACAGCAAATATTAAGTTTTCGATTATTTGAAAAAACTCGCTGCAGGTAACCCTAAATTTCTTTATACTCCTATAACTTCGAATGTAATATAACAACGTGAAGCAGATGTGATATATTCTTGGCTTTGATACTGGCGAAAGGTTGCCAGCACGAGTCGGTTGTGCTACTTTTGTATCAATAAATGCTTACAGTTAGTATTCATACCGGAAACATCTACAATGAAAATAAATAACCGATGTTTCAATTCCCTAAGTTCTGCAAATTTTTCGGATCGCAGCCCCTAACACCAACTTCAGTTACAGTGCTGCAGGCACTGAGCATTTTCTTCATTGATGTTATATGAGATGCTGCTTTCAAAGTTTGTTGAAATAAGCAACTGATAACGAATATAATTAACAAGTGTTTTTCTTTCATAAACTTTGAAACCCATGCCAGTGGTGATATCTGAAACCTTCTACCATATGAGTTATAATGCATTCTTGAGACCAAAGTAAAACGTGGCATTTGAAACAATTTGGCCGTAATAAGCAGCTCATGTGGTGGAATATGCACTCAAAACCTGCACGATTCTTCTACTGATCTTCGAACATTAGTGTTTCTAGCGGTTCAGGTGCGCTAGATTTTTTGTAATTCTTTTTGTGTAATTATTTCATATCCATGTGTTGTAACTTAGAAAGAGTTAGCCTGCAGATAGTTTTGAGACTATTAGCATTTATCCATAATAAAGGTACGGCAGGTGATCATCAACATAATTATTTTGTTGCAAATGCGGTTATATTTTTTCTGTATCTTTGTAAACAAAACTTTGTATTTTACTCTCGTACGATGTCTAAAACTGCATTTATTTATGTGAATAAAAATCTATAAATCGTCGAAAGTTTCAATAAGGAGCTTTGCTCTAATTTTTCTTGTGTTTCATTATATGACCGTGTGGGAACACATAATAGCACAATTACACATCCACAATCCACAAACACCTTACACTTCCACATACATCAAAATTAAATATATACACAGTAGGCTAAGGTAGTTTTCTTTTTTAATGTCCGTAGCATATAAGTTCAGTAAGTATTTTACTCTTGTGTATTGTCTTGTCTATTGTCTTGTCAAATATATTTTTCATACAAACAATTTTTTTTTATTAATTATTAGGAAGCCAAATACGCTTCCCATATTGGTGACCCCGAAAGGGTACGCTTATCTACTGGAGCATACCAAACGTTTGACGAGGAGAAGGAAGCACAGCAGCCGCAGCACCAATAGCCTAGCCGCGGCAACAATAGCCTAGTCGCAGCTGCACCAGCAGCTCAGCCGACGCTACACCGACAGCCCAGCTGCCACTAGACCAACAGCCCAGCTGCCGCTGCATCAATAGCCATCAAAAGCCATCAATAGCCGCTGCACCAACAGCCCAGCTGCCGCTGCAAGATCCACTTCGAAATCAGCCACATCCGACAAATAACATGATGCTTCCGGCTTCACTCACCATGCCGCCGAGGCAGGCGAATCCGAACTACAAGCGAAACAAATCGTTCCGCTAGGAAAAATCAGCTCGAAAATTTTTTGGATTTTAAGAATTGTACTTGAATTAGTAAAGAAAAACCACTAAAGCATAGGTACAGTATAAGCGTTGGAAAAAAATACAGCCTCAAAACATGGACAACACACACATCCGCCATCGGTAGCGGTAGCCACCAGCCCCGAGAGCTGGCCATCGACCATCTCGGCACGCGCTAAATACGGGCTCCGAGAGCTGGCCATCGACCATCTCGGTCCCGTACAGGCAGTCGCCATGGCCATTTTAACAACCGCAACCGATGGCGGCAGCCACTAGCTCCGAGATCTGGTTATGGACCATCTCGGTAGCGCTGCTGACGACTGCCTCAGCCTTGTGAGCACGCTGTTTACGAGCCCCGAGAGCTGGCCATCGTCCATCTCGGCACGGCTCGTACAGGCAGTCGCCAAGGCTAACAAACCACGCTACTCCGCCTCTTCGACCTCAGCGTCATCCTGACACTTGGGGGGAGTAGTGTGGGAACACTTAATAACACAATTACACATCCACAATCCACAAACACCTTACACTTCGACATACATCAGAATTAAATTAATAACACAATTACACATCCACAATCCACAAACACCTTACACTTCGACATACATCAAAATTAAATATATTCACAGTAGGCTAAGATAGTTTTCTTTTTTAATGTCCGTAGCATTTTTGTCTATTGTCTATTGTCTTTTCAAATATATTTTTCATACAAACAATTTTTTTTATTTATTATTAGGAAGCCAAATACGCTTCCCATAACCGCATCGTTTTTTGCCGTAATGAAAAAAATATTTTAATCAAAAAACCTGAGATAGTGTTTTTTTTACAGAATAGATAGTTTTTTGAGATAGTTTTTTTTTTACAGAAAATTATACTATCGCAGGCTAAGGCCCGTTTTACATGAGCGGTTTCATTGCAACTGCAATTCGACGACTTAGCCGCTGGCGACTACGCGATTGTATTTTTCCCTGCCATATCCAATGGCAACAAATGTCAAATTATACAAAAAAGTGATTGGAGTGCGGAGCGAAGATATTCTGCTGCTGATGAAAACTACGCGTGGAGGATAAATCAATTTTTGGATAAGCAGGTAAAATGTTGTACGAAGATGGGGCAGTAGTCATTTGAAAAAAATCCACCAATCATCAATAGGCAGTTTCAATCATTTATTCATCCTTAAAAAGTAAAATTATTTATCTTTCAAATAAAACAAGTATTTATTTTTATTATTCAAAATTTTCGCATTACAATTCAACTTTTTCGCAATCTACCACCATTCCATATTCAACAAAATATTTTGATTGCTTAACGAGATCTTAAAATCCCTGTAAATTCAAAATTAGTATCATACATTCGCTTATCAGAAACGGAGCATGACCATGGCATGAAAATTAAGAACTACCAAAATATGGCCAGGCTGATGCCATCAGTGTTGTGATATTGTGGGAATTTTCACTTTTTATGGGAATTCCACCCCTCTAAAGCTTGAAAAAGGGAGAAGGGAAAAAGTGCTGCTCGTAGAACAAAATCGTGGGAGATATGGTATAAAATATAAAATTTTCACCAAATATATTTGAGAAAGAATTTGAAAAATCCAGGCAAAATAGACATTTTTTCATGTATTCTTGCATTTCAGCTAAAACCTGGGATGGAATGAACAAGAATCGCATCTCAAGGCATCCGATTAGCGATTTGGAACAAAAGTTTAAGTCAAAACGGCCAAAAGGAAAATATAGTTACGAAATAATGCAGAATAATCGTGCGAAGGCATTTTTCAGCTTTGTAGAACATAATTTAAACTATTTCAATACGAATTGGAATTGTTTTTGCGGGATGATTAAAATTGAACAACTTTTTATTAACATTAAAAATTTTAATCTACATTGAAAATTCTATTTTGACAAAGTGGTTTCGAAAGTATGCACTGTTTCTCATCAGACACCAGCACACAGTGCATACTTGACTGGCGTGACCACTTGCAGGTGGAAATCATTACATTTTTATTTATGCTAGTTGTGACAAATTTTAACATCTCCGACTTATATCCATGGATATAATTTTACTTAGTAAAGGTAATTGAATTTGATCACGGTTCCCTTCTTGTCTATAAATCAGCATAGACAACGTATATCATTTCTACAGCTGATCGAAGCCGAGCATATTGAAACGGGAAACTCGATCGTTTTGCGGAATCAGCCTCCGAAAGCAGAATCAAATTGGAATTGTTTTTGCGGGATGATTAAAATTGAACAACTTTTTATTAACATTAAAAATTTTAATCTACATTGAAAATTCTATTTTGATTTACGAATGACTATTTAATGATGCTATCTTTAAAGAAATTGATTTTTTAAGCCCCCAAACAGCTCTTGGTAGTTCAAAATGAACGAATTCGCTGCAGATCAAAAATTTGGGAAAAAAAACTGGCTTTGAAGAATCTATTGTAAATATCGAAAGGAGAGATCTAGCAGTAACTTTTTCAAGTAATAAAAAGCAGAGGTTATTGCAGCTAACAGTAGAGGAGTTTTCGAAAGAAATAGAAAAAGCAAAAAATTTTGAGAATGCATTCATATTTCCTCATTTAACTAAGATTTCAAAGTTTACTCTAGATTTGCCACATTCAAATGCTGAGTCGGAAACAATATTCTCCATTGTTATCGACGTCAAAACTTTAAAGCGAAACAGAATAAGCGAAGATTGACTGAATGCAGTTTGTTGCATTTGCTCGAATTTCCAGTCTAGACCCGTTACCTGCATAGATTGCACAAAATATATTTGACTAGTTTACAAATGAACTGAATATAAAATTGCGTTATAATAAAATGATTTTTTCACGAAATGAATGTGTTTTATTCCTTCGCTGTAATAAATCAAATATATGTGTATAAAATATACCAAACTGCTGTTTTTTTTATGATGAATAGCTATGGTGAATAGCTCACATATTGTCCGTGGGAAAACCGTGGGAATCCGCAACCTGCTCTGTGGGAAAAACGAACATTTGCGAGAGAATTTCGGCCACGGAAGCCTCACAGCACTGGAGGCCATATATACTGTCTCGACTAGCCATTTCCATAGCAAGTCGAATGACAAGTGGAGACAGCCTGTGAATAGTTCTCATGCCAGTTTGAGCAAGTCGTTGTCGAATATCGCAGTTGTCGGCGGCTGAAAACGCCTCCCGTAAACAACTTCATTTAATCCCATATTTTTAGTTTAGTCACGTAGTCGCTGACGGCTAAGTCGCCAAGTGGAGCCTAAACGTATACAGTGAAATATTTCTACGAACTCTGTTCATTTTACTACACGGTGAAAAATATTCGGATAAAATTGATCTTCACAATGGTGTACTATTATATATCTTAATATTCGTATAGATTATATATGTTGACGTTGGATAAAAATGTTCTATCCTATTTTGGACTAACTTTTGTACGAGTTTCGTATAAACGGGTGGTTTATACCAAGATCGGATAATATTTATCATAAATTCATATTAAAAATTCATAAAAAATAAAACGAATTATTTAGAATTACTTTTGCGTCCCAAGTCGTAAAGTTCGTATTTAAAGTTTGTAAGTGAACTGCATTGGACGCAAAAATTTACTCGGGAGTGTTTTCGTGAAACGGATTGTTTAGAATTACTTTTGCGTCGCAAGTCATGCAATTAGTGTTTATTAAAGTTATTTGTGAAAATTATTTGGTAGCCATAAGGAACAACTTTAATCACTACAGGAATATTGTAAAACTTTGATTTTGGTGAATAAAGTATATATGAATAAAATCTACCGAGTTTTTTTTTCAAATAATAAAACAAATAATCGTTATCCATCTCACAGTACATAATTGAATTTAATGCTCGAAAGTTTTACTTGGTGTACTATGTCAAGTGTTTTCACAACACCTACATCCCGCAAAAATAACTCCAATTTGATTCTGCTTTCGGAGGCTGGTTCCGCAAAACGATCGAGTTTCCCGTACCAATATTCTCGGCTTTGATAAGCTTTGATGATATACGTTGTCTATGCTGATTTATAGACAAGAAGGGAACCATGATCACTTTCAATAACCTTTACAAGTAAATATCGATGGATATAAGTCGGAGATGTTAAAATTTGTCACAACTAGCGTAAATACAAATTAAATGATTTCCAACTGCAAGTGGTCACGCCAGTCAAGTATGCACTGTGCGCTGGTGTCTGATGAGAATCAGTGCATACTTTCGAACCCACTTTGTCAAAATAGAATTTTCAATGTAGATTAAAACTTTTAATGTAAATAAAAAGTTGTTCAATTTTAATCATAACGCAAAAATAATTCCAACCTACTTTTATCTTTGAATGCATAAATATTTAATTGTTTTCATTCTTTTTTCATCATAATGGATAATTAATAACAATATATATATATATATATATATATATATATATATATATATATATATATATATATATATATATTCATAATAAAAAGGAGGGAAAAACCAGAATAAGATTTTGGGTTAAATGATTTTGGGTTTTTGAAAATGGGATAAATTTATCGTGTGACCTCGAAATTAGAATAATATATTTCTTATTCTAAATGGTGTACATTTAATAAGAATGTGGTGTATTCATTTATATGCGATTCGGATACCGTTTATAAGAGCGTCTTATTCAATTTATATGAATAATTGGTATTGATTTTATCTTATCAGATAAAATTTATCTTATCAGATAAAATTTATCTTATCAGATTAAATTGTTTGATCTTAAACAAACTTATTGGATTGATACTAACTTTCGTTTGGACCTATATGCATTCCAAAATTTATCAAATTTATCCGAAAATTTCTAACCGTGTAGTCACTCGCAAATCACTTTTCACCATTCGATAGTATTTAAAATTAATAGCAGCATTCTGCACACCCCACATCCAACATTGTCTTGGTAATAGAAAATCAACAGTATCCGTAGATACGTCTCATTATTTTCCGAAAATTTCATTTGAAACCTTGATTCCTTTATCACTAACAATAAAAAGTTATCTTTTAGTCAGTGTATTTATTCGAAGAATGTCTACCTAAGTTCGCATATGTTTGTATGCTTTTAGGAAGGATGCGGTCTAGAACTGATGGTAGATTTACTAAGCAATTGATTATCGAAAGCCTTGATGCATTTAAGTCCTTAATCTTGTCTGACATTGATCGATATTATTCCTGTACTGGTGATACCTCAAGCGTACTATTCAGATATCTCTATTTGAACATGTTTTCAGGATAAGATCCGAAAAGGGATGCTTCCTTCGAATATAAGATACTATAGCCGGGCGTTTTAATCTCAGATATAATATTATGTTCCTAAAAACGAAAATCTGATGATTTTTGCATAAGAAAGTGTCAAAGTGAGGCTGTGTGACACAAGATTATAAGCATATAGGATGATATCATTATCGATGAGCGGAAAAAATGAAGCCCATTTTAATTGTTTGTAATGAAATCCAGTGAATCTTAGACGTTCAAAAGCATGTGCTGGAATTGCTTTATAATTGTTAGTATAAGTTCTATGTAATTTGGATTTTATTAGTCTGCATTCTTTCAACTGGAACACTACGTAATTAATCACTGTCACTTTTGGTGGTTTATTCTAGAATAATATTAAGCTTTTTTCGAAAATTTTCTCGGTTTGAACACGTTATTTAAAGAATTCAACTCCAATATATGTCATGGATTAAGACAGCTATTCTAGTTACAATGTAGATGTGAGATCATTGCAGAATCACACTCAATAAAGACATGTGATATATATGAACGTAAAGGCTATATGAAAGTGACATAAGCATCGATACTGAAGGTTCCGATGCTACATACATATGTGAGCAAACTATGTGTTGGTATCCGAGATACATATGTTCAGTTAAGTTGAGGTTTACTCCTCACTAAAATAGATTTCCTGGCAGTAAACTACGTTAAATGCAGGTTTGCTTTCTCAGGAAACACCTCTTTGTTCCGGCACTATGTAACAAGAAGATGTGTTCTTGTGACCATATAGAATTCGAGCCTGAAATGTTGGTGCTTGAGAGTGTTACAAATATGAAAGCCTTCAGATAACTACTCAAACTTGTATATGAACTTAGTTCACAATTCACGTTAGTCATAAAAAGCGTTCAAGGGCTATGGAATTTGCATAATTGAAACATGTGAACCGATTCGCAATAAGTTGCTCTGAAGCTATTTTTTTACGCAACGTCAGCAGTTCGGACTGTAAATTATCATTAAAAACTGTGAAGACTGTTCAAAAAATATTTTAATTTTGATTTTTTTTTCTGCTATTGTTTACTTCATATTTTAGTAATGAATAACAGTAAAAAATATGAAACAAAGAAATGCTAACAAGCTTAAAGCGCATGTGGGAACATTAGAAATCACAAAAATAAACTAGAATTAGACAACGAGAAACTGAGAAAAAGTTCCGATGAAGACTGAATCAAACCTGAATATTTTTATTCATGCTCTGAACTTCAAATTTGTTTTTCGTATAAAAAGTCAGTATTAATATTTAGGAATAAACATTTGTATTTATGTTGTATACTTAAAGTTTTGAATCAGTTTAAAAAAAAAAATGTTTAAATTATATTTAAATAAACTAATATTTAAAACAACATCTGGAAAAAGAAAATGTCTAATCGTTTTATCTTGACTGCAATGTATTATTGAAATAGACACATTGTCTTCAGAATCTGTATTTTTGGGCTTATTGAATCAATATCAGCTTTCTTTTCAACAGCATCAACTGGCAAGTCTGTCTTATTATGAATACTTATATCACGCAAGCCACAACATACATTTACTATTTGTAAGGCTTTTACAGGAGTGTAGTGCAGCTGACTATCACACAAAATAAATTTAAAACGTCTCTTTATTAAACGAATCGGGCATTTATGAAGTAATATTGGTTAAAAGAAAATCCTATTATCCATATTTCAACAAATCATGTTCATTGTCATCATTTCATGTCAAACGCTTTTTATATGATCAATACTTTATTAAAGTTCGGAAATAACTTCCGTTAGTATCATAACACTGCCATAAAGTCACTTTCGAAATAAATCTTTCATGATAAACGTTCTCATTTTGAAAAAGCAACTATTTTCATGGTTTCGTAATTGTTTCAAATTATCATCAAACACTATCGTATCGTAAATTAGCTTCCCTACTTTTTCGTTCATCTTCCTTCCCTTGATTCTAGCTCTTTTGAATCTACTACGTAAAGCCATATATCCTGTATGTTCCAAACGCAGCTAATTTCATAACACATCAACAATTCAACAGCCTTACACCTCGTTTTGACAGCTCTAGCCAATAACTTACATTCAACTTCCGCCAGAATCCTGCATCTACAGCACCGAACAAATTAAATTCATTGGATTTGTACCAACAGCTACAAACAATCCACCGACTACACCAAACCTTCTCTTCTAATCGCACTTTCATATGTACATGCGTTCGATGTAATTTTCAATTTCTTTACCACTTTACGGACTAACTCTTTCCGGAACTCCGTAGTTTCCGAGCTCGTTTTCCTCGAGGTAAAAACATTCTGCTGGTTTCCTTATGTCGAGCGTAAAGTCGAGTATGTGGCACGCAATGAAACCTAATAATGATTTCATATCAGGCGAATGGACTAGTTACAGCAGATGTTTTGAAGAAGAAAATTGTGTGGGCCTGGGAATAGTTCAGGTGTATTATCGAAGGGAATGAGTTACAATTCGAACTCAATTAAGTATATTTTAACAAAGTGACCGTAAATTGATTTTTCGCGTGACAATCAATAGTAAATACTTGTATTAATCACTTCATGTCGCCAGAATGTCCGCGTGGATTATGAAAATTGTGACTCTAAATTAAAGATGATAAAAATGATTTGCGGAGTGAAACCTAGTGTTACATTTGAACCAAATGTGTCGAGTTGTAGTCTGTTCAACATACATTAATTAAGAAACCATCCTGGAAAGTAACCTAAAGTGTCTTATCCAAGCGGAATTGGTTAATCTACCGTAGGTGTGTGGTTCACCTTAGTCAGAGCAATACTCAAACGCAACTGGACGGGTAAGGGAGTGATGAACCGGCGTGCAAACAAAAAATAATATTTATTATATATTTATTACAAAAAAGGATTTGCTTTAAACTCATTCAAAAACTTGAAAATGAACCGAAGAAGAAATGAAAATCCACTAAAATGAGCTACAAGAATTTCAAAAATATTCTCGAACGGAATACTGTAAAATAATAATCAGATATCAGGGAATAAATTTCTTTCTCCTTACTTTAACTTGTTTTTACTATCACGCGAAAACCATACCATTAATGAAAAACTTAAACTAAAAGAAAAATATGATGCCTGCATACCTAGTCGGATCAAAAATCCTGTGGCAAGGAGCCCTGATTAATTACGTTTGGCGACCACTTTAAATCTATTTTACACAAAATATAGTATAAATTTGTGGAAAAATAGTAACATTAACATAAATCACTCAGAAACTATTGAATACATGAACAAATATGTCCAAAATACACTTTGCATATACTAAATCCACGCAAGAAATAGAGAATACAAATAAAATTTGGGAGATCTTTCATATGTTTTTTAAATATTAATTTATAGTTTGACGGTGTTAATGCTGTCTTCACATGAATTGGCAAAGTATTGTACATCCAAAAATATTGTTTTTGTTTTTAAAGATGAATTTGTTTCGTTTCTAAAGATAAATTTTTAAATGGTGTAGGTTAAAGGATCGCGGATTTTAAATACATTGAGAAGTTTGAGAGATAGTTTTGTGGAAAATAGTATTGGCTTTTTGGCTTGAGGCAAATTTTAACGATCTTTTTTTGGAGATTCTGCAATATCACGATTGCTATAGAACAATTGCTACCCTACGGTCTGATACCATATAGCGAAATGCTCTGTACAAGAGCAAAGTTGCTAAACATACTCAAACACGTACCTTCTATAAACAAAAAAATTTGTCTAATTTTGTTGCCATTACTTGAATTTTTTGAATTGAATTGAAAAATATTTTATTTTAAATTAACCGAACATTCTTAGCCTAACTTAAAGTTTAATTAACAAGAAAACTTACAATCTAGCGGCTATACTATTTTAGCCTGCTGGCTCTGGTTGGTTTTTTTTTACTAATTTTCGAAGAAGAACATTAGTATTAAAATCACTTTGGCCAAAAATTCATATTTCGATATATATATATATATATATATATATATATATATATATATATATACATATATATATATATATGTATATATATACATATATATATATATATATATATATATATATATATATATATGTATATATATATAAATATATATATATATATATATATATATATATATATATATATATATATATATATATATATATTTATATCATCAAAAAATTTCAGTGAAAAGATCTTAGGCCATCCGATTGAACTGAAATTTTCAGGACACATTGATGTATATGCAGAATAGTGTCTGGTCTCACAAAAAGCTAATAATCTTTAACCCTTTTAGTGATATTTTAAATATACCTATTTTTCTGTCAAAAAATAACTTTCGCAAAAATAATGCTTATATAATAAATTTTGAACGCGTTTTGAATGTGAATATAATAGCATTTTTGAAATTTTCAACCCTATGTGTGCGCTAGGCGCCTAAAATGAGATTGGGAAAATTTGAAATTTTTTGAATTGCGATGACTTTTTACTATATTATCAAATCATTATGAAACTTACAGAACATATTGATGTTATTAAGTTGCACACTTGCTTGCGTCTTGATGAACGTGCTGGCAACCCTGTAGCTACAGCAGGCACTGAAAGTGAAAACATTCAATCCATCGAATTTCCTAAAAACTGCCCATTTCTGACAATAAAAACCAACTTGTATACAAATCTTTATCTACACATTTAAAGTAAAATTTTGGAAATTTCATCTCGGAAAAGAACGGTAGCCCTTTCCGAATTCACCTATATTTTCAGCATCAAAAACTTCTGTTCACGGGAACTCACTAACCAATTATCAAATGCAGTTTAAATTTACAGAGTACATTGAATTTAAGTGGGACCAAGTCTGATAGAAGCGATTTTGAATTGTGGGCAACTTTGTGCTAGTGGTGCCAGCTTGAAAAATTAGAAAGAAAAAAAAACTGCTTTTTCACCTATAAATTCTGATTCAGTTACCAGGTTTTCATGAAATTTACATAGTAGCTGAGCCTTACTCTAAGCCGTGTTTGGTAGAAATTTGGTTGAAAAGTTCGATTGGTGCTGCCAGCTTTGATAATTTTTGTGTCTATGGTTTTGAAAATTCGCTCAGGAAAATAAAGCTTTTTGACCTATAGCTTCCAGTGAAGTCATGAAATCAATACGAATTTCATACAATCAATGGAACTTTATATAGGCATTATTTAGACCGAATCTGGTTGAGAAGCCAGCTATTCTGTAGGCTCGCCAGCTATTCTTGGTTTTACGTTTATTTGCAATATCTCTATTAAGCCATTTTATCGTAAGATTTTCAAATTGTAATGATGTTGTTGTGGCAATAAACAGCAACTATGAAGTTTTCGATTGTTTAAAAAATTTTGCGGCTCGTAACCCTAAATTTTTTACACTCCTATAACTTCGAATGCAGTCATCGGATCGAGACGAAATTCGTTGGGTAGGTTAATTTCAACGTGAAGCCGCTGTGATACATTTTTGGCTTTGATACTGGCAAAGAGTTGCCAGCACGAGTCGGTTGTGCCATAATAAAAATCCATAAATAAAAACAAATTTATTGAATTTTTAATTCAAATTTCGCAAACAATACTAACATAGTTGCTCAATATTAAAATTTTAGTTTTAGTTCTTCTATGAGAAAAATAAATACTGTTGACGGGAATAAATACCGCCTAGAAATACTATCAGGATTTTGGTTTTTCTTTGTTGTTTTTTTAACGAAATTAAACTAAAATGCACTTAACTGTGCTTTGCCAATAACTCTTTTATACCCCACACATTCGAATTCACCGTCAATCTGAAAAGCTGTTCTTTTGTACTTAACATTTACCCTTACAATCTCCGATTTCGTTCTCAGCTCCACAAATCACCAAATATACAATTTACCTCCAGCAGAGAAAACTTCGTTAACTTGCCCGTGTAATTTCTTCTTCAACAAAACTCAATCAACGTTCTCCTTTTCAATTTAATTTCTCTTTGCTTCCGTTTTTCCCCTTTTTCTAAAAATAGATTATAAGGTAATTCTTAGATTCCAAGAGTCGTCCAAACGGCATATTTTGGTATATTTGGTATATAAAGGTTGTGTAGATCCACCTTCGCCCCGGAAACACGATACAATCCTAAATAAAGACAAAGATATCGTGGTTGAACTCCTGACAAAAATTTGTGAAAAATTAGATAGCCTCGACAGCGGCTTCAACTACCTTTCCGACAAGTGCAATAAGCTTGCCGAACTTCCATTTGTGAAAGAAGCTCCCAATCCCAACTCAGCTCAACCGGAAACTTACTGTCCTAGGGAGCAGCAGTTAACATCATCAAACAGCACCTCCACACCAACAGTTTCGAAAGTGCCGGAGCGTCCTATTCTTAAATTTGGCACTACGTGGTCTCGTGAAGAGTGGGACAACAGGATCAAGAGGATTGAAAATGTCCAAAAATCCTACAATAATAGCAGTGTAAATTATGAAAGAGCGAAAAGTGCTTACGTAGCAGACGTTTCCACAACAAGTTTTTTTTGTTAAAGGTGCTCCTAGTTTCGCCGACGAGGCCTGGCTTTCTAAGGTGTTGAAGAAAGGGCTCAAAATGAAAAATTGTACATGCAAAGAATTACCAGCCCGTTTACGTGGAAACAAGCAAAAATCATTTACTTGCTTCAAATTATCTGTACCAACTCAATATGCTTGGATATTTCTCAACCACGAGCGTGATGGACATAACTTTTTTACATGGAAAGGAATGAAGTTCAGCCCATGGATTGAAAGAACCAACAAACGAGTCTCCTCCGGACGTCAAAAACCAGCTTTACAACGTAATAAAAATAAGAATACTTATTTAGGTAATTTCTCTATCCCTCCTTTACTTCCTCAATCCTTACCTTCTCCTAGCTTGCCTAAAATTGCAAAACAAAATATTCCTTCTTTCACTTCAACATCACTCGCATCTCTTTCTACGTCACACGACCCGCTCACTTCCCACAAGATTTCGGGAAAATTCACTTTAAGCAGTAAAACTAAGTCCTCGTCTCCTACTAATTCAAAAGAAAGTCAGCCCTCCAGCAGTTCACAGGTAACTGAATCTCTCGGTGCAATCGATCCCGCGCCCAATACTGCTCATATGCAATTAAAACCTACCGAAGCCGTGTCGAAATCAATATATTCTAATTTTGTTCGTGGCGATGATCTGATACCATCTCAATCTGGTGCAATCATTATGCCAAAAACTTCTGTCAATCGACCATCTTCACCCAAATACCTCGACCCACTTGTACCACCTGTCGTAAAGCTGACTGCAACCTCTAAAGATGATCTAGAGAGCAGATACCTCTTGTCTCGTTTCAGAGATCATAAGATTTACGACAATGTCCGTCTTTTCCTTGCATACATGCATGATGCACATGAAACCACCTGTTTTGATGGGAAAACGAAGACTAAGCTCAAAGTTATGATTCAACAAGAGGGTCTTCCCACTGACCTTGAATCTTTAAGAATTATTTTTAATCGCTACCATGAAGAACTTGGAATGTCTCCGGAGCAAGTCAAACGAGATCTTCTGACTTACCGCTCCTATGTCAATTCCAAACATATTTCTCTATTACAAAAATCACGCGACGACCAGAAGAAATATTACTCCTAACAACAAAGTTGCTTCTATTCGCCCAAGGTTTCTCTACCACAATTGCGGTGGTATGAGAAGTAAATTAAACAAGCTTTTTCTTGACGCTAAATCTTGCCATTTTAATATACTAACGATCACTGAAACGTGGTTGAACGACTCACATATAAACGAAGAAATTCTTGACACTGATTGGACCATCTATAGAACCGATCGCGACTACCTTTATACTGGAGTTTCAAGAGGAGGCGGTGTACTTATTGCGATTCGCAATATCCTCTCAAGTGAACTTGTTGTGACCAGTTCTTACAAACTTTTTGAACACAAATTCGTCAGAGTCTTATTCGACAAGCATTACCTCTATATTGGTATCGTTTATATCCCACCTCATTCTGATGAAACTACTTACATGGACGTTTGTGACTTGATATCTTCAGTAACAGCTTCCCTACATGACGATGACAAAATAATTGTTCTGGGGGACTTCAACCGTCCAAAAATCAGTTTCGTTCTCGACGAAAATGATGACCGTCTCCTTCCAATCAACCTTTCTGACTCCATTGACTTCAACCTTATAAGTACGTTCTATGGCAACGATTTACAGCAAATAATTCCTATCCCTAACCAAAATGGCAATTGGTTAGATCTTATTTTTACTAACTTTTATGACGAAGTGGTGGTTAGCCCAACTATTGACGCCGAGAATCTTTTCTCAAACACTCTCCATCACTCCGCTTTTACAGTTGAGCTTTCCGCTACAAATATTTCTTTCACCCAATCGTACAATAATGAAATTGTATATGATTTTCAAAATGCTGACTACTTAAGCATTAGAAACTATTTGGACACAGTTGACTGGACAATTTCTCTTTCATTATTAGATTTAGATGAATCAGTGTCTTCCTTTTATAAAATAATTTTCAATGCCATTCACTTATTCGTACCGAAGCTGAAGAAAAAAAACAAACTCTCAGAGCCTTGGCTCGACAATAATTTAAGGCGTCTCAGAAACCGTAGAAATAAATTATATAAAGCAATTAAAAATGAAAACTTGCTCAATGAGGGTCTAATCAGATTATACGATCAGCTATCCAAAGAATTTTCCATCAAATCCCGCGAAGCGTATGAGTTCTATGTTAACTCAATGGGGGAAAAAATCATTAGTGATCCCAGGAAGTTTTACGATTTCGTTAACTTGAAACGTAAAACAACCGGCTATCCCTGTTCGATGTCCCGTGGTAACATGGTTTCTTCCTGCCCACAAGCCATTTGTAACTTTTTTGCTGATCACTTTCAAAATTCTTTTCGCTCGCCAATAACGTCCACTTCTACTAAGTCTGCAAGAATCACCACGAGACCTCTTATCGCCGGGTTTGTTCTTACACAAGAGGCTATTATTGAAGCTATTCATCAACTAAAGATCGGCAAAGGACCAGGCCCTGATTTGGTTTCTCCTTCCTTCGTCGTGCAATTTGCTGACCAATTGATCACACCTTTGCACATGATTTTCAATAAATCCCTCTCCATAGGTGTTTTTCCATCTCTCTGGAAATCTTCATACCTTACGCCTATTTTCAAAAGTGGTGATAAACGATCAGTCGATAACTATCGGGGGATTGCTATTCTATCTGTTATCCCCAAACTTTTTGAGAAGTTAGTTTGTGAAAAACTTACTCGCATAATCGACCCTCTTTTAAATGAGCAACAACATGGATTTCGTAAGGGTAGATCGACTTCTACTAATCTCATGATCCTGGTCTCTGATGTGCTCTGTGAAATGGAAAAAGGAAGTCAAATTGACGCAGTCTATACGGACTTTAGTAAGGCTTTCGACCGGGTTGACCATCAAACTCTAATATACAAGCTTCGCAACTTCGGTATATCAGGGTCTCTTCTTGATTGGCTCCAGTCTTATCTTCGCGATCGAACTCAGCTTGTTAAATTCCAGGGCCACTTATCTAAAAGAGTTTTCGCATCTTCTGGAGTACCGCAAGGCAGTCATCTAGGTCCCCTGCTTTTTAACATCTTCATTTCTGATCTTTCTGAGACATTGCTTGGTATACCCCATCTCTTTTATGCAGACGATTTAAAAATTTACCACAGCGTAAACACGCAATCTGACGCAATTCTTCTACAATCAAAGCTTCAATCTCTCGAACAGTGGTGCAATGAGAATCATTTGAATCTTAACATTAACAAGTGTCATGTAATAAGCTTTTCCCGTAAGAATACGATCAAAAAGTATTCTTACTGCCTTAACAACACCATATTGAATAGGGTTGATCATATTCTAGATCTCGGGGTAGTATTGGACAACAAGATGCGGTTCAATCTCCACTATGACAAAATCCTTGCCAGGGCTAATAAACAGCTCGGATTCATTAAGAGACGTGCTAAAGAGTTCAAGAATATATGGGTTACCAAGTCATTATATATCACTCTGGTGCGTCCTTTATTGGAGTATGCCTGCATAATATGGAACCCAGTTTTTGAGCTACATAGTGAGAGAGTAGAATCTGTTCAGAAACAGTTTTTACTTTTCGCTTTGAGGGACCTTTATGATCCAAAAGACTTCCAACATCTTCCTTCTTACAAGACCAGACTGAGCCTACTTAATTTAATGCCTCTCTCTTCTAGAAGAACACTGTTAAGTGCATGCCTCACCTTTGATATTATAAGTGGTGCAGTCAATGTTGAAGCTCTCTCCAACAAAATTATTTTCAACGACCAACCAAGACGCACTAGGCATGCAACTCTGCTCAAGGAGTTCAATCACCACACTAACTATGCATATAACGAGCCCATAAATAGGTGCTGTAGAATTTTCAACTCTATAAGCAGCAACTACGCTTCGGGGATCTCTAAACACACTTTTAGAACAAACTTATTAAAGACCCTATCAACATCCTAATCCCACTTAATTTGCCCATCAATTTAGCTAAAATCAAAATAAAATATATTAAAGTAAAGTAAAGTAACTAAAATAAAAGTTGTGTTGTATTTTGTTTTCTACTGTGTTGGAAAATTTGTATGTAATTGTTATGTTGTTATATTGAATTGTTAATGTATGTTGCCTTGTTTGGTAAATAAATTAAATAAATTTTAGTTATTATGAATAACAATTAGTGACGACCGGCTCTGTCACTTTGCTGTTTTATGATACATACTTCTGTTTCTAAAGCTATGTGTACAGTTATTTTATGATGTCATTTTTGATATACATATGTACATCATTTGACTAACAGACATATGTACATCATTTGACTAACAGACTACGGCCTAGGGTTTTTTGTGCCAATGTAACAACCTAAATATTCTGACGGTGAACGAGCTTAGAAGCAATTATCTAGGCATCCAAAATGGAACTACCTACGCTTGGGCTCAGACGACTCCTTATGCATGTCAAAACACTCGAGGATATCTCATAATCAGATTTGGGCTCAGTCGTTGCCAAAGATTTGGATGCATTGGAATCAAAGAAACTGAAAATCATCCGGCACTTCAACGCTACCCAGGATAGTATAAAATAAATCCTTTGGCTTTGCACCAACATGAGCAAGCTATACTTGACATTTTTCAACTCAGAGTCGCAGTGCAAAATTTGGTGCGAAATAAAGGTCTTGGCCAAAACGACGCGTGATCAATTTACGTATATTTTAATTTCAAATCGCAATACATATTTAAACGAAATCTTCTAGTCTTTCGACAAAACGCTTGTTTTCCTGCCGGTTTAACAAACGATCTAACTTACAAATCTAGTGACAATTAGAAGTTATTAAGAAAAAATAAAAAGAAAAATGAAAAAAACAATGTATGTGGCCATATTCTTAGATTCTGTACTGCGAACGCAACTAACTTGGAGTATTTGAGAATTATCGAACAAGGTCCGGTTACAACGAGTCTGGATAATATTTTTGGAGAATCCGTCGTACTTGATACGCTGCGACACGTTGAGGCATCGACCAAGCAACCATTCACGACTGCTGACATACAAAAAAGCCCAAACTTGGAAATTTGAAGGGAAATCAGTATAATATTTTCTTATATTTTATTCTTACGTTCTGGTGGATCGACTTACAAAGTAGGGATCGTTTTGCTGAAAAGTGAATACAAGCAAGCACCACTTGCCAATGCCGTATCCAAAAAAACTGTCACAGAATTGCTTCGTCTTTGACTTTTCAAATACCAAACAAAATTTTCAAAAAAAAACTTGAACACTTATACCCAAAACTAACGCATTTTATCACTGAATTTTGGTTTTTTAAATTTCAGCTGTCTGAACATTTTCAATCAAAACTTCCTTTCTTTTTTTAACATCTCCATATCATTTCTTCAAACTTCCAAAACGGAATATATCAGTTTTCTTTCAACTTGAACCAAGATATTAGAAAGGTAGTCTGTTGACTTGCGCATGATCTGTTGATAACCAAAGTATCATACAAGAGCAACAGATCTGCTCAAATTAGGTTTTCTGAGATATTTTTCTTCAAATATTTTTGCACCGATTATAAAACTACAATTAAATTGGTAAATTGAAAACAACATGGAAAGTGTGCTGAGGTGATGCTAGTAGCAACACTAAATTCAAAACGAATTGTCAAATAAACAGATGAGCTTATAAAGTAATTGATTAAGCGATTGGAAAATCAGCTGTCATCAATTTTTACCAGATAAATAAACTCAAACCGTAGCCTTAGGTATTAGACCCCATTGGGCGCAATGTTTTTAGATGCAGTTTCAATTATGTAAAATCTATGTAACATGTATTTTTTCCCTTTTATATGGGTTAGAACATATTTCTTTACTTCGTTTTCAAATTACGAATTCACTCTTATTATTGAAATGTAGCAAATTTTTTCAAAGAAAAAGAAACATCAAGACATACTTCAAAATAATCAATCAATGCAAAATCAACTCATAAATCCCCCGTAAAATTATCTCGTACAAATCAATCAGTTCTCTCCAGATCCATTCCAATCAATGATAGTGGCTATCTGTGGGGTGCACTTGCTTATCGAGGTCAAATAAAAATTAAGTTACAAGTTTATCTGTGTACATCCTTTTAATCAGCTCAAGCTCTACTATAACTTTTTCTCTCTGTTTTTTTTCTCACTGCTGTTTTATTTTCATTTATTCTCTTTATCGCTGTGCTTTCTAGCGTATATTCAAAATGTGAGGCTAATCCATTAAAGATTTATTAGAGGTGACAGTTTGACAGTAGCTTGTTTTAGTTTCATGTCGGCATTAATTTTAAGTCCAGCCTATTTTCATAGTGGCGATTTTTCAACATCTCAATCAATTTTGGGCTTTGCAAGGAGATTAACGAGTACTTGTAAAACGGTTTGACCAGTATGAGGTATTATTTACTTTCCTATCGAGAGACGGTTTAACTAAAAGGGAGATTATTTTAGGACCTGACGTAATTGATGAGATTAGCAGGCGAAAGTAGTGGTTAAAAATGTATTGGGTGGTGGATATGATAGTTTATGTATGCTAGCTTAAAGAAACGTATGTAACAGATTTGAAAAGAAAATCACGAAATCACGAATTTCTCACGAAATATCTCAGTATTATTAATAATGTTTAGAAAAAAACCTTTTGAGGTATAATTTAAGATTGGCAGTAAATATGAAAGTTAGGACATTTTAAGTTTTCTGTTAAGGAGTACATTAAATCTGCATTGAAAAATGGTTCTAAGACAAAATAAAGTAATCCCACGAAAACTGTCGTACGGGTCTAAGGGTTGGAGTTTTTACAGATCTTCATCACAAATTTACAATCAATGTGAATAAAACTGTACAGTGATAAGATCCACCACTTACTTTACCCCTGACGAATTAAGGTGCCTATTCAGATCTAGATAAATTCAAAGCTTGATGTCCCTCGTCCGAATCTGAATTCGAACCAGAGACCCCACACACAAGAAGGGCTTTTAGCTGAGTGGTTTAAACTGAGATTTTATTGTTATCTCCTACCATTTTTCTGCTTACAAAAAACATTTATTTACTAAATAAACTATTTTTCTTACAAAAATATATGTTATCGTTGATTTTATGCTTTGGATTTATTGGTTCCCTGGCAAGATGAATGAGCAAGTTAAAACAGTGAATTGTAGCTTTAGGTTTTGAATTCGGTAAAATTTGAATGTTGTTAAACATTTGCTTTCTGGTATGTCGCCGAGGATTATGAAATAGTATGACGGTTTTGTGGTGGTCCGATATGTAGCTTCCATTGTCAAGATAGATGAAAGCTTCGGGAAGTACGAAGCCGGTCAGCTATGTTTAATCAAAGAGGAAGTTCCAAGAGAATCGTAGTCGAATCTATTCGTTTTTTTCTCAGCCGTGGATGATTTGCCGATTCGCTAAAGCAACAGCCTGAGGATTGTCGTTAACTTTCTGGTTGCACACGTAGTGCAAGTAGTCCGCTTCCAACTTTCTATACCCTCATACACAAACATCCTGGCATTTCCATTCAAATAATCTTATACGCGCTACAGTTCAGCTTGAGTGATCGTAGAGCATTAATCCGAGATTAAAATTTTCGGGATCCCGAGATAGTCCCGAGATTTCGGGATTTCATAAAAAAACTATATTAAGGGAATTTAAACAGATATATTGGCTTTTTCGTACTCAATTAAAACTTTATTTCAAATATATATATATATATATATATATATATATATATATATATATATATATATATATATATACATATATATATATATATATATATATATATATATATATATATATATATATACATATATATATATATATATATATATATATATATATATGTATATGTACATATATGTATATATATATATATATATATATATATATATATATATATATACATAAAATCGGAAGTTAAGTTCATTATATTGTTAAATTTATGCATATATGCAGATGGGTGCTAGCAAGTAAAATGTTAATCTATAATTGCATCTTATTTAATCTCATTATCTAATTTATTCTTATCTTCTTGCCCAATAATTTCTTCTTATTTGATAGTTAATTATAAAATTAGTTAAAAACGAACTGAAATTTAATCAGCATAACGGATGTTGCGATAAAATAATAAAAATTAATTATTCTTTTTAGTTGATTACATATCAATTACAAAATAATATTGCTTTTCAATGAAGTAATATTATCGATTGGATTAAACTGTTGATTCATTTTGAAAGTATGCTCTTAATAAACATAATTTGTCAACAGTTTCAAAATTTAAACTAGAAAGGATTTTGCTGCACATATATCGAGCTGGTGAAAAAAATATTTCGCGTTCCATACTTTTTGGTGGTATATTAAGCATGTAGTCATACGACAGTTGTAAAAATGAGCCCTTAGCGCCTCCGTTTTCATAAAATATTTCTTTTAGTATTAAGTTCTGGGTTGTTCGTTCATGTCGTAATGAAGAAACTTTTCTTATTCTCAAAATGGGTTGAATTTTATCAATCCCGAAATCTCGGGAGTCCCGATAAAATATTCGGGATCCCGAAAAGATCCGAAATGTATCGGGATCCCGAGATCTCGGAATCTCGGGATTGCATGCCCTAAGTGATAGCTAGATCAAACTCTCGTAGCATGTCAACTTTACCTCAGGCTCAATATATTTCGAGTGGAAGTGATATTGAAAAAACATGTTATAAGTAGTCTTTTCTTTGTTCGGTTGCATGTTCATGTGCTGGGAGTAGTGTGCCTGCTTATCCAGTTACACGCCCAAGTATCTACTTCGGCTGTATCTTGTTTGACTGTAGATCTTTCACGTCGAGGCCTCTCCACTGTCTCTGTTGGCCACTTGCAGTATCGGCCATAACAGAGTTCCACGTACAAGTGAATGGTTTCAGTTTGTTTAACAAGATCTAAAGCTGATTCTGAGCAATGCTAGTATGTATATGATCAGATCAACTCAAAATGCGATAATCAATCGTTTTGGGGTCAAATTAAGACCGCCAGGAGCGAAAAGCCTAACAATGTAGATGGCGAAGAAAAGCAGCGCCGTAATAATGACTTGCTGCGAGTCATCAGAGAACTGGAAGAAACTGGATGAGATTAAGTTGCAGCTTGATTTGACGAAACTCTTGGCGCAGATCAGGTTCTGGAAATTGTTGAAAAAATTAACTCCTCCACCTCGCGTCAATAGCCTTCCCCATTTCAGTGAGATCTGTTAAAATGCCAACAAACATCGAAAATGACTTTTATGACTACATATACACTCTAGTGTCAGTTAATGTTCAGTTTAGTATCACTAAAGTACTTTTGCATCAAACTATTGATGAGAATCTCAAAGGACTTGCTGACATTGATAAAAAATACCTATAGGTCTTTATAGATCTATATAGAAGTTTTTGTTTTTCGTTTAAAGATTGGAATAGTTTTGGCTGTTTTCCATTGCTTTGAAAAATGACGATTATTCGGGGTGCTATTGAAGAGGAAACAGTTCCATACTATAATTTTATTCGGTAAGATTTCAATACGATAGTCGCCACGTCATCGATTCTTAGCAGCCGTTTGTACTATATTGGAGTACGATAGCACTTTATCGGCTTAAACTACCGATATAATATTCGAACCCTTAAATGTGTCTATTTTAGGCCGCAGTTACACAGCAATTCACCCAAAAACTTTTTCATTGCAGTTGACTTAAAATTAACACATGAGTATTTTTAGAAAGCTGATATGAGACTGCAGAAAAATTAGTCGGAACAATTAATTGGAGTTACTCCAGGATGAAACTATGACAAAAACAGATAGTCACAATTTATTGATTTGACCTCAAAGTATTTTAGAGAAATTTTTATTTTAATTGTCAAAATAATTAAAAAGATTGATCCCACTATTGGCTTTCAGATTTCATTTTGAGTCAGTTTTGCTAAAGTCCATTTTGCAAATAAAATTGTTCGAGATAATCAATTGAGTTGCTTCTCAATCTGACTGGTGCTTGCAAAAATATCTGTGCTCCTAAAGTTATTTTAAAACCTCTTTATACTGCTGCCCGAAAATTTATCGATGAAAACTCAATTTAAGCTTGCTGGGTTCCTGAAAATTATTCGACTACTGAGGGATCACTCTCAACATTCAATACTCTATCACACTTTGGCTGCTCCTACCAAACACATTAAAAGCCCACTAAACTTTGTCAACGTCTTAGCTTCACATCCTTAAAATTTTCTTGTGCGCAAGTCTTTTCTAAGTTCTCGACTTAAAACTTTTACCCTTTTCATTGAAACCACCCCATCAGCTCCACAAAGTTTCACGAATCGGTTCATTGAAATTTTTCGAACAACTCAGCACACATGCTTCCCCCACATTTTGAAGGGATGCTAAAGCTCCTGGTTCTCACATTGACCGCATACAAGGACGCACACCACACAGAACCCATATGAAAGTTTTCGAATTTTGTGGGATGATCCGGGTCAGGAATTCATGAAGCAACTTTACAAACAGTCGTCGTGATTCGCTTCCAATTGAACAGACGTGTAGCGTTACGAAACGCGAATATTTACGGTTTTATGTATATCTTAGGAAAACAAGAGTATCATAAAGTTTGTGGATTTTCAGTGAAGTGATAGCTTATATGGATTTCGGAATGTATCTGTTGATGTCGTGTTCAGAATAAATTAAACGAATTTTTTCGGGCGCGTTTAAAATCCACATAAGTGTTTTCCAACCAACTCCAATTTGCAGAAATATTTCTGAAAGTAAAGTGGAATATAGAGTGATGTTGTTTTTTAGTGGAATCAAAGTTTACGTGAAATAATAATTGTGCCGAATTAGGATTAAGCGGTGGTTGTGTTTTGGAGAAATATTGAGAGTTTGTGCTGAAAGTGTACGAATCGGTAGTTTCTGGGTGTCAAAGAGTGAAAAAAGATACAATTTTTGTTCAGGCTGCAACGTTCAAAAGTATAAAAGGGAATAGGTGATTGTGTAACGAGTGCTGAGAAAGCTTTGGTGCGTACACAGCGAAATCGGATTACAACGTTCACAAAACAGGTTCGATTTTTTTCTCAGATAACAAACAATTCCCATATCAGCACGCTGCCCGATAGTAACTTGGGTACATTCAAGATTTATGAATTCAGTTTCTGTTTTACGATCCCAACAGTACATCCTCATTCAAATTTAATGGCCTCGAATTTACCATTCCGAATAATTCGAAACACATAGCCCGAATATTTACATGTGAAAACCCAAAAACACCCACAACTTTTTTATAAGTGTGTTTTTGTGTGAAGTGTGAAAATGGTCACCCGTTTTGTCATTAACCCGGTGACCGGTCAAAAGATTGCGAAATCATCCCCACGGGTATAACCACGAATCTCATTTGATTTCACTTGATGTCACTTAGCCGGGCCGTAAACTTCAAACAATGTGTCTGCCTGATTCATAGCAGCAGCAATTTGTTCAGCGGCACACATTCCTGTGGAGCGGTGAAGCGTTGGGAGTCAAAAATCGTTTGCTCTGCTAGAAAGAATTTGTGTTTGTCACCAGGACAAAATTAAAGAGCCCCGCTGGGACATCTTTCAATTATATTAGCATGAAAAGCGACAGAATCTGCATACCAGACGCATAACGATATACCCTATATAATAGTTGGATGGGGGTGGGGTGGTCTCTGTGAAGTAGAACAATTGAGTTTGAGATTGTTTTTGAAGTACCGTAAGTATTTTGTGTTGTGAAAATAAATTTCGCACGTTTTTGGGTGTGGAAGTTAACACTGGTCCGTTTGATGTCCGATGGTCAGAACGGAGCAAAACAAATAAAACTGGAAGAAATAAACTGGAAAAAATAACACTGGTATTAGTTACCTATGCAAGTTCAAGTCGCCCCGATTTTAATGTTCTCTTCGGAAGTGTTTTATTCGAAAACTGCCAAAATATTGGTAGTTTTACCTCAACTTTGCAAATTTGGGGAACATTTTCATCTTCTCTTTTCATCTGCCTTTTTCATCTTCTCATAAACTTATTAGGGCTCATTTCGCATCATAAACGCTCAATATCCTATCATCAAATATCACGGAAACCTGCACCCAAAAACGTAAAAAATCCAGTCAAAGAACGGTTTCGTTTCATAATGACGTGAAAATATTTCATTTCCGTAGTTTTTTCCTTCCATCCTCATCACATTTCTTCCATCTCCAAAAGTTGTTCAGCTCGCTTTTTTCTGGATTTCCAGCTTACTCCCGACCCGACTCAATTCAGTTCTGAAAACGTCTATGGAATTTCATTTCATTGCACAATCCATTATGAAACTTGCAGAAATGGGATTCAATCCTGGAATTTTCCCTCGTCTTTAACATCATTGCATGTTCGTTGCTAGCTCCTCTGTGATGATGAGCACGATGCCAGTGAACAGCACGAGCAGTCAGCCTGAATTTTCTCGCAATCCCACCAGCTAGTCAGTTTCAACCACCTGCCAGAGGGCAATTTCTTTGTCATATATCGTCACTAAGTGACTCGAACATAGTTACAGCGATGCGTACAAGTCAGCATTATAAGCTGATACGGCGAACAAAAGGTGGTTGGCTCTGCATGGTGGTTGCCCATTTTTTCTCTCATTTTCAGTCTTTTTTCCTGTGCAAAACTTGAATGATTGCTGCTGTTGTTGTAGAGTGAAGTGAATGAAAATTTAAGGGTGGCATTTCTGACTTTGAGTGGCTTCTGCCACGCTGGCAACGACAAGACAAGCACTAGCTTAGAGGAAATTTTTAATAATACATGCTAACAAGCCGAATTTCATGGCAAAGCGAAAGGCGTGCAGGTGGAAGACAAAACGATTGAGTGTGCTTGGTGTATAAATTTTAGTGGAGGTACTTTATGTGGACGGCTCTTTTGTTAATTAGGGAGGAAATGATGGAAAAAGTGTCAGTTACCGGCTCCTTGCAAAAGTTGTTACCGGAAAATACTGTCATTACGTGATGTAAGTGGCCGACGAAATGAATGCTTTTATCGTGGTCGTTAGAACGGGGAAAAATGTATCTTGAATCAAAGACTACAGAAGGTCGACTGCCATTAAAACTTAAATCGGTTTCACTTTGAAACTTTCAGTACTAAAGCAAAGCTATGATGATGCTTTTAGTAAAGTTTATGAAAGTGGAAATTATGATGAAATTATACCAAGCCAATCCGAATTTTCTTCGGAGTAAGAATTTGCTACATATTATATGAATGCGTTATGGGTAATTTCCGAAATACCTATCAATCAAATGTTATAGATTCTTTGCAACATTTTAAAGAAAATATTTTAAGCTTTACACTTGCATGATTTTTTGTTGAATTGTGAAAGTAATCATGTCGTTCGCGGAAGCTTTTGCTTACAAATATTTAAAATTTCTATGATTCTCTAATAATTTTCAAGAAAATGAAAATTACAGTCTAAGTTCAGTTCAAATAATGCCAGATTCACATTCATGATATAAGTCATAGCCGCTGCTTGTGAACATTTTCCTATACGCAAAATGATATGATCACTTATTTGACTGCGGTAATAGTTTTAAACGTCATACTTTAATACTTTAAAATAATAATACTTATATTATATTATAGAAATAAAACATTCCGAAGACAGTAGATTTTCAGGAACTTCTTGATCCAAAATATTAAATGAAAAATTGTTAAAGCATCTAAAGCATTCAGTAGCATTTCGTTTGCTTTGAAATATCTTCGTGTATTGAAGTCCTGATATGTAAGTTCTATTAATTTTAAGCATATTGAGCTCACAAATCAAACAAATATTCAAATCTAAACAAAAAATGAAGCTTAATTTCCTGATAGAAAATTAGTACAAAATTACTACGTTAAGCCAAATAACACCGTGAATGTAAGTCGGCACAAGGTCATTTGATTAACTGTGATTTTGGAGGAGTTGTATAAACTTTTGATGAATTTGATGTTTTCCTGTAGAGCTTCAAAGAAAAACTAACAATGTAATTGCTGATACCCTAAACCAGCAATTCCAGCTGAGATCCTCCGATATTTTTGTTCAGGGGAAAAATACTATAGAGCTCGGAAAAAAACCAGGAATAGTGCAAAAACCAATCAAACAAAATTTTATCAACGTAGAAATTCGAAACGAAAAATTATTAGCCTTAATCATTAGCAGTATATGTACGTTTTTATTGACAGTTGTCTCTCATGTTGTTAGATATCCTTAAAAGCAGAAGTCAATAGTGGTGCAGCAGTGCATCATTGTAATAATAGTGATAACATTAAGTGGTTATCAAATAATCTGCACGCAATCACAAACGTGAAGTTAATTAATTAAGATGGTTCGAAATTTCATGCGATTTGTGAAATAGATGTACAAATTGAATTTAAAGGTGCGTGCCTTAGTATATTGGACTGATGCATATACGCGCCACTGCTAGTCCCCCATTTGATGCAAAAGTTCAATATTGAATTCAGTGTAATGAATTTTGAGATGTGTGTTCGCAGAAATAAAGTGGAATCAAATTAAAATTAAGTGATAATGTATTATTTGTGTCCGTGACCTTTGTCTTTTAATCCCAAAAGAATAGCAGTTAGGTTAGCTAACGTGGGAGTCTTTGAATTAGATAAATTTTCTGATTAGACCACATCAATAATTCTCATCACCAAACGTGATGAGAATTATTGATGTGAATATATGGTGATTATGAAATCTCTCACAACTGGCATGCTAAAAACTGAAAACTTAAGAAGAACATTATTAGTTTCAACCACTTTAGTGAAAATTAGTTACGCATATGGTTGATAATCAAGCATTGACAAAGCAGTGTCAGCTCATGATTTTGAGATTCGGCGAAACACTAATATTTTTGTATATTTTTGCAGCGTAATCAAGTAAGTTTTTCAGCGCAGTAAATATACTAACAGTTGCCAGTACTATTCGATTTTCAATAGTTTGATTTAGTGATTTTCCTACTCACTATGACCCCCATATATTTAATTGATGTCCAAATTGTGCAAGATGTTTCAAAATAGAAAAAGATGTTCTTTTTTTTCAAATAGAAAGCGAAATTAGTGGTTCTGGTCACGACGAGTCAATAAAGCACTTTTTTCTCTTCAAATTGTTTAGGTGAAATTTATTACCGCTGTAGATCTTTTATGGCTTCGTTCACTTTCCAAGACCAAACGAATTCAATACTCTTTTACTATTTACATTGAAACACGACTATCTTGTTTTGGTAATTCGATTTCAAACTTTCGCACTGTAAGCATAAATAAGCAAACACACAAATGTACTTAAAAATCCTGAAATTCAAAATTTCGAAACACAAAATCCCGAAAGTCAAAATCCCGAACGTAAAAATCCCGAAACTCAAAATCTCGTGGAACGAAATCCCGTCTGAAACCTATTCCCATAATAACATAGTGATTTCAGTTTTTACTTAGGAATAAATTTCAAAATAAAGACATATTGTGCGCGATTCTTCTCAAATGCCGTTATGTATTTTAAATATCATGAAATATAAACATTTTTTGAACAACTTGCCTTACCTTTCAGCTGAATTCAAAATCTCGTAGTAGCGCTGCGCTTGATTATGTAAAACTAAGCGATTTTTAAATTGGGATTTGGTGTAATGGGATTTTGTAATACGGGATTTTGAAATAAGTACGGGATTTTATGTTATAGGATTTTGTAATACGGGATTTTGTAAACGGGTTATTGTAATACGAGATTTTGTACTCAACCCAAATAAAAAGAGTTCTAATCTACAACAACCATTAAACTCTAGAGCTCAGTATAAGTTCATTATGGAAATTGAATTTATAAATGACATACTACACTGAACAATAAATCCATTACAGTAGTCATAAATATAAATAACATCTTAAACTTAGACGTCCAAATCAAACCAGCTCAAAGTTCTGTTGCGAAACAGAAACCGAAAAGAAAACACTGCAAATCCTGGTGCGTCCATGCACACAGGTTTTCTGGCCATTAAACGGGTGGGTTAGCAAAGAGTTTTTTATTTGAGTCTGGCATTTGTCCAACTATCCGTCCAAAAATAATTGAAAAAAATTCGCTGGATATCGAGGAAATTTCAGTTCTTCAGGAAAACATTTTAGTATTTAGTAAAAGCCGCTTAATGTTATAAAAAAATAGAATCAAGTCTAGAAAAATTACAAAGTATTTAATTGAATTTTAAGAAGTCTAAGTGAGAATTATTCAAGTATTCAATGAATTATTTAGGATATGCCACTGATTAGTATGGCATTAGTCGATCTCTGGAAAATTTGGAAGCAATCCTGCAATTATCAAATGATGTAAGGTCAAAAGTAATGGTCGTGTTTATGTACAATCAATTATTACAAAAAAACTAGTTGCTTTTTTTTATCAAAACAATTAAAGCCATTTTGCAAGTTGCTAAAAAAGAAACAAAATGGAATTGGACACAAAAGTGTAACTGTGCTTTTGATGAAATCAAACATTTTTTCGATTAACTTAGAGTATTAATGCATTATGAAATGAACTATCCTTTGCTATTAGTTTCGAATAGTAGCTGCTAAGGTTACGGGGCGGTATTGAGTCACACCTTTTTCGCTTTTGAACATAAACCTGTTGCTTACTTTTCTCGTGTGTTAAGTAAAGCAGAGAAGATATACAGCTAAACTGAGTAAGGAGCACTAGCAATATATATAGTAGAGCGATATTTTCATTAGTATCTCCTAGGCAAAGAATCTGTTCCATCCACCTATTCAACGCATCGTCGTTCGGGGAAAACTATGGCGAACTGTAAATGTTCGCAAGTGAACTGCAGTGTTACACATTACATTTACCAAACTATTTATTTAAAATGAAATATGTTATATATATATATATACACATTAATTTTACCAAACTATTTATTTAAAATGAAATATGTTACATAAAATGAAAATTTTCCGTCTTCCCATTGTACAGAGGAATATCGATGATTTTCAACATAAAAAAGTATTAATAAATTATACCGCTAATAATGAAACATTATCTATTGATCCAAAAATAATTTTATACGATGCTAGTTTACCCGTCGTGAAAAGAAATTCAAGAAAAGAAATTCAAGGAAACTCGTTATGATGCCAAACAATTTTTCTTTTAATTTATTTATTTATTTATTGACAATTTCGCCAACGAAATGATTACTACAGAAAATATGTACATGTATGAAATTATGAACATCCTAAACCTCGTAATCTACTGGCCATCCCATTTCAACACTTTTATGATAAAATAAGTAAAGTTTCAGCTTTATTTTGTTGGAAAAATAAACGAAATTAACTGGGTCCAATTTATTCAAATTACTAGTGTAAGTGTCTACTTCCGGTTTCACATAGGGAAAAAATTGTTTTTCAAATCTAATTTCAAAATTAAAAAGAACAGCTAACTTTCTATACCAATCAGTATGTTTAATATTTGTAAGATGTTTTTTTGAATCTCAGAATCGGCTTCCAAAAAACCTTTCATCAATATCGTCAATTATTCAAAAACCCCTAGCACGGCAACTAAACCTCATAGAAAAAAAATATCCGTGTTTTTTTGCTCCCCTTATCCATTATAGAACAGAACAGACGCATTGGAAACAACAACAACTCATGTACCCAGTGAATTCACTGGGACAGAATTTGTTGTTGTTTTTAATGAGTCCGTTATGTTCTGTTATGGATACGGGGAGCAAAAAACCACGCCTATTGTGTATCCACGTTCATATTCTCAAGAAGTACCATTATGCATAGTATAAACGAAATCCAGAACCTCGACATTTTTTTGTTGTCCGCTTCACGTTTACCGGAGGTCTCTTGCTCCACAATAGGAATACCGATGGTATCGGTGAAATTGGCCATCAGGCAAAAATACCTTGAGGACGCTAGGAAGTCCTGGGCAGAGGAATCATCCTGTGCGATAGCAAGGCAGTCCTGGTTATCCATGGATGCGCATCGCACCAGGCAGCTTTTAGGCTTAACTCAAAGCGCTCTGCATTGCACTGTCGGTGTGCTAACCGGCCACTGCCTCATAGGGCGGCACGCGCAACGACTGGGCGTAGAGTTTAACGATTTCTGTCGGAGTTGTGGCTCTGAGGATGAGGAGGAATCCGTCCTCCATCTCATGTGCCAGTGCCCGGCTTTGGCAAGGAGAAGGTTGGCGGCACTTGGTGCACCCTCTCTCTCAAACCTGACGGAACTGTCCCCGGTCAATTTAAAGGCGATAGTCCGTTTTATTAAAGGAAGCAGATGGTTTCCTGATTTTAGTGAGTAGGAGAGGGTCACTAATTTAGTATGGTATCACAACGGGCCTCTCTTGTGCCTATGTGTGCTGGTCGTCAAGTCTCTGGGGATCGGCCGCCATTTCAACCTAACCTAACCTTACCTTCACCTGAAATGCCCCATGTGTCGTGATTGAACGAATATGTGCCAACAGTATATTTTTGCTTTTGAATTTCGCATTGAAAATTGTAGCTTCGATGAGATTATTCATCATCTTTTTCACCGAAAGTCTTGTACCGTTGCGAAGTCATGGTGGATTGATGAAACCGAAAATCTGACCAGAATCCTTCGCGGGAGTGTACTTAAGAAATTCGTTAAGTTTCATATCGATCGGATGAATGGTGTAGTAATGCATAAAGAACAAACACACATACATTGATTTTTATATATATAGAAACACAAAAATTGAATACTCTGTAAAGCAAAATATTATATTGAGCTAAGTTGACTGCATACAGTAAATGCACAATCAGAGCCCACTTTTTAAAATAAGAGAACTACCAATTAATGCGTGTTGTATTTTATGGGGCTACTGGGCATTTATACCGCTTGCACTTAAGAAATATATTCCTGAATTGTTGCATGATTCACATCACGATGTCGCAAAAAAATGTCTAGTTAAGGCGCTGTATTTTTCTTGACCAAGACCTAGAGAGTACGATTAAACCATGTTACATTATATATAATTATCTCAAAAACCAATTAATCTAATAAGAGCCTGCAAAAGTCGCAGGAGTGTATTTCAAAAAACCATTTTACTATACTTTATATATATATATATATATATATATATATATATATATATATATATATATATATATATATATATATATATATATATATATATATATATATCATCAAAAAATTTCAGTGAAAAAATCCCAGGAACGCGTCGTTTGATTGAGTTGAAATATTCAGGATACATTGATGTATGTATGTGCAGAATAGTGCCAAATCTCGGTTGGTGCTGGCAGCTATGGTAATTTTGGTGCCTTGGGTTTTGAAAATTTGCTCAGGAAAATAAAGCTTTTTGCCCTATAACTTCCAGTGCATATATGAAATCAAAACAAATTTGATATGATAAATGAAACTTATTATAGGTATTATTCAGAAAGAATCTGGTTAGAAACTATGTTAGGAGTTTTATTTATTTGCAATATCTTTATCAAACGATTTTATCGTAAAATTTTGAAACGGTGATGATCTTGTAGTGACAAGTGTTGCAGGCACTAAACACTTTCTTTGTTTATGTTAAGTTATGCTGCTTTTAAAGTTTTGCAGTGTTTGGCTTTCCTAAATTTGGAAATTCTTGAAATTCTTTCCACTCTATGAGTTTAAATGCATTGTTAAGATCAAAGTGATTGTGCACTCGAAACAAGTAGGAGCACGTGTGGTAGAATATACACTCAAAATCTGCACGATTCTTCTACTGTTCATCGAACATTAGTATTTCTAGCGGTTCAGGTGCGCTAGAGTTTTTTTAAAAATAGGTTGAATCGTTTGAATTCAAACGATTTGAGACTCATTGCACTAAAAACAAAAGATTACTGTTTTGTCGATTTGTGTTACCAAATGTGATTGTTACTAATGCAGGAACCGCTTTCACTAAAAAAATTTTGATGAATTTGTAGAGCAAATAGCCTGAAATAAATACCTGGCGCAACCTTATAATCCAGTATTAAATTATTATGAAAATAGTGAAGTTCAGGAAAATCTCTGGAAGAAAATTAGTTCAGGAAGCTAATTCTGATTCTAAAGACATGTATTCAGCTATGGAACTGCGTTCTATAGCTCGTCAGGGCTAAGAAGTTAGAACAAAATTTGATTTGCTCCAGCTATGTTCAGTGAAACTTTTAGTTCAGTTTAGGAATAGCAGTTGTAACTTTACTGAAAATATATTTTGCTGCTTCCGAATTCGCAAAATAAATTCTGTTATTGGATCTACAACACCTTTTTGGTCAACGTTTCTGGATATTGAGGTGATATCTAGATATGAGAGTTTATAGCAATTCTCTTCGCTTCAATCAATTATTTCATTCAGGAAAATATTCACTCAAAAATGATATTTTGCAAGATAGTGCATAGATTTAGCACTATCTTGCAACATATATTATTCTTGAGTGAGCATTTCGCATCTGGCCCCAAATGTTTTTTTGAATACACTTATCCCTTCATTTACACGGAAGATAGGTTCCACTGAAAAGCTTGTAGATCCATTTCCGAAAATTTCCATAGTAAAACCGTGTAAATCAAAAATGCACTTAATATGGGCAAATGTACCTTTTACTTTTACGCACCAAGTTTTGAGTTCACCTAGCTCTGATTAGGTACCTGATTTAAATCAGGGGTAAAATGAGTCGTGGAACTAAACACTCCACACTCGTATCCACAATGATTACAAAAATTGAAATGAAGCTCTCTACCAGCTTCAACCCCTAGACCCGTACGAGGGTTGTCGTGGGATTGTTTTACTTTACTTACCTTTTACTTTAGTGAGAAATAAATGTATAACGCAAAAATTATAATAAATAACATAGGGGGCTTCGCCCCCTGCTCGCTTCGCTCACCAACCCCCAGACCATTTACGATTTTAAATTGTACATTTTACTGGACGTATGTACTAAAGCCGTGCGAAAATCAATAAAAGTTCACAGTCGCAGTACATATATATATATATATATATATATATATATATATATATATATATATATATATATATATATATATATATATATATATATATATATATATATATATTTATATATATATATATATATATATATATATATATATATATATATATATATACATACATATATATATATACATATATATATACATACATATATATATATATATATATATATACATATATATATATATATATATATATATATATATATATATATATATATATACATATATATATATATATATATATATATATATATATATATATATATATATATATACACGTCGGATTTCGTACGTTTATGTGTCTACTATAAGAGAAAAATAAAAATATAATCCGACCAAATTTCCAAAACTTTTTTTATTAATAGAGAGATAAATATGTAGACCCTTTCATAAAACAGCAAATAAAAAATTAAAATACACAGTATGAAATTCACATTTTAACGAAAATTGAAGCAGGTTAGTTGATTACATAATCAGAAACTGTCCAATAATGGGTTAAGTATGACATTGTAAATAAAGATCTTTCAAAGGTGAAGTACGCATGAATACGAATTTTGCTTTCTTTGTCAGTTAGTGCCACCTTCATCGTTCGGCAGCGGTTCTGGTTGAATGGCCTTTGACCGCGAACAGTTTGTAAAAAAGAACTCTAGCGCACCTGAACCGCTAGAAAACTAATTTTCGAAGAAATTGTCTTTGAGTGACAAAAAAGTGTGGAAAGACGTAATACACTGTTTTGTAGAATCATATCAACCATTCCTTATCCAAAGCAACAAAACTCAACTATAACACAAATGATGAAAATGTTCAGTGCTGGCAACACTTTCCGAACGAAGCAGCAATAAGTTTACCATAACAAGCTCATACTCAAATCAACTTATCCTTTGAATTTCGTTCTCATCGCAGGATTTCACGGAATGTTTCAGCGGTTAAACGTTGCTTGAGGCTGCCATCCGAAAAATGTTCAAAACTCGGAAAATTTAAAAATTGATTCCTTACTTTTATTGCAAATGCTTTGCATATGAGAAGCATCTGTTGGTGCAATATTTACGCAAATGGCTAATGCTGGTTAGCCTGTGCCAGCAGCAAAGCAAAATACATACCAAATCTGCTTCACGTTAAGTTAAACCCAACCAGTAAATTTCGTTTCGATTGAATCACTGCGCTGGAAGTTATACGGGTGAAAAGAATTTTAGGGCTACCACCCTCAAAACTTTTCAAATTTTTAAAGCCTTAATATTGGTTGTTAATTTTCTTTTTCACATTAAGATCTATTAACTGCATGAACTTTCTTTTGATTTCATGCCTGGACCCGAAGTTATAGGGAAAAAAGCTTTATTTTACTGAGCAAATTTGCAAGATTTGGGAGAGAAAAATCATCATAGCTGGCAACTCTATTCTAATTTTTCAGCTAAATTTTCATCAAATGCTATCTTAAATAAGATCCAAATATTGTGTGAATTTCGTTTAAACGTGATGGCTGAATCGGAGGTTATAGGCCAAAAACAGATTTTTTTCTCAGTGATTTTTCAAGATGGTACCACTGCCACAGGGTTACCCGCATTTCAAAATCACTTCTATCAGACCTGGTCCTAGTTAGTACCAACATGTCCTGTAAATTTCACTATGATCGGATAATCCGGTCGTCAGTTCTCTTGAACAGAACTTTCGAGTGCTAAAAATAGAGGTTATTTGTTGATGGGTTGCCGTTCTTGTGCAAATCTGAATTTTGAAAATTTTAATTTGACGTGATGAACAAAGGCTAAAATTTATCAATGAATTGGATTTTTTGTCAAAAATCAAAAATTTTTGAGGAGGGTCAATGATTTGAAGGATTTTTTTCAGGAGCCTGCTGTAGCTACAGGGCTACCCACACTACCTTGGAAATCCATGTGTGTTAAGTGTTAGTCAAGACCAATACGCTCTGCAAATTTCACTACTTTTAGGCACGCTGCACCCACACACGGCTCAAAATTTCCAATTATTTATCATAGGCAAGCTAAAAACATAATAAATTTTCATTTCCAATCCTTTTTTTTAAGAAAAATTTACACTGCTTGGAAATATAGGAGTACCTCAAAAGTCACTAAAACGCTCGCCGCCGCCAAAATGTTTCAGATATCTGAATGTCAGCAAGTCATGGACCTACCTATTATATACATCTACGTTCTCAATCGGATCGGCCACTCCAGAGATTATCTCTATTAATCAATTTGCTGATACATATATATATATATATATAAATATATATATATATATATATATATATATATATATATATATATATATATATATATATATATGTATATATATATATAAATATATATATATATATATATATATATATATATAGATGTATATATATATATATACATATATATATACATATATATATATATATATATATATATATATATATATATATATATATATATATATATATATATATATATATACATATATATATATATATATATATATAAATATATATATATACATATATATATATATATATACATATATATATATATATATATATATATATATATATATATATATATATATATATATATATATATATATGTATATATATATATATATTTATATATATATATATATATATATATATATATATATATATAAAGAAATATGAATTTTCGGCGAAGTGAGTTTAATACTAATTTTCTTCGAAAATTAGTAAAAATCAGTCATTAAAAGCTGCGATCGTTTTTTTCTGAGATCTTTGTAGTTCTTCTCATATTGATGTCCTTTACGAATGTATCGCTCGAATTGAACAGCACGCTCGATATTCAGATTATTTTCTAAGAAATGATTCCTCAATTTTCTCCTTCATTCGAGCCTACCGCGCAAGACTCTTGCAGTGAAAGCTGTCGGTTCGGTTTCATCTTGGACGAAATGATTGTCAAGAAGATTTGTTATATTTAACATGGGGATTAACCCTTTCTCGTCTAATTTTTCATCTGGCATACGCTCTGCTATGTCTGCTTCACCTAAATCGTCAAAACCTTCGACTCCCATTCTTTGCGCCAACTCCGTTATTTAAGAAAATTTATCCTGCATTGGCACTTTAGAACTCTAACTTTGAACGATGTTAGCACGAATTTGACGTTGATTACTTAATTTGGCTATACGAAAGTCTCACATTCTGAACACAATCTAAGTTTTCAAATTTTCTCCAAGCATCCATCAATTCAATGGTGGGATCTTTTGCCATGTTTGCTTAAATGTACCTGAATGTTTGTTTTATATATCGTCTTGAATATCACAATTATTCCTTGGTCAAAAGGTTCCATTCCAGGTAGTCGTGTTCTTGGGAAGAAATAGAATTTGTACGTTATCATGCTGAATAGTGTTTTGAGATTGACCTAGTGCATTCCCAATATAGAGAAGAACTTTTAAGGGCATCGTTTGACGTTCAGAACAAAAAAGTTGTGAAACCATTTATTAAAGATTGAAGATTTTTTTTTTAATGAAGATTTTTGCCATGCAATAATTAGAAAGATGATTTGTGTTAATTCCTTGAAATACACGTGGCGTCTTTGATTTATTGATGACGAATGGTCTCATTAGAAAATCTCCTCGCTGCCTTGTGACCAGTTGTCGTTTTCGGGATTTGACGCAAAAAACTTATTGTGGCATTATTTTCAAAATAGTTCGAGCTCGTCTGCGTTCAAAACATGATCCGGAGTGTATGCTTCAGCAGCAATCACTTCAGTAGATTTTGCGTGATATTATTGTGCTGCATGTGAATCAGGTGAGGCTTTTTCGCCTTTTAGCTTAAGATTGTGCAGGGAATGCTGCACTTTGAATTCCTCGGAAACGGAAAGTTCTACTACTTACTTTTAGATTTTATCGGTTATGGTGTTCTTAGGCAATAAGGCTTATATACTTCTAGTGAAGAGTTCAAATCAATTTGAGTAGATCAGAATGTATTTCGTTACTACCGCACGGCTTCTCAAAATAAATGGTGCTAATTTACAAGTGAATAATTGTTTCAGGTATTTGACTATTACCTTCAATAATCAGAAGAAAACAAATTTTCATGAAAAAAATACTCAGATTCATTTTGCACATCATGAACTATATCTGTTGATGAAAAAATAATCCCCACTGTTGGAAAACGAGGCTATATCTGCTCTGAAAGGAAATCAATCCTGCATTTAGTGGCGGCTTTCAAGTTTGGATGACATTATTACTAATGTTCGAAGAACATTAGTATTAAAATCGATTCGGCCAAAAATTCATATTTCCATATATATATATATATATATATATATATATATATATATATATATATATATATATATATATATATATATATATATATATATATATATATATATATATATATATATATATATATATATATATATATATATATATATCATCAAAAAATTTCAGTGAGATAATCTCGGGAACGCGCCATCCGATTGAGCTGAAACTTTCAGGATACATTGGTGTATATGCAGAATAGGTCCAAGTCTCTTCAAATGTCAGTTATTGTTAACCTTTTGGCGCCGGCGGCCATTTAAGTGATATTTTTAATATACCTATTATTTCGTGCACAAATAATTTTCGCAAAAATAAAGTTAACGAAATAAATTTCGAACGTGTTTTACATATGAATCGGATAATGCTTTGGAATTTTTTAACCCTATGTGTGCGCTCGGTGCCTAAAAAGAGGACGGGAAAATTTGAAAATTTTTAAATTGTGATAACTTTTGACAGAGCTATTCAATCATTACGAAATTTTCAGGACATATTGATATTATTTAGTTGTAGATTTGTGTAGCTTTTAATGACCGTGCTGGCAATCCTGTAGCTAGGGCAGGCACTGAAAGTGAAAACCTCCAAATCATCGTCTCTCTTGAAAAAATGCCGTTTCTTCAAAAAAAAGCCACTCATATGTAAATTTTGTGCTTTGTTTACATAACCAAATAAAAAAAGATATGGTATAACGGGCACGCCTGGTAACCCTTGCCCAATTTACCTATATTTTTAGCATCAAAAACTTCTGTTCACGGAAACTCACGATTCGATGAGCAGAATTATTTAAAATTTACAGTATATATTGGTCTTAAATAGGACCAGGTCTGATAGAAGTGATTTTGAAATGCGGGCGATTCTGTGCCAGTGGTGCCATCTTGAAAAACCACTAAAAAAGATAACTGTTTTTAGCTCTATAAATTCTGATTGAATCGTTCGATTTTGACGAAACTCACACAATTGCTGGACCTTACTTTAAGCCACGTTTGGTAGAAATTTGGTCGAAAAATTCGGTTGGAGCTGCCAGCTATGATAATTTTGGTGTCATCATTTTGAAAAAAAAAAATTTGGAAGTGAAAACATTCAAACCATCGAATATTCAAAAAAATGTCCGTTTCTTACAATAAAACCAATCTGTATATAAATCTTATGTTTTATTTACACGTTCAAAATAAAATTTTGGAAATTTCATGTCGGACAAGAACGGTAACCCTCTCCCAGTTAACCTATATTTTTAGCATCAAAAACTTCTGTTCACGGAAACTCACGAACCAATAATCAGATACAGCTAAAATTTACAGAATGCATTGGACTTAAGTTAGACCAGATTTGATAGAAGCGATTTTGAATTGTGGGCAAGTCTGTGCCAGTGGTGCCATCTTGAAAAATTACAAAGAAAAAAAACTGCTTTTTGCCCTATGAAATATGAATAAGTTACCGGATTTTCATGAAATTGACACAGTAGCTAAACCTAACTCTTGTCTCTGTTTGGTGGAAATTTGGTTGAAAAATTTGATTGGTGCTACCAGCTATGGTAATTTTTGTGTCTTTGGTTTTGAAAATTGGCTCAGGAAAATAAAACTTTTTGCACTATAACTTCCAGTGCAGTCATGAAATCAATACGAATTTCATAAAATTAATGAAACTTGTCATAAACATTGTTCTGGCCAAATTTGGTTGAAAAGCCACGATAGGGTTGCCAGCTATTGTTGGTTTTGTGTTTGTTTGCAATATCTTTATTAAACGGTTTTATCGTAGAATTTTCAAATGGTAATGATATTGTAGTGACAATAAACAGCAAATATTAAGCTTTCGATTATTTGAAAAAACTCGCTGCAGGTAACCCTAAATTTCTTTATACTCCTATAACTTCGAATGTAATATAACAACGTGAAGCAGATGTGATATATTCTTGGCTTTGACACTGGCAGAAGGTTGCCAGCACGAGTCGGTTGTGCTACTTTTGTATCAATAAACGCTTACAGTTAGTATTCATACCGGAAACATTTACAATTAAAATAAATAATCAATGTTTCAATTCGCAAAGTTCTGCAAATTTTTCGGATCGCAGCCCCAAACACCAGCTTCAGTTACAGTGCTGCAGGCACTGAGCATTTTCTTCATTGATGTTATATGAGATGCTGCTTTCAAAATTATGTGAAATAAGCAACTGATAACGAATATAATTAACCCGTGTTTTGCTCTCATAAATGTTGAAATTCATGCCAGTGGTAATATCTGAAACCTTCCACCATATGAGTTATAATGCATTCTTGAGACCAAAGTAAAACGTGGCATTTGAAACAGTTTGGCCGTAATAAGCAGCACATGTGGTGGAATATGCACTCAGAACCTGCACGATTCTTCTACTGTTCTTCGAACATTAGTGTTTCTAGCGGTTCAGGTGCGCTAGAGTTTTTTTTTTCTGCTTGACAAAATCTCTAAGGAATAAAAATTTCGAAGGCAAACCCTGGAAACCTAATGCAGAGAGTTACACGATGGATAACTAAATAAACGCTCAAATCTTATCTACTTATGCTTGGCGATCGATTCCTAGATATATAAAACAAAAGAATATTTCAAATCTCAAAATTTTGAAATCAATTCGCATTATGTTAAGCTTGACTAAATACCCAAATAAAATCATAGTTGGTAATTTAAATTATTGAAATTTCATGAAATTCGCTTTGATATTTTCCCTCAAATTCACGATGATTCATTGATACATATTTTCAATATACATCAGTTTCCAGGGAAAACTAGACTAAAGATCCAAAATCACATCCAACAATTGCATTAAATTGGTTCTTAGTATATCAAAAATTAAGATGAATCAGTGTCAATTCAGATTATCAAAATTTTTCGATACAAATATTAACCTAACATCAAACTATATAGCCAAAGAAGTTCTCCTAAAATCATCTTGCTAACCCATAGTCAATTTTAACTCCAACTAACACACATATAATGCATACATTTATCCAAATGTCATAGCCAATCATCCACTACTCTATTTTCCACCTTATCTTCTTCAATATCAAACCCAGCTCTCACAGACAAAACCTTTATTCGAAGTGAAATTATCACATAATTTAATTTATCTCTGCTGGCGCAGCAGTCCAACAGACAACCAGGTGGAAACATGCAGCCTAGATATTCATCCGTAAGAAAGGGTAAACCAATGGAAAGAAACCGGAAAACCCTAAAATACAGCAAGAAAAAAAAATACGACCCGAAAAGACTTTTATCAACTTCTCGAATGAGTTCGGTCACGCGATATTATTATTATTACCTTCAAGAAATAATACTAGTGTTGTTCTAAAGGATACTCACAAGCTGAAAAGTTCGGAGTAGAGTCGCATAGCTAACTTTATACTTTATACTCAGTTTGATTGGATACGTCACTTTCTATGAGTATAGCTCGATGGCAGGAGCGACTAAGTCAACGTTGAGTGACACATTTCGCAAGCACTTCGAGCAAATGTTTGCTTTCGTCGTTTATCTTTCACTGTCAAAAGAAATTCGTTCAATTGAAGAAATCTATCTTTGTGGTATGAGTTGCAAGCTGGTGAATATAGCGGTCAGGTGAGTTTAAGAAGGGCAACTTTGTCTTTCGATCAACCTTAAACGAAAAAGTTTTATTTACTTTCGGTTTCTTAAGTACTACGGTTGAATCATTAGTGGAAGGCAGAAGTCATTTAATAAACATGTAAGATACACACGTCTATATAAAAGTCAGGTGACTAAACCCTAAATTATAATTAATTGAATCGCTGCGACAAATATATTAAAAACGAAGCTATCGATCTATTTTTCCCTCGAGGGCGAAATGACAAATGTTTTTTCATTTAATTAATACTTTTTGTTTTATTGAACTGGGTAAATGATAATTAACCAACAAAATGACTTCAAATCATTATCAGAAAGTGATAGTTGTTCTGACGACGATATCTCAAGAAAAGCTAACACTTATTTCACACACCATTGACGCTATACTGTCGTGATTCGCATAAACGTTCTATCTACATTTTTGTCATTTTTGAGCTACCAGCGGACTCGAAAACTACATACTCTATTACAAAATACTGTAAAATTTGAAAAACCTATCTTTTGTGAAAGTATGTTAAAGTCAATATTGAAAAATGCACTCTCCATATATCTCCAGTACAAATCAAAAAACAAATCATTGAATATCTCGAAAGCGCTAAAATGTAGATAGAACGTTTATGCGAATCAGGGCAGTATACCACACACGCTATATTACTTTTACCTTTCACTAAAAATGTATCAAATTTGATTATTAAAATAGGAACCTTCGGGGGGGAAGACTCGCTAAGCATTTTTTGTAAATAATGGACGGACAGTGCGACTCAACGACAAAACTTCAGAAATGTGGGAAGAGCGAATGACAGACGACCGTGCGTTGCCTTTTAGTCATGTTTGTTGGTGAGCTGAAGGCACTGGGTTCAGGTGGGGTAGTAGTCAGATAACGTAGAAAACGTTGCGATAGAATAAAATTCAAGTTAATTAATTAGCAGAATGACATTGTAGAAGGTATGCTAATAAGGATTTTAATCCCATTCACAATTTTCCATGCGGATATAAGTAATTTGAGTGAAGAGATTCACGTGCCATAAAGGCTTGATAAAATTCTTTATGTTGCTGAAAGGTCGTTATGGTAAGTTTAGATCTATACAGATAAACCCTTCGAATGAGTGACTAATTTTTTATTTAAGTTGATAAGATGGGCTGATTTTAAGTGGTATGAAAAGTTTTTGTTATATGAGCAGATGCAGATACATGATAACTGACTTAAAGTGGTTTAAGTGTTATTTTAATCGCGGTATGGCTTGACGGTATTGCACATTTTACGGAAACAATCTATTCAGTATTTCGGCAAAATTGTAAATTGGTATAAATTTTGAGAAAATCCGAGGGAAAAATAAGTTGTATGTGTCGGAAACGTTTAGCTTTTAGATAACATCAAAGTTTGACAGATATTTTCGGGACAGTAAACCTTACATATTGGATCATAAGCTTCGAAGAATCAATAAAATCTTAAGAAACTCCTGGTTAAAACAATCGTTAAAACGATTATTTTCGAAGGAAGGTAGAGGATTTGCTTAGGTTTTGAATGCATGGTCTACCAAACATTGCCTTTTATACAAACAATTTATATGGAAAGTCACATGCCGCGTTGATCCAATAACTGCCTCGGGATCCATAGTGAAGAAACATTTCCAAGGCTACTACTCGCATGAATTTCGAAACTAAAAGAAGTTAAACACGTTTACTTTACTTTCATGATAGGATGCTTATTATATGAAAATTTGGTGGTAGCATCTCCTTGTAGAAAAGTAATGAAAGTGCTCAGTGCTGATAGTTTTTAAATCACAACTGCTTCATGCCAATATCAACACATTTTGAGAAGTAAGTTCTTATGCAATAAACGCATCGAAAAGAAGAGAAATTGAATTTTTCTAGCTATCATCAAAAAAAAAAAATATACAAAATTTTGAGTAATAAAACATTTGTAGCTTATTTTCGTGGTAGGTATTTACTGTATGAAAATTTTATGGTAGCGTTTACTGTTGCGAAAAATACAAAAAAGTCGGGTATTTAAAGCTCTTTGTTATCACCACTATCAATTGTAATTGAAACGCTCGCTGTTTACTTTCAGCAGAAGATCATTGTTATTTAAAAATTTCATGGTGGCATCTCTCAGTAAGAAAATATAAAATTTACCACAGCTAGCAATTTCTTTCTAATTTCTCAACCAAAACTCTACCGAATCGGGCTTACAGCAAGGTCTATTAACGGAGTAAATTTTTTTATGATTTAATAGCTAACTGTTTAATTTTTTCAGCAATTTTCAAGGGCTTCCAACATATCTATCATGGTCCTATTTGGAGCCAATAAATTCTGTGAATATCATTTAGATGTGGTAACTGATTTTTGGCACAAATTTTGAATGCTAATAAGTCTTGTGGAGTAAAGAATTGAAAAGCTTGAAATATATACCAAAGCATAAAATTTGTAAATCATTATAAAATGAATTTGGTTTGAAATGGTCCACGATTTGAAAATGTTCAAATAAGGTCTCCTCCGCTGTTTTCAAACATAAATTCTGCTGCCATGGGTTATCTGAGGAAGCTCGTCTTTTCTCATTCCAGCAAGGTTCACAGCCCACCAGAGTCTACCGAACTTGATCTTCCTGATTATATTTGCTTTTAGGTAATATACCGTACAACTCATGGCTGTAGCCTCTACGAAATTACCGTTCATAGCATATGGGGCCAACGTTTTTCCAATAAACTTCGCTTTCGAACGCTACTAAGAGATCAGAGTGTTTTTTGCTGAGGGCCGAAATCTAGTGTCTATTTGTGAGCACTAGCAACGCTAATGGGGTGTGTAGCCGAAACGGTAAAAATGTCGGGATTTTACGAGTCTTTCCAGACTATAGTAGGCTTTGTTGCAGTTAACCAGCGACCCGCGTAATTTTTCCTCCATATTGCTATTTGCTACTACTACTCTGCCTTACTAAGCATAAAAGTTCTATCTACATTTTAGCGCTCTCAAAATTTCAATAATTTGTGTTTTGATTTGTATTGGATATATATGGAGAGTGTATTTTTCAATATTGATTTTAACATGCTTCCACAAAAGATAGATTTTTCAAATTTTGCAGGATGGTTAAATAGAGTCTTTAGCTTTTGAGTCCGGTGTTAACTCATAAATGACAAAAAAACGTAGATAGAACATTTATGGGCAGTACGGCAGTTCTGCCTTAAGGTAGTTGAAGGATGGCACTGCATCGTATTTATGCTCAACTACTTTGCTAGTTTGATCAGTTTTAGGTGTTTTTGATGCAGATGATGTCATTATGTACTTCAGCCCAAGATTTTATGCCGCCCGTTTGATTTGTATGAACATTTTTAGAAGAGCTAGTTTAGATCTTTCAATGATGTCAATATCATCTGCATGAAGCAGTATTTGCCTGGACTTGGTGGCGATAGTCCCTTTTGTTGACATAACAGAGTCTCGGATTGCTTTCTTCTTCGCCAGGTTGATCTCCTCATCCCTCATCAATCGGATTACTTTTACTTGCCTTGTTACGTTGGTAATGCGTACCATATACAATAGTTTCGGTTTGTTTTTGGGATGCTGAATTCTCTCATGACCTAACACAGCTCTACCTTGGATATGTTGTCATGGACGGCCTTAAAATATACAAATAGATGGTAGAATAAAATATTGAATTCCAGATATTTTTCCATTACCTGTCTCAGAGTAACTGTCTAATCAATTTTTAATATGCGTTATGTGCACACTGATATTGTCCGATAATGGCTTTTGCGTATGCGGCTCTGTGAAGGATAGAAGAGGATATCTTGCGGGAAGTATTCAACAATGTTTTACCACTATAAAAACTATACATTCTTTTTTCAAAGATCGGGTCTTTTTCACAGATCAAGTATTTCGCCAGACGACCTTCCACCGTCTGTAAAATCTCCTTTCTATTTTTTTTTTTTTAGATTTTTATAATTCTCCTCGAGTGCCCGTGTTCTATGGAATTGCAGCATTGCACGTAATGCAACATTTTTAATTTCGGTTGCTAGTTTGCATTCATCATCAAACCAGACGCTTCTCTGAAACTTCTACATAAAATAGCATCAGCAGTACTAATAGCAATATTCTTATGGCGTGTCCTTATCTACATCTGTCATCCTAGCCTCAGGAACTATTCTTCCTTCATTGGACGAAATTGTTGCTCGTATTTCAGTGCGTTAGGAAGCCTCTTTAATTTGAACGCGAATGTGATACTGTTAAGCAAATCCATTCGCGCTCGGAAAACCATACCAAAAGATAGTCCTCTGAGTTTTGTCAGCACCTCTGTATGCTCGCACTATTATCAGACCCGAAAAGTGACGGTGAACTATCATTACGAGGTCTGGCTTACTACAAGTGGCTAAATCTGGTGATACCCAGATAGGCTTATAGACATTTTACGCAGTAACCTAGTACTCGCTACGGCCAATGTTCTATGACTCAAGATCTAGTGTCATTAGTGATATCATGAAAACTTTGGGTACCTGCCTTATACCTTATTAACGGCTGCTGACCTATTTTGACGTTACGATTCCCAGGAATGTGTTTTACACCATACTCTGGTCAGGCATTGAGGATCCAGTGGACCTTTTCTTTATATTCTTCACATTCATCGTAAGTGGATGCCTCCGTAGATCCGTGAACGTTTATGACGCTGATCTTTGCAAATTTGTTTCCCAAATGAAGAACGTGTAGCCTTTTATTGAAAGCGTTGACTAGAAATCCAACCCCGTGTACATGGAATTTTGGATAACATTTTTAGTATGAAACATGTTCTTTCTTATATCCTATCTATCTAAACTCTGTTATATATGTTTGTAGTTATATCACCTTCGTATTCAGACAGAGCATGGGCCTCTTTACTGAGTAGCTCAATTAAAACGACCCAACATATTTTCGGGTTGCTTGCTACTGACATCAACTCCTTATGTAAATTATTATGTTAGCTTAATGATGGGGCACCATAGGATTCAGCACAATTAAACCACCTGACAGCAGTTTTGAAAAGTTGTTTGTTCGTTGCATGAAAAAAATGCACTCTTTCTTCTAAGGTATGCTCAGGTATGCTCAAAGATATTGCTCAGGTATGTCAAAGAGAAAACGGATACACTAACATTTACACACTAGATGACACAAAATCCACAGCTCCCCAAAAACACTTTGCACTAAACAATCACATAAAAAAGAAGAAAACAATTTGCTTAAGAGAAAATTAAAAGAAATATTGATGACACATTTTTTCAATGAAAATATTATTTTTGCATTCAGAGTGACTCTAAAACAGTGTTCACAAAGAATAATTTTTTTTTTTTGGTTTTTGCAGTTCGGCCAACATAGTGTGTTCATTCTTATTTTTTATACTTCACAAAAAGGAAACAATTTTTGTTTAACCTTTACAAAAGCTTTAAGCACTTTTCCTTCCAAAATATGCTTTAATGCGTAATCCTTACTGTCGGCAAAACATTTTTTCTGACCATCCGAATCAATTATCTGACCGCATATTAAATTCAAAAAGGACAAAGGGACCGGTGTGTGTATGCGTGCTAGTCAACTTTCAACCTTCATTTATTAATTTTTGATACTGGGACTGGAACTTCAGAATTTTTCATTATCTCTTGCCACAAGGAAAATCCACACACCACGGAAGAAAGGTTCTAGAAGAAAAAAAGATATATTCGGTCAGCTTTGATGGCAAAAAAAGTTACAGCGATAATATTTCTCACATTTCACTGCGCAATCCTCGAAAGAAATCTTCCCTTTACTCGTATCCTTTTCTCAACCAGCTCTTTATGAAAACCGATTCTGTTTCAACTAGAAGCGCTTGGCCGGAACTGGGGATATTACCTTGATTCTAAGTCTCTGGAACGAAAAAGGTCAAAAAGTTTTCAAATTAAGAGTTGAATGCCCACAAGGCAGACTCAAACCTAGTGTCTCGTCCCGAAACCATTTTTGAATATTATAACTTTGAGTCAAAGTATCCATCTGTAATTTTGTCATTTCAGCAATTATCGAGGAAAGTGATGGAAAAGCCAAGGAAGCGAAACATGGGCAGACAAATGTTGCTTGCTTGGTTAAACACTTACACTGACCCTCGACAAGAGTTTTACGTTGCCAGGAAAGTTTCGGTTCATTATCACGGTGAAAGTTTTCATTGATCAGCAATCAAAGTGGTCGATTAATTAAAAGTTTGTTTTGTGTAGTGGTCCGGATCGGCATGAAATCATTAGCAGAAGGAGTTGAGTTGAAAACTTCAAAAATAATAACAAGGAAAAGGAGAATGTTTTCTTGTTACCGTGACAATATTCCGAAGTCATCCATCCTAAGTATTATTTTGGCGAACGAGATTTGCTGGAAAAACATTTTATGAGAACTCACGAAACAAGCTCTCATTAAAACCGAATTTTTGATTCGCTGAGTCGCCTCCCTCGTCTCTCACACTTTCTCACGGCAAACTTGCATGTTGGATTCGAAAACCATCTTCCAATTATGCCCTCATTGCTATTGACGTCAAAATCTTTTCTAATCAAATTTATAAGATTTTGTTCCATCTCTCTACTGCCGACATTTCTGTCACAAAGTAGTCTCTTCGAAAATTTGATTTGCAGGACAGAATATTCATAAGATGGGAAATGTAAAACTCTCTCTTGTTTTATGGAATTTCCTTTCAGGCAACTTTTATTTTTTTTGATTAGACCTTGCCTGCTCATTGAGTTTTACTGAATCTGCTGACGAAAGCCAATTATGTTAATGATGTTATAGAAAGTATTAGGAGATTTGCGTATTCCAAGTTTACGCTCGTGGGTTGGTGATGGTAGAATGTGGTTGATAGCAGCCACGATAAATATTTGAGCTGTTAGAAAGTTAGAGAGTAATTTGAAAAGATGTAAAGTTAGGGTATGGATCGGATGGGTCAGTCAAGTTGTGGTTGTATTTCTTTTCTCTTTTAGTTCAAATTGCGGGTAAATATGCGAAAAAAATGTTTTTAAAATGAATTATGCCTTAAAGCTTTTGTCATGGTAGGGAGTCATATTTACATAAGATTTCACGTGCCAGAGATTATTTAAATTGGCTGCTTCTCTCACGCAGCAAAGAAAACTCAAAAATATGTATAAAATATCCTACCGCTGGTCATTTGGTTTAGTTGAGGAAAATCTATTGCTTATATTTAAGGAGTCATTATTTTCAGCTCACTTTCAAGCTGACACCCATGTTCGGCGCGATAACTTTTGCTCATGTTTTAAGTTTTAAAAGATATGTTGTCAAAAAAATTCAGTTATTATTTCTTGGGAGTGCGCCATCCGGTTGTGCTGAAATTTCCAGGTTACATTGGTGTACATAAAGAACAGGTCCAGATTGCACTAAAAGCTAGTTACCATTATTTCTTTGGCATCAGCGGCTATTTTAGTGTTACTTTAAGTAACCCTATTATTCTATCGAAAAATGAATGTCATAAAAACTAAGTTCCGAAAAAGTTTGTTTCAAATATGGATATGATAACGTTTCGAATTTGTTTTAACCCTACATATGTGTGTTTGCAAAATCTTCAATCACGATCACCTGTGAGCGAGCTATTAAAAGTAGCTTGAGTAGCCTCGCGGATAGAGCACTGGCTTCTTGCGTGTGAGGTCCTTGGTTAGAATCCAGGTTCAGACGAGGGTCCGCGTACCAAGCTTCGAGTTCACCTAGCTATGTTTGGGTTCTTGATTTAAATCAGTGGTAAAGTGAGTCGTGGAATTAATCACACCACATTCCATTTCACATTGATTAAAAAAAAATTGTAATGGAGCTCTCTACCAGCTTCAACCTCTAGACCCGTACGAGAGTTGTCGTGTGATTACTTTACTTTTATTAAAAGAATACGAAATTTACAAGACGCATTGATTTTATTGAGGTGCAAACTCATGCGGACTTTAATTGTCGTGCTGACACACGTGTAGCTACGACAAGCACTAAAACGAAAGCCTTCAAACCATTGAAATTTTTTTCGCTTTTTAGAAAAACAGTAGCTAATATACAAATCTTGTGCTTTGTTCACACAGTTAGAGTAAAACTTTTGATATTTCACGGGCAACGGTAGGCCTTCTCCAGTTCTGAAAATTCTGTTCACAGGAACTCACGACCCGATAACTAGATTCAATTGAAATTAACAGAATATATTAGTTAAAAATAAAACCAGGTATGAGAGAAGCGATTTTGAAATATCGGTAACCTTATCGTAGTGTTGCCATTTTGGAAAATCAGTAGAAAAAACATATGCTATTTGCCCTATAATTACCGATCAAGTCACCAGATTTGGTAAAACTCGACTACATGCCCCCTCATAGCCGTTAGAAAATTTTACCGATTGATGTCTGGTTGGTATTTTTCTATCATTGTGGCTGTGTATTTGATTTTGTGGGTGGTTTTGTTTGTTTGTTGGTTTGCCTTCAGTGTATTGAATTCTTGTGTATTTTTTGTGCGTTTTTTGTTAGTTATTATTCACTTTTTGATTCTTGGTCGTCCTTTGTACGTAGCTCGGGCAAAACTTGAAGAAAGATACTAATAAACATACAAAAACCAAACGAGAAGACAACAAGATGACGATAAACAAGCAAACAAAAAAAAGCGCCAAGAACAACTCATATAGTAGCTGAGCCTTTCTCTAGAACATTTTCGATAGAAGTTTGGTAGAAAATTTCGGTTATTGCTTTAAGGGGTTACCCCCACTTGTAGCGCAATAAAATAGGTCATTTTCATGAATTTTTTTTGACAAAACTACGAAATGTTTTTAAACGACTGTTATATTTTCTTAAAGTACATACTTTGAACACCTTTCAATAATTTTTTTATTGAAAAATATTACATGATTTAATTACAAATGGCCGTCAAAACAATGGAATTTTAATTTTCACCTTTTGCGGTGACCAAAATTGTGTCGAACTGGATCATCTGAAACAAAAAATAGCGATGAACTTAGTTAAATAACAGTATAAACCAGTGTTTGATCGAAGGATTTAAAACAATATCCATTTTTCACACAATGGCGTACAGTCAAAGTTAATATTTCGATTTTCACTTAAAAAAATGGTCGTCTTTTGGCTATAAAACGGCCATTTTTTATTTAAAAGAAAAATCGAACGATCAAACACTACATTTTTATGTATTAAATAAGCCTGCTAAGTTTCAAAAAGATCGGTTCAGTAGTTTTCGAGTAATTTTGGTCACCGACTTCAAAGATGTCATTCCGAGAAAAACGCGTTTATAAGTATAAGTAACGGTTGTATACGCAACAGTTTCTTCTCTTTCAACGCTCATATCTCAGTTAATTATGTTTGAATCGACTTGAAATTTGAAGGACGTATTCTCAGATAGTTATACTTTAAAAACATGCAACAACAAAAAAACGAAAAACTTAAAAGTTACAAGTGGGGGTAACCCCTTAAGCTATGGTAATTTTTGTCTCTCGAACCTGTAAAATTCGCTCAGCAAAATAAAATTTTCTGCCGTATAGCTTCAGCGCATTCATTAAATCAAAACGACATTCATGTAGTAAATGAACCTTCTTGTACGCCGTTAGTTGGAATTTCATCATGATAGGGTTGCCAGCTAGGGTAGCTTTCGTAATCATTTCATAATATAACTAGCTGACCTGGCGAACTTTGTACTGCCTCAGAATCAATAAATGTTGTTTTAGCTTATTAGTTGAATTAAATTCAGTTTTCTATTAAGGTCAAAATGAATGAAGTTCAATACATGTACAAAAATCAAAATGAAACGTATTTTTAACTAGATTGAAATGAATGTAATTCACGTGGCAGCAAGACATTTGCTATATTGAAGTGAATCGAAATGCTTCGCGCAGCATTGTTGCACTACTTTCTGTTAAACTATTTGCTGGATAGATTGCACTCGGGCCACATACTAGAGATAGGCAAAATGCCTCATGACACACCACTGATCGCTCTGTTTTACAGTACTTAGCAGTAATGCGCCGTAGTCTCAGTACACTGTTCGCTTCGCATTTCATTAAGTTTATTCAAACGAAAGCTTTAGTTCGCATGTATGCTGTGCTTTTTTCAGGCGCTGCACTGTAAGAAAGAGCTATCAGTGGTGAGTAGGAATTCCAATCCCGAAATATTTTTTCAATCCCGGGATTGCGGGATTAAAAAATCTCAAATCCCGGGATCCCGGGATTCGAGATTCAAAATATAACACAACATAATAAGTCAAGTTTTTAATAAACAGACTATATTATGTGCCATCATTTCAAAACTACAACAATAAATAAGCTCAAAACTGTTTAAAAAAATATGTTACTGAATAATTACTAATTTATTTAATTGATGCAAATAAAAACAATAATTTTAATTATCCAAAACGTTGACAGTATGAAGACAGATATTTAAAATTACAACTATTACAAATTACAACAACAAATCACGATAACAAATCACAACAATAAATCACAACTCCTAACATATAAAAAATTGAACACATAGAAATTCTGCCAAAGTTCATCACCACTTTCGAAAAGATTTATTTCTTTTGCAATGGTTTTAATTAGATTAGTTTCTTGCGGCATTTCATGATTGATTATTTTCATACTTTTGCGGCTCTTCTAGTAGCATCAATTGACGACTACCTTGTTCTGATTCAATATGGGTATCTACCGGGTTCTCCTCATTTCTTTGGCTAGCAAGCAAAGGGTTCAGCATCTAGATTATTGAATTATTTTTTTTTTATATTTGCGTTGCTTGGTTTCCAAAATAGAGATTCTATTTCACTCGGTAAATGTTTGCTGGCACAATGTAGATTCTGGAGATAGCTTAGCTAACCAGATAGCTCAGTACACGGACGCTCTTTTATTCGGTCCACTATTGCAATTTTCATAGCATTCACAAGAATGGACCGTTTTTCTCCTAGCTGCCTAAATAAAAATCTTGATGAAGTATTAGCAGTGCATAAATTTGCATCTTTGCGATTTAAGGCCTCCACAGTCAATTTTACAAGGAGTAAAACTTCAGTAAGTTTCTGAATCGAATCAAACTCAGTTTTTTTTAATCGCTTTGGATATTGCAGGCCTATTAATGTGTACTATTTTTCAAAATGGAAAACCGTTCGAGCATTGTCAAGAGATTATTTCATCTTGTTTTACAATTCAGTAAATGAGACAATTAAATGCCTGGCTCCAATTGGACATAGTTTTGGAAATCGTTATTATTTTTCGTTGGAGCTTTTTTAAAATATAAAACTACCTTACGAACTTTCTTTAGGCATGCGCTGATGTCCTTCGTCAAATCTAGCGTGTCTTGCAGGCGACCGGGTTGCTGATTCAGGGGCGTCCAAATCTTCGTGGTCGTCGTCTAGACTATCAGCTGCTTCATCAACTCTTTAATCTGGAATGGGCCTCCTACTATAGAGAACATCGCAAACTGCCAAGTGGATGCTATGCGTCAAACAAATATGTTGCTCTGTATCAACTAGTCTGCCTACTTTTCGCATTTCATTTGACCCATCAGCTATGATGGTAACAATGTCTTTTCCTAGAGAAACATCAAACTCAGCAAAACGCTCTTTTAATATATCTAGGTAGTTTGCACCTGTCATTGATATCCTGACTCGCACCAAGCTCCAGTAAGAATTCACTAAGTAGATGTTAATATTTGTGTAGCGCCTATTTGTAGTCGAGGTCCACTCATCAAACGTCAAACTGAGCCGTTCACCTGAGATGCTAGCCTGTCGTATCTCATTTTTTATTATATTTTTTATTCTGCTTGCATAGCCCACAACCTTTTTTTGATTGTTATTGAGGATTTTGGTAAATCTGTGTATGCATTCGCTAGTACTAATTTCCTCAAATCATTCGAAGTAACGAATGCACTAAATGCGAAACAGTCCATACTTATTTATTTACAAACCCCTTTGTATTCTTTTGTTAACTGTTACATCGGTTTGTTTTGCTCAATTCTTTACGCATTTTGATGTGAACCTGCATGCTAATTGCTTTCTCATAAATATGGATTCTATTTGCGTTTTTCGAGTCTTGCCGTAATTTGATTGCCGATTATGCTTGACTCCCGGCCCCGGAATCTAGGCCAATTTCGGATCCCGAACATCCCGGGATTAGAACTCATCAATCCCGGGATTTTCGGGACCAGAGTTCCAAAATTTTTTTTTTCCAAAAAGACCATAATTTACATATGAACATTACTCGCAAAAATAAGGGGAAAGGAACATTTGAACATACATCAGCTTGAGTAATGTTTGCTTCATAAAAGGGAGAGATGAAAATTTCAGAGCATTTCAAATCAACACAGGTAAGTGAAAAGTATAGGATATTATTCATTAAGAGCCATGCAGAGGCATGTTTGGCCGCTGGTCCAAGCAGCAGCACTAAGTCGCTTTAGTAACGTGTTAAGCTTAGTATTGTCTTCGATTTTATGTGAAATTTGGTATGAATTTGTTTCGGCGATAATTTACCTTGAAATTAAGCAAGAATTGTACTGACTTCTTTGCGTGAAAAATTCCTTGGTTCAAGCTTCAATACGCATTCTCCATAGATGACGGGAATGCCAGAATACAATGTTGGGCTTTCCAAAAAGGTCTTTTTATAGAGCTATAAAGCTAACTGCTCAAATTTCTCCTTGGACTCGTATATACCTTGCCAGCATAGGACATCCATTGTTAAAAAGAAACTAGCCAGATATAGATTTGTATCGCTTCTATGCATTATACGGATGCTTACGCAGAGTAAGTTTACGGATTACCTTTCGCGTTGAGTACTAACGCGGCGCTCTTCTCGTGCGATTTTTAGTTCATCTGCAGTGGACTAATTCGCAGTATTTCGAAGTCTAACTGCATTACGGCTTCGTGGTCTTAACTGCTAGCCAAGGGTTGCCCACACCAGGTATTTTTGTTATCTGCGTGCCTACTATTAGATATTCATATGGAAAACATCTGCAATGAAAACAAGTAATTAATGTTTCAATTTTGGAAGTTCTGCAAATTTTCCAGACGGCAACACCAAAGATCGTTCTATCGCTGTGATTTTTGATGAAGTAATCATCGATAAAATTACCATTCGAATCAGCAAAATTTTTTCTTTTCCTCTGTCTCTAACGGTTCCTGTGCACTAGAGTTTTTTTTATATATTTTACTACTCATTTATATAGTGTAAATGCTTGAAAGTGAATTACTCTATACCCAAATTTTTACTTTTGCAAATATTTGAATAACTGAAAAAATCATGATAATTCGATGGAAAATTTGTTAGAAATTTGATTTGTGAGACGAAGCCAATATTGGTCAAAAAGGAATTAGAAGAAGAAATATTGGCATCAATTATTCATGTCCCCAACTCCGAGCTCATATCATCTTAAGAAGAACTAGATGATGAAAACTCACATCAATATTCGCCTTCATTCATTTTATTGAGTCATTATTCGTGAAATCACACAGCTTTTTGAACCATTCTCATTTTCCTTCTGTGAAAATGTCCATGTCATTTATCTGTGACCGACCATTTATAACTGGCCTATTGGGTTTTCTTTACATCTTGAAAGTAACTTTAATGCTTCGGTAAGCATATATTGTCATTTTACCAATTGTTGGGTATTATCTCAAACATCGTCATCCTTTTCCTCAAAGATATATACGAAAATACAAACAAAAATAGACAATAAGCCCACAACTAACATATTTTCTTGTCATATTTTCATTTCCATTTTCCTTATATATTAGTTCCGAGTCAACTCCGACGAAAGAACACAAGCTACTGATAAAAATAAGTGAAACAGCGTATACGAATAAAGTCTTCGAAACCTTGACTTATTGTCCTAAAAAAATCCGTTATCATGAGCTTGGTTTTGTCCGCGTTTGTACATAATACTTTGGTCTGTGTCAGTTTACTTGAATTTACCGCCTGGATGTTCGAAGGAATAATGGAAGAAAGAAGAAGAAAAGCAGCGTGAGCCAAGAAAACGAAAGCATTTTATCTTACAGGCATATTGTTTTATGGCAGTGAACCAAAGAAACAGTGTGATGATATTTTCTGCCAACAGATGGTTTAACTCAATGACGTCTTGGCTAATGGACCATTTTGACTTCATTCCTTCAGTTGTTTTTTCATCGTCGTTCTGGTTTCTTATGTGTTGTTATTACAACAACCGCATCAAGTCAGTGTTCCGAAGGCCAAGAAGACGGCAAAAGTTATGAGATACAGAACTTGACTGCCTTGACTAAAATGACGATGAAACGATAAGAATTGTTGAAGACAATACTAACAAATGATACCACATTGCGCACAAAAGTTCCCTGCATTTGTTGATGTTGAAAATGAATGGAAGTGGAAAGAAAAATACAAATGTAATGAAAAACTCACTGGGTGAAAGAGTAACATAAACTGAACGAGTAAATGTAATTTGTGACATTTTATCAGATTGCTGTTGATGCGAGACTGTTAAGCTCAATGGAAGTGCGAAAGAAAATTGATGCCGCTGGCTGATAGTCCAGGGAAATTGGATATGGTGCTTCGGAAAAATTAAGGAAAGCTGGATTTTGGTGTGAACATTGATACTGGCGTGCTGAGCAAAATATCAAAAGTCCCCATCGATCCGAGTGCTGCTTTACATTTTATACGGAGTCAAAGGTCACTAAAAGTGACCTTTCACAAATATCTTAGTAACGGTCACCTCTACAGAAAAACAATGTATGACGAATTTGCAGCTTAACATATTTCTTATAAAATTAAGGTTGAGGACCAACATTCGGCCTAACTGTCATTGGGTGTTCGTTGGCCGGTCGCTGGCTCTTTGTGACGCACCTTAGCTGTATCGAATCTGATACTGTCAACTCTGATACTACTGCGGCTATTTTTAATTTCAATTAAGGGGTAACACCACAGTAACCGGTTCAAAAAATCCAATTTTTTTTATAGCTTTTTATAGCTTTTTTTTATATAGGCGAGCATCAAACTGGATAGCAAAATGTATGGTGCAGGCATCGTTGTTAAAGGTACATATAACATTTTTATGATTTAAATGTACATTAAACTTTAAATACGTTTTTCTCAAAACTACTTTTTTCGACTTGGGCGAAATCATAACTCGAAAACTATTGCTCCGATCAGTCTCAAATTTTTTTTTGTAGCTTTGTAAATGCAATATCTTGAGCATCACGTAGCCGTTTTTTGATTGGATGTTAACTTTTTTTTAAAAAACAATTATAAACAATTACAAACAATTAAAAATAATTAAAAAAAATTCAAAAGTGCGCCATTTCTACAAAAATCAGTTTAAATAAAAATGCCTACGTGATTCTATAGCTAATTGTATGTGAATAATGAACTTTGTTTCTATTTTGATCCAGGTCTCACCGTTTGCGCTAAATCTTTTCGCCCGTTTATCAATTAAAAAAAAAAGGCTTATTTGAAGATCGGCGCTATCGCCGCAATTTTATATGAAAATGATAATAAAAAATTTTTTCTCATACTTCAATGTGTGTTCAATAAAGCCCTTTATCGAAAATTTCCTACTCCCGTTCCAGGTTTCCGAAAAAAATTGTCAAAAAAAAGCCTTATTTTTCGACCGTTACTGTGGTGTTACCCCTTAAATGGAGTGGAATGTATGTAATTTTACGTACACTCAGACAACTATAAGTTCTTTCGATGGCCTTTAGAAAGCATCCCGAATTCTTGCCAAATACCATGGAAAGAAAAGAGAAAATTGGCAGTACTCGGTGTATATGTTTGACCAACCTATCACTTCTTACTTGAAGGAGATAATGCAGTTTATCAAAGAAAGTAAATCGATCATATTGGCAGCAGGATAGAAGTTAATTGTGGAATGATAACGAGCCTTTTTTGTTCTACTTGCTTCTTATGGTAAGTCCCTGTTAACTAGAATCCACTTTACCCTAACCTTATTCAGACGATATCAATAGAAATTATTTCAACTATTTGCTAAGATTTATGAGCAGAAAATGAACAGGATCCATTTATTTTCTTCAGGTCACTTATTTTGCACATAGACTCAGTGTCTATCAAGGTCAATTTAAAGTGAGTTTATTAGTAAAGTACAGCTTTTAAAAAACCATAAATGCGGTCCTGATAATTTTAAGTCTTCCAAAGTTTGGCGTCATTTTCGTTAGCGAAGCTTAAACATTTTTTCAGCTTTACTCAGATTTCACCTTTCAGCTTAAAAGTTAGTCTATATTTAAACTTGAGTAATGGTTTTGAAGAATGGCTCTCAGCTGTAAGATGATAATTATAAGCATACGTGGTTTTTCACAGTATTTAGGAATCTTTGATCTTTGATCTTGTAATTATTGATACATGTGCCATCTTCAATGCACATCTGCAATCATCATTGCGTAATATGATCGGGCTAGACATAGTAAAATTTTCATCTTTTGATAACAATAAGCAAGTACCAATATCGGCAAACCATCTGCCCACTAATCGCAGAAGGCTGAAAAGTATCCGTAAACAACCGTCAGTGACGAGTCTTCGACTCTAACTCCCACACAAACACTTCTGGTAGAGCCAGCTGAAAAACACCACACAGCTTTACCATCTTTGGGAGTTTACCCCCAAAGTGGTTGATTTAAATTGCACTGCGGACTTTTTTTGGGGACTTTAACTGAGAACAACCTGGAAAAAATTGATAATCAAATTGAAATGTGACATTTTTGTAAAGAAATAAATAATATGCATCACCAAATGCTAGATCTAATCTAGTTTTCCCGAAAATGAATGGCACCTACTTCATAGCATATAGGTGATAGATTTTGAATCGCAGTTAGAACACAATACACATTCAAGATTTCCGACTAGTATATAGCCCCTACTGTATTTTCTGTTACTATGAACTGATATTGTCATACACACTTGTAAATAGAAGAATACAACTTCAACCTCGACTTTTCACTTAGCCGCTTGTGCTTCAGTTACTATTGCGCGTTACGTAGAACTTTTTTTTCTGTTACTTTTTGTTTTTGTGGCTTTAAAACATTCTCATATCGCCCCAATTTCCTACTAAAATTTCTCTGCCAGGCGATGTCATTTTAGCCAAATTTTTTTGACGCTTAAACATTTGAAAATTTGCTTTTTTCAACCTTGGATAAATATACGCTTCGGCAATGTTAAGAGATCGTGCAAAATTTGCGTTCTGTTACAACAATTTTATTCGCATTACTTCGACTTTACAATCGTCATAATCGCCCAGATAGACAAAGAATTGAATGATTACTGCAAAAATTTGAATCAACATTTACCGTTCATAATCTTGTCGTGCCAGTGAGACAAAGAAGTGTACGAAAAGCGCGTTAGAGAATATTGCGGCCGTACCTGAAAATATGAAACGAAACCAAAATTTATCAATTCCTCGCCGTTTCCAGGAGTTAGTCATTACTTAAACCAGTTTGTGGCGAATTTTATGTAAAGATTTGGATTTACGTGTCTACAAGATCACACTGACACAAGAGCTAAATTCGCAAGATCACCAACAGCGAGTTCAGTGAATGGGCACTAAACATGCTCGATCTCGATCCTGATTTTTACCTCAAAATTATACTGAGTGACGAAGGCTTAACGAATTCGTCAATAAGCAAAATTGCCAAATTGGGCCAAGTGAACATTTCGAAGCCATTCGCAAAATGCCATTACATCCAAGTATATTGACTGTTAACCGGTTATTTTCAAGAAAGTAAGAAGAAAATAGAAAATAAGCAAATGCCTGGTAGGCATGCAATTTCAAAAAGATGGCACGACAATCGGCCTATTGAAGTCGAAATGTGAAAATCGAATCATTTCAAGAAATGGTCGTGTCAACTGGACGCCTCGCTCGTGTGACTTTCCCAACCATCCGCAAACTTAAGAGATACTTAGATCCACTAACGAACGTAAAATCGCTGGAATATCGGCTACACTATGCGGAAAAGTCATAAAAGATTAGATTTAGCAGATCCACCGTTACAAGAGCTTCCAGGGTGGTTATTTGAATGATTTTAACCTTCAATAAAAAATTTTGTTCGTATATGAAATTGTTTTTGTTTTATTTAAAAAAACTTAATGGAGTGCTCTTTATGGAAAACCCTGCATAATCTCTGGGAACAAGAAATCCGCAAAAATCAATGCCGAAACTGTGTATGGTAGCAGTTGTATTGAAGAAAGTTCCGTAAGTAATAAGGTTTGGAAGGTTTTATCAATATAATAAATTTTACATAAATATGCACCTAATTGCTTTGCATTGTAATATTTTTTTGGGGGATATCTCAGTTGAAATGATCTTTTTTTTGGGGATTTAGGAGTCTGGCTTGGGGGAGTTTTTAAAATCGGGGTCTGGCAATACTGGTACCACAATCATCCTTGTACCGATGACCTATAAGACACATGATTTGATCCCTTGCTGCCATACACCACCCATGGATCCATAAAAAGAGTTCAACTGAAGAGCAGGGAAATTGTTATGTGTAGAGCGAATTCAATGTGACGTGCTTTCTGATTGAAATATATTACTTCAATGGCTACAAAATCTTTTGATTTAATTACACGGGAATGGCCAAATCACAATCACTGTACTATTTATCAGTACATTGTTTTTGGCTTTTATCACCGCAGCCTTCAAACATTCAATTTTTTCACTTCGCATTTTGTGCATGTTTATGACACTAACAATGCGGTCATGCTTATCGGATGAAGGAGCTTTCACTTGAAATTATAAGTATTTTTTTGTACTTGCTTCAAGTCAAGTATGGCCAACGCACTTTCAGTTCTTCGTTGATTTTATGCTAAGTGAGCTCATTTACATATGTATAGTTACTTGTAATACGACCCAAAGCTTATAGTCAATTAACCTTGGTTTGTCTGGCTTAGACTGACCACGTCATGTTTGCATGATTGTGACCTACCACCCAGTGTTTTAATTAAATAATCTCTTTATTTGGCCAGAAAGGTGCGTTGATAGTTGTGAATTATGTTTATTTTTGGTTGTATCATATTTGAAATCCAGACAAGTCTCCGAAATAAAGAAGAATATGTTCATTCTTATAAAGTTTGTGTGGTGTTCTCTCGTTACTACATTTTAAGTCATTCTATTTGCTTGGGCTCACAAAATAAACTTTTCTAGAAAAAAGAAAACAAACAAACATTTTCACAATTCAGTCGAATAGTGAACAAGATAAATCCTGAATTGATTTACCCACATTGGGCGCACATTAAGAAAGTTTGCTGAAGTCATACCATGGCATTTTACGTCTTCAAAAATACTATCAACGTACGACAACAAAAACGTCTCATACTTGTCATCCTTCTCCATATATTTCAATTATCTACCTGTTATGGCGGCGGCAGAAAAGGCTTAAGAATTTACAACAGTATTTTTTATGAATACATTTATTTATATTAACGTCCGTTTAATTCGTTGTTTTACATTTGTATCCTTTCACGTCGCGTTTCTTTTCTTTTTTGTGTCAATCTGAAAATCAAGGCCTACTTTGTCCTTCGGCGAGATTCGATATATTCGCCAGGAAAACGAGACTTGTCAGTCCCACAGTAATAACATTAACATCCCACCCTCCGTGAATCGGCCTCCGATTCACCACAAACAGTCAGTAGGGCTAATTTAGTAGCGGGTCGCCTCAGCACGCCTGATTTTGTCTTAACGTCTGCAAACCTTACTTGCCCCTCTTTGGATGGAAATGTTTTGATGACACGGCCCTTTAACCACTGACCTCGAGCTAAAGTAGTATCGCAAATAAGGACAACATCATCAACTTGGATTGGCTTCGACTTATCGTACCATTTCGGGCGAGTCAGTAGCTGTGGTAGATATTCGACAGTCCACTGCTTCCAGAGACGCTCTTTCAGGTTCTGGGCAATTTGCCATTGCTTTCGTGGACAAACAAATTCATCATCAGGTACTGGAGTTTGTATGGCGTTTGCGCATCCAATGAGGAAGTGGTTAGGAGTTAATGGTTCGTCTGCATCTGTAGTCAACGGTACGTCTGTCAGCGGACGGCTGTTCAAAATATTTTCGGCTTCAATCAACACAGATCGCAATGTTTCCACCCTAGGCGCTTCTTCGTGTAGAGTAGACGTAAGGATGCGCTTAACAATCCGGATCAAACGTTCCCAGCATCCACCAGAGCTTGGGTTAAGCGGGCAGTTAAAAATCCACTCTATGTTGCGTTTCACGGCTTCTGCTTCTAGTTGATCGGTATTCAACAGGCGTTGGTTTGCTTTTTTCTCCTTTTGAGCACCTACAAAGTTAGTGCCATTGTCGCTGCGAATGCGGATTGGAGTTCCTCGGCGATTAATGAAATTTCGTAAACAAAGTAAAAAGGCGTCTGTTGATAGGTTTTCTGCAAGTTCCAAATAGACAGCTCTTATCGTCATACATGCTAGAACAGTGCGCGAATCTGACCAAAATACAATGCGGCTTATAGATACGTCATGTTGGCTTGTAATGGCAACATGCAAACGGGTGGCTAGAACAGCAGCTTGTAGCTCGAGCCTAGGTATTGACATTAATTTCAGTGGGGTGGTACGTGTCTTTCCCGCAACAAATGCAACATCCAATCCATCTTTATGTATTATTCGCCAATATCCAACTGCGGCGAACGCCACTTCACTAGCGTCCATAACCATGTGAAGCTCGATGGTCTCAGCTTTGGTGAAATATGGCGAATAACATCTACCTATCATACAACTTTTCGCCCTTTCAAACTCTTTCCACCAAGCAAACCACTTTTTGGTCATATCATTGGGCAATTGATCGTCCCAATCCAGTTTCGCCTTCCAGGTTTCTTGAAGCATGATTTTTAAAAATAACAAAAAATCGGCTAACATGCCAAATGGGTCGAATACAGACATAGCCATCCCAAGGAACTCACGTTTTGTTGGAGGGCGCTGACACAAAACCACTTCTTTTGGCACTCGAACGAATTGAGTGTGAAATTGGAAAGTATCACTCACAGTATTCCAATACATGCCTAACACCTTTTCAGTGGTTGTTTGTCGGTCCATTGAAACTTCTGCGACATCAGATATATCACAGCCATTTAGTGCAAGCTGCACAGCTACAGAATTTGATTTAAAACCACGCAACTCAAATCCCGCCTCGGCATTTATGGTTACTACTTCTTGACAAACACGAATGGCATCTTGGACCTCATTAAAGCTGCAGACAAAATCATCAACATAAAAATTGTTGTGAATAGCGTAAACGGCATCCGAGAACTGGTGCTTGAAGTCGTCGGCATTACGATTTTTAATAAATTCGGCTATACATGGTGAACAAATAGCTCCAAATATAAGTGACGTCATAACATATTGTTGAAGCGGCTGGCTAGAGTTGGCATCTCTCCAGATAAAACGTTGAAAATGTTGATCTTCATGACGTACACGAATTTGTGAAAACATCTCACGAATGTCTGCTGCTACCGCTATGGCACCTTGGCGGAACTTAAAAAGCACACCCATCAACGGCTTGGCTTGTTCGGGTCCCTTAAGTAATTCTGAATTAAGCGATATATTGGCACTAGAAGCTGCAGCATCAAAAACTATACGCATTTTATTAGGTTTATGCGGGTTGTGGACAGCAAAATGGGGCAAATACCAAACTGGACCTTTATATTCGTTTATTTCTTCGGCTAACAATTTTCTAGCGTATCCTTTATCCACGTATTTTTGCAGCTCTTCGGCGTATCTAACTGCGAAATCTGAGCTTCGCTGACATCTTCGCTCTATTCCTGTGAGCCGAGTGATGGCCATATTCCAATTGTCGGGCAACATAGGTGGAAAATTTCTCCACAGCAGACCGACTTCAAAACCACCTTCCAAACGACGAGTTGTAGCTTCTAAAATTTGACGAGCTCTCATATTATCATCAGACTCCAGAACTGTAGGCGGAAATTTCATCCCAAATTTCTCTGTAGCAAAATATTCAACTACCATTTGGTTCAAATCATCCTGTCGAGATTTATCACTTACGAGCAATATTGGCCGTGGTACAGTAGATCTGCTACCAATTGGGCCATATGCTACCCATCCCAACTTGGTTTGGATGGCAATAGGCTCCAAATCATTGTTGGCAGCAACCGAAAGTGAAATCGCAAGATGTGCATTGTCTAGTCCTAGCAATAGTGACGGCTTAATTTTATCGTAACTCCTTAACGGTAGCTTTTCTAAGTGTTTATATTTTGATGCAGTAAATGACTGTTCAGGCAGATTCAAGTTTCTGATAGCACGAACATTTTTAATGACATACCTGGTTCCGTTGTCACCTGCTATTTCGAAGCCGACACTTGATGCTGTTTCCGTTATGAACTTATCACCATACCATTGCATGGTTAATGATTGCGATCGACCTTTAAGTCCCAGCAGCTGTGCAACTCTAGTGTCCACAAGTGACACAGAGGCTCCTTCATCTAACAACGCAAATATATCAATCTTTCCATTCGGACCAAACAGCGACACCGGTAAGATCTTGAAAAGGCACTCAGCCTGGTCATCCAAGCAGCTTAAAACTGGTCGAACCAACTCCGCGCTTGAATTTTGCTGCGTAGACGATGAATCTTTCAATTCAACATCATGTAAACACTTGTGGTGGAAACGCCGGCAGCCATCAGTTCCACAGTGTTGTCGAAAGCGGCAATTTTTTGTACTATGTCCTTTATACAGGCACGAAAAGCACAATCGAAAGTCTTTGACTTTTTCCCAACGCTGTTTGACATTGAGTTTCTCGCAAAAGTTTTTACATTGTGGAAGCATATGGTCTCCTCCACAGAAATAACACTTGCCTGACCTTTCATCGCTTCTTACGTGCATAACCCTTCGTGGCGGTGGCGGCGGTGGTAACGGCTTTTGGATAGAGACGTTAGCTTGAGGCATTAGGCATACTACCCTAGCTATGTTCCCAAGCCATTCGGAGAAATGCACCACTGTAGCGTATGGTGAAATATCAACCGCATGACGTGCCCAATCGAATTGCTTACTATTTGGCAATTTGGCAATTAACTGTTCCAAAAGCGTCATATTTATCAAATGTTGTTCCGCGCCAGAAGACTTCAGAAATGCCACAATATTACGTACTAACGTGGAAAATGCAACGATCTGCTCAATTTTGTTTTCAGTAATAGCTGGAAATTGTTGTAACTTGGCAAGTTGGGAACGTACTAGTAAATCCGCTCTTCCGAATCGGAATTCCAATTCTTTTATGGCGGCAGGTACATCGTCCGGATAAATTAGCATAGATGTTACGGCTTCCTTGGCTGGACCACTTAAACTTTTTTGTAGGCGCATCAAATTGTGACGATTATTATAATTGAAAGTTGCTGTTGTATCACGATAGTTGGCATAGAACAATGGCCAGTCCTCTGGTTTCCCGGAAAATATTGGCAAGTCATACAATTTCAATATAGCGCTCTCAGTTGGACGGGCCAGGCTCAAATGTCCACCAGTGTCATCTTTCAAAGACTCCGATTTGCTGGCAGCAAATTCGTTAGCGGCTTTATTTAGGCAATCGTCTACTTCTCTCAATGAAAATTGCTGGCGTAACTCGACTATGTCTTTCTGTCTGGCTTCTGCAGCTACTTGAAGTTGAGCAATATATTTTTCCTTTGTATTCACCGTCACCTTTAATTGCTCCATATCGCTGCGATTTGCATCTGCAGATTCCTGCAGACGTTCGATAGCTGCTTGGAGAAGCTGAATGCTCGAGACAACGGCGTCCATCTCCTGTCCTTGACTTGATTGTTGTTTTGATGATTCTGTATCGTCTTCGAGCTCAAAAAACTCCTTTTCGTCTGATGCAACGCGCTTTTGGCTTCGTGTTATAGGCATGTACTCGATTCTCAAAAGACTAGTGTCTCAACCGAAAACTGTTCAATTTCCGACAAGAAACAGGCACGTATATATGTAGGCAAATTACACATTCGCGATAGTGAATAAAATGTAAAAACTATGTTATGGCGGCGGCAGAAAAGGCTTAAGAATTTACAACAGTATTTTTTATGAATACATTTATTTATATTAACGTCCGTTTAATTCGTTGTTTTACATTTGTATCTTTTCACGTCGCGTTTCTTTTCTTTTTTGTGTCAATCTGAAAATCAAGGCCTACTTTGTCCTTCGGCGAGATTCGATATATTCGCCAGGAAAACGAGACTTGTCAGTCCCACAGTAATAACATTAACACTACCATTTTCCATCTGCACCACAATTAATTGCCACAAAATCGACATCAAAAAGGTACTCGTTCTCACCCAAATACTCATCAGGGAAAACGCCCACAAAATAATTCAATTTGGAACCAAAAACGAGTCCTATCGTCGAAATAATTTCCACCCCAATCATTGCAATTTGAACATAACGATTAAAACTCAAATCAATAGCTGGAATAAAATTCCAGTTATAAACGATGCTAAATCAAAAAACCTAAAGGTTAATTTTCGAAACCAAAGTCTACTCGAAGTCTCACAAGGATATCTCATGACCTCATGTTATTCTGAAAGTCAAATATCACGCTGCGTACCCTTTCATTTTGTACTTCAACTACTTTCACCTGCAATATCGTCTCGCTTTCGACAAATCACGAGAAACGTCTCCATTTTGTACTCAACTCTTGACAATAACGACGGGTGGCAATAGAATCAAATAAAAACTCAAAGTTGGGAAAGTCACTCAATAACGACCCTTGTCTGAATGGGAGACACGTTCGCTTAAATGGTACTTCGAATTTTCCATTTGCGATACGACGCCTAGTGCTGGAAGATGTAAAATAAGTCAAGCGATCGTTCTCAATGATATCAAATGAAAGCTACATAATCTGATAGTGGCCAGGACGATGTCCCTTCTGACACCTTTTTATCTCCCGTGTTTGGTTCATTCAAGCACACACAAATTGCCCGGTACAAACGTGGATAGGCAATTGACTGGTTCAAAAGGCTGTTTCCATTCGACACCCAAGAAGCACCCGCCTTGTGTCCTTGCGACCACTTGGGACCCTCTCGGGTCGTCGACGATGGCACTTGCCGTTTCAAATCAAAAGTTTGGAGGGTCTTTAACGGCATTTTGTGATGATATAGTCAACTTGTATGTGCGTGGCTAGTGTAGGGAGATAGGCTTTTGCTGTAGAGCCACTTTTATTCTGCATTTTAATTAGTGTTAATTAGTCTGTATAGCTCCCGTGGAGGATGAGAGCGAAAATATTAATAAAAGGCCGAGTCTTGTGGTTACAATCCTTTCAGAGTATCATTAAAATGGAAATGCAGCACAACAGGCAAAATAAAACCCATTTCATTCTGTTTTCGCACGTACTTATAATAAAATGTACAAATGATGAGAAGATGTTTATAACGTTCTCGTTGATTAATTTGTTACTGAAAATGTTGATTTAATTTTGGATCAATCTATGTTAAATAATAAGTAAAAGTAAGAGCAGTGTCATAAAAATGCAAAAAACTTTCTGATGTATTAAATGCTAAAAAAAACTTTGGAAGTCCTTTAGATTCAGGAAACAAAAAGTGTTTATTAGTTTTCATTGCCCAAGCTTATTAAAATTTAATTTTAGTTCTTTTGAATTAATATTTTAGTTAGCTTATGGTTTGTTTATCCTTGAAAGCTATTGACACTTTTGCAGAGTTTTCTGACTTGGATTTGAATTGAAATGTTATTCTACGCCAACGACTTGCTTTCCAGCTTAGAAAACAGAAAAAACTTAGAAGCTAGTTGGAATGGCGTCCATCAGGCTACAACGAAAGCCGTTTTTACTGATTTTTGAAGAAAATTAGTATTATACTTGCGCTATATATATATATATATATATTTATATATATATATACACACTACATTTTAGTGAATTTTCAGGTATACCTATATTTCTATGCAGAGTACTTTTTTGTAAAAATTAAGCATCGGAAATGATGGCTAACTAAACTTTGGATCATCAGGAAATTTTCAAAGCGTATTGATGTTGACTAAGATTATACACGCATGGACAGAAGACATATATATATATATATATATATATATATATATATATATATATATATATATATATATATATATATATATATATATTTATATATATATATATATATATATATATATATTTATATATATATATATATATATATATATATATATATATATATATATATATATATATATATATATATATATATATATGTTTCTAGCGGTTATGATGCGCTAGAGTTTTTTTATTCTATTAACTAGAGCTGCTGAAGGGGGCCCGGTAGCTCTGCTCGCTAAGCCGTCAGGCCGAAAAGCGGCGTGCTACGGGGCCTGCGGGTTCGAATCCCGCCAGTGCCATGGCTCTAAGTGTGAATGCGTGTGATTGTCTATAAGGGTGGCAAACTGATGGCCTAATGCTGGCCGCGTTTCCAGCAGTCCTCTTCGCTAACCTAGCCTAACTAGAGCTGCTGAGGTTGAAGAAATTTTTGTATCAAAGTTAAATGTGGCGACCAAACCAGAATCGCAATGCATTCAGCTGGCTTTTGAATTCACCAATTTCTCCATAAGTTTTTCGAACTAAAGCACCTTACCATGAAAAGTGAGCTGTTTTCAACTACAATCTGACTTGTGAAATGCTATTACTTCATCAATCAGACCAGCAATTCCTATCGAGCTCATCTAATGCAAATTTCAAAATGAAAACCTTCTTATAAAATCAATACAGGTAACAGCCTCAAGCCATTTTTCTTAGCTTTACCAGGTTTCGATTCGACTATAATATGGTTAACTTGTTCCCATAAGATATATCATAGTCATGGACGACCACCCAATCAATCAAATTCCACTAGTATATACAAGTATACAATACTAGTGTAGCACTATAGTGTCTAATATATATCTCATATATATGCATATATTATGTTTTAACAATTTTACTTGCAATTCGTGACATAGGCAGCCTATTATCTTCTAGCATCCGTTATTCCAATTTCTCGTCAAACCTGTTTATGAAAGCTACACAGACTTAAGCCCCTTGAGAGCCAGGCAGAATATGTTCGAACTGTGCATGCATCGATAAAAGTGTGGCTTTGAATCGATAATAGAGTTAGTCGATTGTCGCCTTGTTTCTAACATCGTAAATATTGGAATAATTTTTATTTATTTATAGTAAGTGGTTTTTAATAAAACCATTTAGTTCTTTGTCTATTTTTTTATTTTAATAAGTATTTTCCAGTTTAAGCTTAAGCTTGAATTGCTCAATCATCACTGACATGAAAACTTATTCTGTACTAAATGATCCACCGAAAATCATGCTCTTAAAAAACAAACAAAAATTTTGACATAACAAAAAAAATTGATAAAAACAAAGCTTCAACCATTTGATGTAGCTCATGCTTAGATAGTGTAAGCAAGTAAAGATGGAAAATTACAAGTTGACTACCCTTTATCCTACAGCACGCTGATGATAGCAGAAGCGATTAGAATCTCATGAGCACTGGTGTTACAACAAACTATGTATGTGCCATTAAGTGACTTTTTGTGCTGTCTATAGTTAGATATCTACGGTGGTATTATTTTAAAATGAGGATTTCTTTGATTGCTGCTCCACGCTTTATGGTCTTTTAAGTATTACTAGCACTCGAAAAATCAAGGATCTTACTTTCAAACTAATTTTTATTTCTAAAGAAAAGCTTGCGAAAAAAATATGCGGAATGGCTCTAGGTCCACAAACAATCGGTTTTATTTTCAAAAAATATTCTTCTTACCACGAATTTCAAAATTTAATTAAATCTGCTGATGAAATTGCATAAACACCTTTAAAGTTTGAATAAAAAAAAATAGATAGATGTCTAGTTTGCTAAATTTACCCAAAGAACATTCTAAATACTTAGTTCAGGCTCTGATTAAAAACTTCTTCTAAACTCTCAAAATAAATGAAACATTTTTCTAATAAAAGTAAAGTAATCCCTTAACATCACTTGTTGGGTCTAGGAGTTGAAGCTGATTGATAGCTCCATCACAAATTTACAATCAATATGAATACGAGTGTGGAGTGATTAAATCCACGGCTCACTTTACCGCTGATCTACTCAGCTACCTATTTAGAGCTAGGTGAACTCATAGCTCTGTGCGCGGTCCTTCAGCCGTACCTGGATTCAAACCAGGAACCGTACACAAGATGCCAGTGCTCTACGGCACTAGGCTACTCACGCTTCGTAAAAATCATCACATTTGTTCACTCATCTGACCAGGTCGTCTTATGTGAAAGGGTCAAGCAAACGAATTTTGGCAAAGGAGGATCTGCATTGGCTCTCGCTGTCGTAGTTTTTGCAAGTTGAATCACTCAGTCCATCATTTAGTAAACTACAATGTAAACTACAATGATAATTTATGTCGCTTCAATTCATGCTAGTTTCACTGGCGATGTTTGCTTCAATTTGGAAACCGGTGTCAACAAAAACTGCTATCGTGAAGGAAAACTTTTCTGTTCAATTCGATGGTGAATAGTTATTCTATACATTCTAAGCCGAATGTATTTTAAACTAACTACTATTGGAAACTATTGGAAAAGTAATAGTCTTCTAGCATTATCAAATTTTAGAAAATTTGTTTGGGACATTTTACGCTCTTTTGAAAGCTTCTAATTGATCAAAAAAGTCTGCCATTACTATTAAAATGAGTGATAGCTAGTATAATTTGCTTGTTATGGCATAGAAATGTATTTAAGTTAATGTTAATCGTTTCATTGCGCTCTTGAAAACAGTCTTAGCATGACGGCCCAAAAGCTGCTTTTGAACAAATCATCGGTGATTCAATCATCATTCAAATTACGAGTATCGTTTTTTGACATAATGGGCCAGTTGTGCAAATACTCAAGTTGGTGCTTTTGTTTTAACAAAATAAAAAGTTGTCATAAAATTATGAAATAATATGGCAATGACCTCAAATATTCATATTTTGTCCTAGTTTAGCATCGTCTACATCGTTTGTAATTGCCATATAACAAGATGTTTTATTATTGTCATATTCTGTGATGCGTGTAAATCAATCATTAGGTAGATTTTCATCAAACTATTGCCCAAATTACACTAGGGTCCATATGAGCTGAGTAGCATTATTAGTGTGTACGATAAATATTGTGCATGAGAAATAAAATAAAATTTAAAAAACTCTAGCGCACCTGAACCGCTAGAAACACTTATGTTCGAAGAACAGTAGAAGAATCGTGCAGGTTTTGAGTGCATATTCCACCAGATGTGCTGCTTATTACGACCAAACTGTTTCAAATGCCACGTTTTACTTTGGTCTCAAGAATGCATTATAACTCATATGGTGGAAGGTTTCAGATATTACCACTGGCATGAATTTCAACGTTTATGAGAGCAAAACACGGGTTAATTATATTCGTTATCAGTTGCTTATTTCACATAATTTTGAAAGCAGCATCTCATATAACATCAATGAAGAAAATGCTCAGTGCCTGCAGCACTGTAACTGAAATTGGTGTTTGGGGCTGCGATCCGAAAAATTTGCAGAACTTTGCGAATTGCAGCATTGATTATTTATTTTAATTGTAAATGTTTCCGGTATGAATACTAACTGTAAGCGTTTATTGATACAAAAGTAGCACAACCGACTCGTGCTGGCAACCTTCTGCCAGTATCAAAGCCAAGAATATATCACATCTGCTTCACGTTGTTATATTACATTCGAAGTTAAAGGAGTATAAAGAAATTTAGAGTTACCTGCAGCGAGTTTTTTCAAATAATCGAAAGCTTAATATTTGCTGTTAATTGTCACTACAATATCATTACCATTTGAAAATTCTACGATAAAACCGCTTAATAAAGATTTTGCAATTAAACACAAAACCAACAATAGCTGGCAACCCTATTGTGGCTTTTCAACCAAATTTGGCCTGAATAATGTTTATGACAGGTTTCATTAATTGTATGAAATTCGTATTGATTTCATGACTGCACTGGAAGTTATAGTGCAAAAAGTTTTATTTTCCTGAGCGAATTTTCAAAACGAAAGACACAAAATTTACCATAGCTGGTAGCACCAATCAAAGTTTTCAACCAAATTTCCACCAAACAGAGATTAGAGTTAGGTTTAGCTACTGTGCCAATTTCATGAAAATCTGGTAATTTATTCACATTTCATAGGGCAAAAAGCAGTTTTTTTTCTTTGTAATTTTTCAAAATGGCACCACTGGCACAGACTTACCCACAATTCAAAATCGCTTCTATCAAATCTGGTCTTACTTAAGTCCAATGCATTCTGTAAATTTTAGCTGTATCTGATTATTGGTTCGTGAGTTTCCGTGAACAGAAGTTTTTGATGCTAAAAATATAGGTTAACTGGGAGACGGTTACCGTTCTTGTCCGACATGAAATTTCCAAAGTTTTATTTTGAACGTGTAGATAAAACATAAGATTTATATACAGATTGGTTTTATTGTAAGAAACGGACATTTTTTTGAATATTCGATGGTTTGAATGTTTTCACTTCCAAATTTTTTTTTTTCAAAATGAGGACACCAAAATTATCATAGCTGGCAGCTCCAACCGAATTTTTCAACCAAATTTCTACCAAACGTGGTTTAAGGTAAGGTCCAGCAGTTGTGTGAGTTTCGTCAAAATCGAACGATTCAATCAGAATTTATAGGGCTAAAAACAGTTATCTTTTTTAGTGGTTTTTCAAGATGGCACCACTGGCACAAAATCGCCCGCATTTCAAAATCACTTCTATCAGACCTGGTCCTATTTAAGACCAATACATTCTGCAAATTTCAATTCATTTTGCTCATCGGATCGTGAGTTTCCGTGAACAGAAGTTTTTGATGCTTAAAATATAGGTAAATTGGGCAAGGGTTACCAGGCGTGCCCGTTATACCATATCTTTTTTTTTTTTTGGTTATGTAAACAAAGCACAAGATTTACATATGAGTGGCTTTTTTTTGAAGAAACGGCATTTTTTCAAGAGAGACGATGATTTGGAGGTTTTCACTTTCAGTGCCTGCTCTAGCTACAGGGTTGCCAGCACGCTCACTACACAAATCTACAACTAAATAATATCAATATGTCCTGAAAATTTCGTAATGATTGAATAGCTCTGTCAAAAGTTATCGCAATTTAAAAATTTTCAAATTTTTCCGTCCTCTTTTTAGGCACCCAGCGCACACATAGGGTTAAAAAATTCCAAAGCATTATCCGATTCATATGTAAAACACGTTTGAAATTTATTTCGTTAACTTTATTTTTGCGAAAATTATTTGTGCACGAAATAATAGGTATATTAAAAATATCACTTAAATGGCCGCCGGCGCCAAAAGGTTAACAATAACTGACATTTAAAGAGACCTGGACCTATTCTGCATATACACCAATGTATCCTGAAAGTTTCAGCTCAATCGGATGGCGCGTTCCCGAGATTATCTCACTGAAATTTTTTGATGATATATATATATATATATATATATATATATATATATATATATATATATATATATATATATATATATATATATATATATATATATGGAAATATGAATTTTTGGCCGAATCGATTTTAATACTAATGTTCTTCGAACATTAGTAAAAAAGTCTAGCTCATCAGAACCGCTAGAAAACTAATTTTTGAAGAAATTATCTTTGAGTGACTTAAAAATGTGTTAAGACGTTATTTACTTCTTTGTAGTATCATATCAACCATATCTTGTTCAAAGTTACAAATATCATTTTCGGACAGCATCTACTATAACACAAGTAATGAAAATGTTCAATGCTTGCAACATTTATCCAACAATTTGTCTACCATAACATGCTCGTGCTTAATCAACCCATCCTCTGAATTTCGTTTTCAACCAAGCATATCATTAAAAGTTTCAGCAATTAAACGATGTCTGGGGCTTGCATCCGCAAATTTTATAAAACTCTGCAAATTTTAAAATCGGTTGCTTATTTTATGGTAAATGCTTTACTTATGAATACAGAATGTAATCATCTGTTGGTGCAATATCTCTGAAATCGTCTGGTGCTGACAATCATGTGCTAGCACCAAAGCAAAAATTTACCAAACCTGCTTCACGTTGAGTTAAACCCACCCTGTGAATTTTGTTTCGATTGAATAACTGCGCTGGAAGTTATAGGAGTGAATAGAATTTTAAGGTTACCACCCTCAAAACTTTTCAACTTTTCGAAACCTTAATATTTGTTGCTAATTGTTATTGCGGCATAATTCCCATTTGAATATTTCATGACAACATCGCTTAGTAAAGAAATATAAAAAAAATAACAAAAATTACCATAGCTGGCAGCTCTTTCATTTTTTTTTTAATAAAATTCCTACGACAGCTGGCCTATATCAAGTCACATCTGCTATATAAATTTCGTTTTGACTTCATGACTAAATAGGAAGTTGTAGAGAAAAAAAACTTTATTTTAAAGAGCAAATTTACAAGATTTAGGTCACAAAAATTACCATAGCTATCCTGATTATTCAACCTGATTTCCTCCAAATGTGTTTTGCAGTAAATTTCAAACACTGTGTGGTGTTGGTTCAAATCTGACGGCTGAATCGGGAGTTGTAAGCCAAGCAAGTAGTTTTTTTCTCAGCTATTTTTCAAGATGGCACCACAAAGCCAACCGCATTTCAAAATCACTTCTGTCAGACCTGGTCCTGGTTAATACCAACATATCCTGTACATTTGATAATGATCGCATTACCTGGTCGTCATTTCTCGTGAACAGAAGTTTTGAGTGCTGAAAATAAAGGTAATTTGGTGACGTTCTTGTGCAACTCGGAATTTTGAAGATTTCAAATTGGCATGGTGGATAAAGATTAAAATTTATCAATTATTTGAATTTTCTATCAAAAAGCAAAAATTTTTCAAGAGGATCGATGATATGAAGAATTTTTTTTTCCAGGAGCTGGCCGTATTTACAGGGTTACCTGCACAGTCTTCAAAAACCATGCGTCTATAATCTTGGTCAACACCAATACGCTCTGCAAATTTCACGATGATGCAATGTTCCCATCAGAAGTTATAAAAAATCAAAATTTAAAAAAAATACTTGCCTACTTTTAGGCACTCAGCACATTCATAATGTACAGGGTTCAAAATTTTCATCATTAAATAAACATAAAACATAACAAGCTTTCATTTCAAGTACTTGCTTTTACCAAAATTGTACTCTGCACAGAAATATAGGGTTACCTGAAAATATACCTAAAGGGGTAAAGATACTTGAACATATCATGGACCAACTCGTTATATACATCTATGTATTCCGAAAATTTCAGCCTAATCGGATCGGCCACTCTAGAGATTATCTCCCTTAATCGATTTGCTGATATATACGCTCAGAGGCAGCAGACCCAAATAGTAAACAAGCATGATTTTAAGGTTTTATTGTTAACTGAATTAAAAAGATCCATCAATTGTTTAAATTTTGTCGAAATCTAATGATTGCATCAAAAGCTAAAGGTCATAAACCATTTTTAAGTGATTTTTCAAAAAGATATCACAGCCACATGACTGCAAACATATTTAAATAGCTCCTATTATGTTTAAAACCAATACGTATTGTGAATATCAGATGATCCAGTCGTGAGTTCTCCTAAACAAAAGTTTTGAATGGTAAAAATATAGGTAGTGTAGTGAAGGTTTACTGTTCTTCCGCAAAGCAGGATTGTAAAAATTTTAAACTTACAGGGTAGCCAAAGTGTTCGATTCATTCCTTTTCTTCAGAAAAGCAAAAAATTTTCAGAAAACTAGGTAGTTTGAAGGATTTGTTCATTTACCTGCTATAACTACAGTGTTGCATCCAAAACTCGTCAAAAAATAAATAAACAGATCGTTCATAAAGTACAATTGATTCGGGCAGAGTCTGGATAACATTCATCTAGTCGAAATAATTTTCAATTTTCGTTACTTCAGTACCTGTTAGTCTCCGGTGACCATTTTCGGTAAACTATTTTGTATAAAATAAACATTTTTTCATAAAATATTGAAACGGTCATTTCTTCTTTCCCCACTGGGCACTATATTTCGAAAGATTTTAAAAAAAATGTTATGTGAAACATTATGGATATTATTAGTTGTTTATGTGAAACACCAAGGTTTAGGTAAAACATCAAGGAAATATCAAGGTTTGGTTCAGGAATCAGACAAAAACATATTTCTATAAGAAAATTTGAATTCAGAGCACAAAGTGTAGCAGCACGTTTTATTGAAGACAAAGTGCATAGTTTTAATATATCAAATATTTTTCGCTCAATCACTCATTAGCATTTTTGTCCATTGAGCGGGGCTCCGTTAGGCCAATCAGGTCCTCCATACTATTTGAAGTACAGTATGCTCGTACTGACACTTTCCTCTACTCTCCCGTTTTGCGACTCTTACGCACTCACAATAATCTTCAACATGGTCGTCTTCCACAATCTATTGCCATTTTTAAAAATATGGTCCGCAGTAAAATTTTCGATTCTAATGAAGAAATTTTATTTTCTATTCTTGTTTGTAGAAGAATGAAGAAGAATTGAAGAATTTTTTGTATATTTTTATTTTTATATATGCTTATATATATGTTTCTAATTAATTTTATTTTCTATTTTCTTAACGGATTCTTTCTTCTTCTTTTTTTCTGCTTAATTTTACTTTATTTATTTTACTACTTTAATTATTTTTAATATACTTATATTTATATTTACTCATTTACTTCTTACTATTTTTTATTATTCGTGTTTGTAATGCATTTTTTTTCCTGTTTTTGCTTGAGTTAATTTTACTTTATTTTATTATAACTTTAATTATTTGATATACTTATATTTATATATTCTTATTTAGTTCTTGTTATTTGATTTTGTTCATGGTATCCAATCTGTAATAAATATAAATAAAATCACATAAATAAATACTCAGGCGCTTTACTATCAAAATCCAGAAAATTTATCTGAAATGATTCTCAGTACTATCCTGTCAACATATTTCATTCATTTATTTATCATAGGAATTGACTTCAGAGCGATCTTGGTTTAAGACATGCATACTCCGACAATGTGAATAGCTTAAATTGAAATAAATTTACAGAATCAATAGTCTTCATTTTCGTTGTGAAGATAAGGCATAAAGAAAGCCGTATGCTAAGTAAGTCAGCCTTTTGTAGCGATTTTGCAAGAAATGGGGATGCTTGGAAGCGTCACAACTGAACTGAAGTCTAGTAGAGTCCTGGGTACGTGTGATGGCGGACCATCAAGAGGCCAAGAAAACAAGAAAAAAGTCTAGCGCATCAGAACCGCTAGAAAACTGAATTTCGAAGAAATTGTCTTTGAGTGACCAACAAATTTGGAAAGACGTTATACACCTTTTTGTAGTATCACATCAACGATTCCTTGTCCAAAGCAACAAAGCCCAACTATAACATATATAATGAAAAAGTTCAGTGCTGGCAACACTTTTCGAACGAAACAGCAATAAGTTAACCATACCAAGCTCATACTTAAATTAACTTATCCGTTGAACTTTGCTCTCATCGCAGGATTTCATCGAAAGTTTCAGCGGTTAAGGGGGAAGATACATGTAACTGCTAAAACAAAAACGATTTTTTTTATTGCATCAAAGTGTTTGAAATACTCTTACAATATACCAAAAAAAGTTTTGAAGCGATATTCGTATTAGTTCTCGAGTTATAGCCGGTTATAGACAGCGCGGCGTTCCCCAGGTCGGTGGAGCTTAAGAACTTTAAACGCGTTTTTCTCAAAGTAGTACTTTTTCAATTTCCGTACAAGATATCTCAAAAAATATTGAACCTATTCGGCTCAAATTTATATCACATGTACAAAAGAGTATTATCTCATCGCTGAACCTACATTTTCTTGTAATTTCGGAAAAATAATTAGTTTACCAATGTTTAAAACGTGATTTTTTTGAAAAAAAAAATTGATTTTTTTTTTACTCTAATATTAATGTAAAAATTTGATTTTTTTTTCTAAATTTTATTGGTTCACCTAGGAATTATAGATATCATTAGCATATTTTTTTTTTCTCTGAACGTTGCAAGTTTCTCGGAAAAGGCGTTAAGTTGTACGAGGCTGTTTTTGATGTGTTCTTTTCATTTGCTCGCATCGCCTCCATATTGTGTTAAAAAGTTATTTAAAAAATATTTTCATATTCTATAAGATATGTACTTTGAGGATTTAATATTAAAAATTTTCTGAATAAACACTATATATTTTAAGTCAATCTGAAATTAGCAATTTCTTTTCCATTTTACATGTATTTCCCCCCTTAAACGTTGTTTAAGGCTGCCAACCGAAAAATTTTCAAAACTCAGAAAATTTAGAAATTGATTCCTTATTTTTATTCCAAATCGTTTACATTTGAGTATGTAATTTGGAGCATCTGTTGGTGCAATATTTACGAAAATGTACTATGCTGGTTACCCTGTGTTAGCAGCAAAGCAAAATACTCGTCTATACCAAATCTGCTTCACGTTAAGTTAAACCCACGCTGTGAATTTCGTTTCGATTGAAGCATTGCGCTGGAAGTTATACGGGTGAATAGAATTTAAGGGTTACCACCCTCAAACCTCTTCAAATTTTCAAAACGTTAATATTAGTTGTTAATTTTCATTGCAGGATCATTCCCATTTGCAAATCTAATGGCATAATCGCTTGGTGAAGAGATTCCAAATAATTACAAAAATGGTCATAGCTGGCAGCCCTTTCATGATTTTCTTACGAAACTCCTACGACATTTGGCTTTTATTAAGGTGCATTTACTGCATAGACTTCGTTTTGATTTCATGACTGGACCGGAAGTTATAGGGGAAAAAGCTTTATTTTGCTGAGCAAATTTGCAAGATTTAGGAGATAAACATCACCATAGCTGGTAATTCTATTCTAATTTTTCAACCATCAAATGTTGTCTGGAGTAAGGTTCAAATATTGTGTGAGTTTTTTTGAAATCTGACAGTTGAGTCGGAAGTTATAGGCCAAAAAGCGGTTTTTTTTTCTCAGTAATTTTTCAAGATGGTACCACTGCAACAGTGTTTCCTACATTTCAAAATCGCTTCTATCATACCTAGTCCTAGCTGATACCAATATGTCTTGTGAATTTCATTATGATTGGATAAGCCGATCGTCAGTTCTCGTGAAGCGAAGTTTCGAGTGCTGAAAAAAGAGGTAATTTGGTGATGGGTTGCGGCTTTTGTGCAAACTGGAATTTTGAAAATGTCAATTTGATATGATGGACAAAGGTCAAAATTTATCAATGATTTGAAGTTTTTGTCAAAATTCAAAAAAATTTCAGGAGGGTCGTTGATTTGAAGGATTTTTTTCAGGAGGCTGCCGTAGCTTTAGGGTTACCCACACTGTTTTGTTAAGTCTTAATTAATTTTAACATGCTCTGTAATTTCCACGATGTTCAAATGTTTTCGTCAAAAGTTATGACAAATCAAAATTTGAAAAAAATCCTTGTCTACTTATAGGCGCTCAGCACCAACACACGGCTCAAAATTTCCAATTCTTTATCATAGACAAGCTTAAAACATAATAAGTTTTCATTTCCAATACATTTTTTTAACAAAAAATTACATTGCTTGGAAATATAGGAATACTTGAAAATTCACTAAAATGCCCGCCACCACCAAAGTGTTAAATAAATCTGAATTCTAGCAAGTTATGGACCTACATACTACATACATCTATGTCCTCCGAAAATTTCAGCTCAAAAATTTCAGTCCGTAAGGTCCAGAAGCAGCTTTCAGGCATGGGCTTGCAGGCCAGACCCAGCCGAGACGTGTCAGAGTACGTTTGCTAGCATCTGTAGAAAAATGGAAACCGGAAAATGGCAAAAAACCAAAATTAGGGAAAAATGCTGTCATTTATGCCTTCATTCATACATAATATACTCCTGCTATTGTTGGGGTCATCATCTTAGATGTTGCGAGGTTACACCGTTCACTGACTTCGACTGAAAAACAAACAAAACCAAAAGAAAAAAAACTCTAGCGCACCTGAACCGCTAGAAAACTAATTTTCGAAGAAATTGTCTTTGAGTGACAAAAAATGTGGAAAGACGTAATACACTTTTTTGTAGAATCATATCAAACATTCCTTGTTCAAAGCAACAGAACTCAACTATAACACAAATGATGAAAATGTTCAGTGCTGGCAACATTTTCCCAATGAAGCAGCAATAAGTTTACCTTCACAAGCTCATACTTAAATCAACTTATCCTTTGAATTTCGTTCTTATCTGAGGATTTCGTCGAAAGCTTTAGCGGTTAACGTTGTTTGAGGCTGCCATCCAAAAAATGTTCAAAACTCGGAAAATATAAAAATTGGTTTCTTACTTTTATTGCAAATGTTTTGCATATGAGTATGTAATTTGAAGCATCTGTTGATGCAATAGTTACGAAAATGGCTAAAGCTGGTTACCCTGTGTCAGCAGCAAAGCAAAATATATACCAAATCTGCTTCACGTTAAACTAAACCCAACCAATAAATTTCGTTTCGATTGAATAACTGCGCTAGAAGTTATACGGGTGAAAAAAATTTTAGGGCTACCACCCTCAAAACTTTTCAAATTTTTAAAGCGTTAATATTTGTTGTTAATTTTCATTGCAGGATCGTTCTCATTTGCAAATCTAATGACATAATCGCGCAGTAAAAAAATCCCAAAAAATTACAAAAATTGTCATAGCTGGCAGCTCTTTTAAGATTTTTGTACCAAATTCCTATGACATTTGGCTCACATTAAAATCTATTTACTGCATAAATTTCATTTTGATATCATGACTGGACCGGAAGTTATAGGGAAAAAAGCTTTATTTTGCTGAGCAAATTTGCAAGATTTAGGAGACAAAAATCACCATAGCTGGCAACTCTATTCTAATTTTTCAGCCAAATTTTCACCAAATATTGTCTTAAACAAGATTCAAATATTGTGTGAATTTCGTTCAAATCTGATGGCTGAATCGGAAGTTATAGGCCGAAAAGCTGTTATTTTTCTCAGTGATTTTTCAAGATGGCACCACCGCCACAGGGTTGCCCGCATTTCAAAATCACTTCTATCAGACCTGGTCCTAGTTGATACCAACATGTTCTGTGAATTTTATTATGATCGGATAATCCGGTCGTCAGTTCTCGTGAACAGAACTTTCGAGTGCTGAAAATAGAGGTAATTTTGTGATGGGTTGCCGTTCTTGTGCAAATCGGAATTTTAAAAATTTTAATTTGACATGATGCTCAAAGGTTAAAATTTATCAATGATTTGAATTTTTTGTCAAAAATCAAAAAAATTTCAGGAGGTTCAATCATTTGAAGGATTTTTTTTCAAGAGCCTGCCGCAGCTACAGGGTTACTTGTACTACCTTGGAAATCCACGTGTATTCAACTTTAGTCAACATTAATACGCTCTGCAAATTTCACGATGATCCAATGTTTTTGTCAGAAGTAATGACAAATCAAAATTTGGAAAAAAATCCTTGCCTACTTTTAGGCACGCACCACCCACACATGGCTCAAAATTTCCAATTGTTTGTCATATACAAGCTTGAAACATAACAAGCTTTTATTTCCAATACTTTTTTTGAACAAAAATTCACGCTGCTTGGAAATATAGGAGTACCTCAAAATTCACTAAAACGCTCGCCGTCGCCAAAATGTTTAGGATATCTGAATTTTAGCAAATCGTGGACCTACCTACTATATACATCTACGTTCTCCGAAAGTTTCAGCTCAATTGGATTGGCCACTCCAGAGATTATCTCCCTTAATCATTTTGATGATATATATATATATATATATATATATATATATATATATATATATATATATATATATATATATATATATATATATATATATATATATATATATATATAAAGAAATATGAATTTTCGGCGAAACGAGTTTAATACTACTTTTCTTCGAAAATTAGTAATAAGTGGCCGAAGTCCCTCCCTTAAAACAACAAAGTATCAAAACTTACTTAATTAGAGTCCAGTCTGGCTATCACGAAACCTGAACAGTAAAGAGTCCTTACGGACTTTCACCCAAGAAGAAGGTAGAACAATAATAAGAACAACAGGTTCCAGTTCAACAATCTATTTTAATTTTTTCTAATTAATGCAATTTATACAAATCATATACTAAGCAGTATATAATCCTGTCCACTTAAAATAATTATAGATAATGAATAAATGGTTTCGTTCCATTAACAAAAAATTCTAGCGCACCTGAACCGCTAGAAACACTAATGTTCGAAGAACAGTAGAAGAATCGTGCAGGTTTTGAGTGCATATTCCACCACATGTGCTGCTTATTACGGCCAAACTGTTTCAAATGCCACGTTTTACTTTGGTCTCAAGAGTGCATTATAACTCATATGGTGGAAGGTTTCAGATATTACCACTGGCATGAATTTCAACGTTTATGAGAGCAAAACACGGGTTAATTATATTCGTTATCAGTTGCTTATTTCACAAAATTTTGAAAGCAGCATCTCATATAACATCAGTGAAGAAAATGTTCAGTGCCTGCAGCACTGTAACTGAAGTTGGTGTTTGGGGCTACGATCCGAAAAATTTGCAGGACTTTGGGAATTGAAACATTGGCTATTTAATTTCATTGTAAATGTTTCCGGTATGAATACTAACTGTAAGCATTTATTGATACAAAAGTAGCACAACCGACTCGTGCTGGCAACCTTCTGCCAGTATCAAAGCCAAGAATATATCACATCTGCTTCACGTTGTTATATTACATTCGAAGTTATAGGAGTATAAAGAAATTTAGGGTTACCTGTAGCGAGTTTTTTCAAACAATCGAAAACTTAATATTAGCTGTTTATTGTCACTACAATATCATTACCATTTGAAAATTCTACGATAAAACCGCTTAATAAAGATATTGCAATTAAACACAAAACCAACAATAGCTGGCAACCCTATCGTGGTTCTTCAACCAAATTTGGCCTGAATAATGTTTATGATAGGTTTCATTAATTGTATGAAATTCGTATTGATTTCATGACTGCACTGGAAGTTATAGGGCAAAAAGTTTTATTTTCCTGAGCGAATTTTCAAAACCAAAGATACAAAAATTACCATAGCTGGCAGCACCAATCAAATTTTTCAACCAAATTTCTATCAAACAGAGTTTAGAGTAAGGTTCAGCTACTGTGTCAATTTCATGAAAATCTGGTAACTAATTCACATTTCATAGGGCAAAAAGCAGTTTTTTTTCTTTGTAATTTTTCAAGATGGCACCACTGGCACAGAGTTGCCCACAATTCATAATCGCTTCTATCAGATCTGGTCCTACTTAAGTCCAATGCATTCTGTAAATTTCAGCTGTATGTGATTATTGGATCGTGAGTTCCCGTGAACAGAAGTTTTTGATACTAAAAATATAGGTTAACTGGGAGAGGGTTACCGTTCTTGTCCGACATGAAATTTTCAAAGTTTTACTTTGAACGTGTAGATAAAACATAAAATTTGTATACAGATTGGTTTTATTATAAGAAACGGACATTTTTTTGAATATTCGATGGTTTGAATGTTTTCACTTCCAAATTTTTTTTCAAATTTAAGCCAACAAAATTATCATAGCTGGCAGCTCCAACCGAATTTTTCAACCCAGTTTCTATCAAACGTGGTTTGAGGTAAGGTCCAGCTACTGTGTGAATTTCGTCAAAATCTAACGATTCAATGAGAATTTATAGGGCTAAAAGCAGTTATCTGTTTTAGTTATTTTTCAAGATGGCACCACTGGCACAGAATCGCCTGCATTTCAAAATCACTTTTATCAGACTTGGTCCTATTTAAAACCAATATATTCTGCAAATTTCAATGAATTCTGCTCATCCGATCGTGAGTTTCCGTGAACAGAAGTTTTTGATGCTAAAAATATAGGTAAATTGGGCAAGGGTTACCAGGCGTGCCCGTTATACCATGTCAAAATTTTTTTATTATCTATGTAAACAAAGCATAAAATTTACATATGAGTGGCTTTTTTTGTTTGAAGAAGTGGCATTTTTCAAGAGAGACGATGATTTGGAGGTTTTCACTTTCAAGGCCTGCCCTAGCTACAGGGTTGCCAGCACGCTCATTAAAAGCTACACAAAGCTACAACTAAATAATGCAAATATGCCCTGAAAATTTTGTAATGATTGAATAGCTCTGTCAAAAGTTATCGCTATTTAAAAATTTTCAAATTTTCCCGTTCTCTTTTTAGGCACCCAGCGCACACATGGGGTTAAAAAATTCCAAAACATTATCCGATTCACATGTAAAACACGTTCGAAATTTATTTCGTCAACTTTATTTTTGCGAAAATTATGTGTGTACGGAATAATAGGTATATTAAAAATATTCAAAAATTTCATAAATTTAATTGGTTCTTGAAACATTAAAAAAAAGAAAAATACCATTAGTTTATATATCTATGCATCTCTGTTAAGCTTGGACTTGTTATCTTAAGCCGCATGTCTTAAAAGAATTTGCAATGCAATTGAAAAATAAGTACTAATTTTTCTCAGAACAAACAGTTTTTTATGGTGACAGACAAAGGAATGCTTCATTACTCCTTTTTATAAAACACGAGCGCGAAAAATGAGTCAGAATTGTTGATTTACGAAACATAAAATTGCCATGAAATTGAACTATTTTCGAACTCTTTTGTATCATGTTTAATTAAAATCATTGGGATTCGGGTAAATTATACTCCGTTTAGTTGAAACACTGTGGTCAACGATAGTTGGAATTTCAATATTCGCTCTTAACAACCCAACATTTGATACGTATAATATAAAACAATAATCTTAATATACAGTCAGACAAAAAAGTCTCCGTACGATGCTATCTTTTCTGCGTTTACAAGAATAACTTTGAGATATTACAATATTTTTTTTATTTAAAAAATGAATATGTTTTCGACAACTCCTTACTTACTAAATATGATAATTCAATTAAGCAAAAAAGTCAAAATTTAACATAAAAAAAGTTTCCGTACGAACGTAGAAATAAATCAAATTAAAGCTAAAAAAATTATTCTGTAGATGTGATTTAATATTTGGTGGCATTTGCGTTAGCTTTAATCACTTCTGCTAAACGCCTGGACATTGAGTTAACAAGCTTTGATGTGATTTCCGGTCCGATTAAATTCCATTCTTCTTTTAGTTTAGCTTTCAGCTCTTGTTTGCTTTTTATCGCGTGTTTCCGCATGCGTTCCAATTCATCCCATAAATGCTCAGTGGGATTTAAGTCGGGTGACTGTGGTGGACTATGAAGCTGCGTGGGCACGTTATACAAAAGCCATTCCTTAACCACCATTGAGGTATGTTTTGGGTCATTGTCTTGCTGGAAAATGAAATCGCTTTCCAAACCCAAAGCATTGACACTTTCGGGCAGACATGTTTTCAAAATATTTAGATAGTGCCACCGATCCATTGTACCATCATTAAAGTGCAGCTCCCCAACTCCTGAAGCCGCCATACACCCCCAAACCATCACACTACCACCACCATGCTTAACAGTTGGGACTAGGTTTTTTACGTTCAGCTCCTCCTTAGATTTGCGCCAGACTTTTCTTCTGCCATCTGAGCCAAACACGTTAAACTTGCTCTCGTCCGAAAACAAAACTCGATTCCAAAAGGTAGCATCCTTATTTTCATGGATTTTTGCAAAATTTAATCGCTTCTTTCGATTAATTTTTGAAATAAACGGCTTACGCCTAGGTTTTCGATCATGAAAGTTATTCTCTCGTAGAACATTCCTGATGGTTTCATCACTAACTGTTAGGTTGAATTCCTTTCTTACGTCGTCTGCTATTTTAGGTGCGCTGGTTCTCCGATTCTCCTTAATTTTACGCATTATTGACCGTCAGGCTGTAGCACTTAGAATTTTTGGACGTCCTGAACGAGGCTTACTTCCCAAGTATCCGGTTTCTCCGTACTGCTTGATTACATACTGCACACTAGACTTCGGTTTCCCAATTATTTTTGCTATTTCGCCCATTGACTTTCCTTTGCAATACAGCTCAACGATGGTTTTGCGCGTATCTAAACTAATTTCCTTACCCATAGCCGATGGTTGTGTTTTCTGAGCTTGACTCAAATCTTCACGAGGCTATAACTATGCTAGCTGTATGCTAAGAGAAATGCTCAAATTCGTATGAAGTTGACGCGCGTCTAGCACTGCACATGTTTGTATAACACGGTGTTGCCATTTATTCGTACGGAGACTTTTTTGATATAAAAATTTGAACAATTTACTTTAGTGAATTACTATATCGTTATGAATGGATAAATTTGAAATGTTTTTTCTGATATTTGTAATCAAAGATTTATAGAAAGCATAATATTTTTTAAATTAATAATATTTTGTAATATCACAATGTTATTCTTGTAAATCAAGAAAAAAGAGCATCGTACGGAGACTTTTTTGTCTGACTGTATATAAATTACGTGTCACGTTGTTTGTCCGCGATGGACTCCTAAACTACTTAACCGATTTTAATCAAATTTGTAGACTGTGTGCAGTTTGATCCAACTTGAAAGATAGGATAGGTTACATCTCAATTTATGATGGCAATATTATTGCAAAATATTTGTCTATTATTTGACAGTCACAATTATCTGTTAGTTCCAAACGATTTTGACAGATGGCGACATCTCTTGACTGGATTGAGTAAGTATTCAATAGATGGCGCTATGTCAAACGTCTAAACGTTCCATATAAGCTACAACTTAATAGCATAACCTACAACTTAATAGCATAACCAAAACATGTTGCTGAGGTTAAAGTACAGGTTAAATTTATTTTGTAGTAAACCGAAATACAGTGAATTTTACATTTTCAATTTTTGGTGTTAGCATAGCCGACCATGCGTTACTTAGACTGAAGTATAAATTAAATTCATATTATAGTGAATATAATGCAGTGAAATTATTCCTGCTTTTTAATTATTAGTGGTTCGTTGTTCAAAACTCTAATTAAACTATATACGTGTAAGTATTATCACATAATTATATTATTATATATATTGTTATTTCAATGCGCTATAATGGCATGTTTTTCAGTTTTTTTTTCCAATATTTCAACGTTTAAATTATTATTTTCAGTCGAATGCCACCAAAAAAATCGAACCTCAACAACGCGAGGAGCAGAGAGGCACGACGCAAACGCGTTGAAAGAGCTTGTCAGTCGGCAGAACAAATCACGATAAGAAATGCAGCCCAAAGAGTCAGGACAGCAAAGCGTCGTGCACAAAAATGTCAAGAACAGCATAACGAACGTCTGCGACAGACTATTGCAGGAACAAGAGCGGCACGAGAACGAAACATAGCTACAGCACGAGTACAAGAACGACAGAGGCAGCGGATCAGCCGCTCATTAACACGTGCATCATTTGTTTGTCTTGCTTTCGAATATACACCAGATATTAACTACTTTGCGCATTCAAAAATTGCTATCGGTGCAATGGATAAAGTATGCCAATATTGTCAGGCATTGAAATTTCGGAATGAAACACCCGGCATGTGCTGCGCATCGGGAAAAGTTGTGCTGTCACCTCTACCCACTCCGCCGGAACCTTTATTATCCTTTCTTGCTGGCGATTCAGATGATTCAAAATTATTTTTGCGTAAGATACGTAAATATAATTCTTGCTTCCAAATGACGTCATTTGGGGCAACTAAAATTTGCGATCTCGCATCCGATGGACGTAATTTTGAAACTACATTCAAAATACAAGGCCAAGTGTACCATAAAATCGGATCATTGATGCCAATGCCTGATGATGAACCGAAATTTCTTCAAATTTATTTTATGGGCAATTGTGAAGAGCGCGTAACAGCCCAGTGCCAGTATAATTTCATTGAACAAGCAGAGGAAAGAGCAATTGTGATGTTGCTGGAAAATTTTTTAGAAGATCAGAATCAACTAATTCGATTGTTTAAAAGAGTTTCGCCACGATTGCAAAATGACAACTATCAAATCGTCATAAAAGCCGATAAAGTACCATTAGGTGAACATGCTGGCAGATTCAACGCTCCAACTGTTGACGAGGTTGCTGATATTATGGTTGGTGATCCAGTTGACAACAGAGCTATAAAAATTACACGGCGAGACAACACTGTCAGTACGATTTCGGATCTACACCGTTCATATGACGCACTACAATATCCATTAATATTTTGGCAAGGACAGGATGAATATCAACTTAATATCAAACAGTGTGATCCAAATGCCGGTAAATTTGACTATTAACTATGTATTTTCTAACTGTATGAAAGAATTTTGATTTCTTATTTCATTTTATTTTTTATTTTTTTTAGGTGCTAATGGAAATGAAAAAGTTAGTTCTATGAACTACTACGCACACCGATTGATGGTTAAACTAAATCAGATCAACTATATCCTTCGATGTCGTCAGCTATTCCATCAATACATTGTTGATATGTATGCTAAGGTTGAAAGCGAACGCTTGCAATTTATTCGATATAACCAGGCTAAACTACGATCAGAAGAATACATTCACTTACGAGATGCTGTTTTTGGAAACATCAATGGAAATTTAAACCCCAATGACATCGGCAATGCTTTCATTTTACCTTCAAGCTACATCGGCAGTCCACGGAAGATGCAGGAATACATACAAGATGCGATAACTTACGTACGTCATTACGGCCGACCGGATTTGTTTATTACATTCACATGTAATCCAAATTGGAAGGAGATACAAACTTTACTATCACCACGACAACAAGCATTTAATCGTCATGATATAACTACACGTGTGTTTCCAAAAAATTTGAAATCCTTAATCGATTTTATTGTTAAATATTCTGTTTTTGGTATTACACGTTGTTGGCAGTATTCGATTGAGTGGCAAAAGCGAGGTTTGCCTCATGCCCACATTTTAATTTGGCTTTAAGATAAAATCCGTCCAGAAGAAATTGATCAAATAATTTCAGCCGAAATTCCAGACTCATCAATTGATCAAGAATTATTTGATATTGTTACCAAACACATGATCCACGGGCCGTGCGGTGCTTTCAACATAACGTCGCCATGCATGGAAAATGGAAAATGTAAGAAAAATTTCCCAAAGCCGCATACGAATGACACTATCACGGATATTGACGGTTATCCAATGCATCGCCGCAGAAATGCTGAGAATGGTGGCCACACATTCTCAATGCGACAGCCGAATTTTACAAATCAAGTTGAATTTGATAATCAGTGGGTGGTACCATACTCACCATTACTTTCACAAACTTATGGGGCTCATATAAATGTTGAGCTTTGCAGTTCTGTAAAAATCAATTAAGTACATTTGTAAATATGTAAATAAAGGCAATAATTTGGCTATATTTGAAGTACAGAATGTAAATAAAAATGACGAAATAGCACGATACCAAATGGGTAGGTACATTAGCAGCAACGAAGCTATTTGGCATATTCTTAGCTTTCCCATACACGAAAGAGACCCTTCTGTCCAGCATCTAGCAATACATCTTGAAAACGATCAACGTGTATACTTCACTGAAGAAAATGTTCTCCAAAGAGCACTTGAGGCTCCAAAAACGACACTAATTGAATTTTTTACATTGTGTCAAAAATCTGATATTTTTGGCCAATTTGCAATAACATTGAAATATACTGATGTTCCACGTCATTTCACATGAAACAAATCCGGTTCATATTCAAAGCTAAGACATTAAGGTGACTTTACACGGTACATCCAAAGCAACGCGAGTGCTTCTATTTACGTTTGTTATTGGTGAATGTTCCCGGACCAACGTCTTTTGAATTTCTGCGAACAGTTAATGGTCGAGTATTCAATACATACCAAGATGCATGTCGTGAACTGCAATTGCTAGAAGACGATAACCATTGGGACTAAACGCTTGCTGATGCCGCATTAACATCAATGCCCAATAATATTCGTCAGCAGTTTGCAATTATATTGACGACATGTTATCCATCGCAACCACAAACTTTGTGGGAAAAATATAAAAATTGTATGACCGAAGACATATTGCACCGAATTAGACAAACAGATCAATGCCAAAACATAGATTATACGCCAGAGATGTATATTGAAGCGTTAGTGTTAATCGAGGATTTATGTGTTTCAATTTCAAATTTACAGCTTAATCATTATGGTATGCCATCACCTGATCGCCCAGCCACCGACTTAGTCAACACCGATTAACACCGAGAAAAACAATATGACCAAGGTAATTTAGCAACAATTATCGCGAACAGCAAGCCATTACTGACAGCAGAACAAAAAATTATTTATGATCGGATTATGCTGGCTGTTGCTGCTGAACAATGCCGTTTTTTTTCTTGGACGCACCAGGTGGAACCGGTAAGACATTTTTAATATCGCTGATTCTTGCCAAAATACGGTCACAACAGAAAATTGCATTGGCAGTTGCATCGTCAGGCATTGCGGCTACTTTGCTAGATGGTGGGCGAACGGCACATTCAACATTCAAGCTCCCATTGGACATTCATAATAATGCAATATGTAACATAAAAAAGAATAGTGGAATAGCTGCATTGTTGCGGAAGAGTTCAATTATAATTTGGGATGAGTGCACAATGGCTCACAAATATTCACTCGAAGCATTGCATAGAACTATGCAAAATTTAAACGGCAATGATAAACGTTTCGGTAGTGCTCTTTTACTTTTGTCTGGTGATTTCCGCCCGACCTTACCAGTTATACCTCGCTCTACTTTCGCGGATGAGATTAATGCATGTTTGAAACAATCATTCTTATGGCGAAGTGTTGAAACACTTCGATTGACCATAAACATGCGCGAACGATTGCAAAATGATCCATCAGCACAAATATTTTCCGAACAATTACTAGATACTGGGAACGGTAAAATAGAACTGCAACCAAATACGCAATGCATTAAACTGCCAAACAATTTCTACACTGTTTTTCAGGGAAAAAATGGATTGATTCAGAGTATTTTTCCGGACATACACAGTAATTACTTAAATCATAACTGGCTCAGTCATCGGGCTATTTTGGCAGCCAAAACTTTTGATGTTGACGAAATTAACTTCCAGATACAACAGTTGTTATTAGGCGATCTGATGTCTTTCAAATCAATCGACACTGTTGTTAATGAAAATGATAGAGTAAATTTTCCAATTGAATTTTTAAATTCACTAGATATAACTGGAATGCCACCACATAATCTTCGATTGAAGATTGGTTCACCTATTATTCTCCAGCGTAATTTGAATCGACCTCAATGATGCAACGGTACGCGTTTGGTCATCAAAAAGATCACCGGAAATATTCTTGAAGCAACTATTTTAACTGGACAGTTTATAGGAAAAGTGGTCCTGTTGCCACGTATTCCAATGATACCGTCAGATTCTACCATACCCTTAAGAAGGTTACAGTTTCCAATTGGTTTAGCTTTTGCCATGTCTATAAATAAGCCTCAAGGCCAAACAATGTCCATTTGTGGTTTAGATTTGGAAAATCCATGTTTTTCTCATGGGCAGCTTTATGTTGCATGTTCACGTGTAGGAAAACCGTCGAACCTATTCGTGTTAGCTAAAGACAGGTTAACCAAAAATATTGTGCACCAATTAGTGTTACATTAAATTGAAATTGAAAGTATTTATAATTCAAAATAATAAATATTATTGTTAAAAGATTTTAAACTATCCACCCTATCAACCTCATTTATAAGTTTAAGTGTTACATGTTATTTACTAAAAACTTTGTAATATACTCATTTGTTACAAACTTGAATAAAAATAATAATGAATTTTAAATTTAATTCTTTTGTATTGATTTTTGCTTTACATCAGCTATACGAAAATTTTGATTAATTGTGGTGTTGTGCCCAAAGTCCTTCTCCTTCAAATCCCAAACCAGTAAATTTTTTGAAAGAAATTATTTTTTCAATTAGACGATCAGCTGCTAACATTATGTTTAGACGTTTAAATACTTCCAATAGAAGATATACGTCAAACAATTTCACTTTTGGGTCTATATACAAATTGAAGTGTGCTTTGAAACAAAATCAATAATTTTTAAACATTGAATTTTGGATTTAACAAAAGCTGCTATGGCTTCTTCGGTTTAAAATTAAAAGATATCATCATTCTTTAAAATAGACATCTACTCAATCTTCCGGGAGAGATTCTTTTGTCGTCGTAAATTGATCGTATCATGCCAAATTTTGAATATTTGCTGGAATTTCTAATTCTAATCATTTGGAATTTGAATTCTCATCACTTTGAATTTGAACTCTCATCACGATTCCGCTTTCGACCCTCAGATTTCGAGGGATCCCACATTTCCAACCACCTGTGTAATTGTAAGTGGATACACTTTATTTCAAACAGATCGTAATTACCGGAAAGCTTCAAATATAGAAACTAATTTTTTTGCGTCTGAAGAACGCTCAGTATTTTCCAGAGCTCACAATATGGGCTTCATCATATAAGTGCGGAAATTCAGTTTTATGTATGGTATAATCCTCTGATCGAAGGGCTGGAAATAAGAAGTGTAAATAGGTGGAAAAAATCGTAGCTTGATGTCTTCCAGATTATCACTGCTGCCACATCTAGCTTTATCAAAAAAGATGGTGATGTTTCAGTTTTGTGTTTGCATTTCAATATCAAGTGTACATCCATTCTTTACAAATAGCACCGTCATCTAAGATTTTATGTTAGCTCGCCAAGTTGCTCCCAAACTTCGCTTAATATCAATTCTTCCCAACGATCTTGGTCTTTCGGTTTTTCCTATGCAGCTTCCATTGCAACTGTCACGCGTTTTTTTCAAGGTTTTCCATATTACATTTTTTCCATTTAAAACGTAGTGATTTGTGAGGTGTTGCTCTAATGGCCGGTCCAGACGCTAGGTTTTGCACAACGTTTTATTTGCACAGTCAAAACGTTGCGGATAACTATGCCCTATTGCCCGGTCCAGACGCTACGTTTTGTACAACGTTTTATCTGCACAGTCTTAAACGTTGCAGATAAAACGTTGCGTGTGGATAGGAAAACTGTGCAATTTTGAGAACTGCACGGAGACGGTACAGTTGCAGCGATAATTGAGGTGGTTAGGCATAGTTATCCGTGAATTGTACCGACAAGTCGTTTCGTGTGGACGATTAGCTACGTTTTTTATTCATTTTTGGCAAATGGCAAACCTTCGACAATAGGCGTGTTTTGTTGCTCCTCTATCCAGCAGAGAGTAGAGTATATGCATTGAAAACAACAACACTCCTGCACCAGTGAATTCACTAGTACAGAAATTCTATGCCTCATTTGTAGTTCACGTGTTGAAGTGTAGAATGTGCTGATAGAAAAAAGAAAAGCTCATGAGAAGTTGTCTTTTTTGCTGTGAGGTGGCTTTGGATTTTTCATGGTTATGTTGAATGTTTGGTAGTTACGAAATTAGAAAAAGCTCTCATAATGTGTAGAAAGTTAAAAGAAGTAATTTTCTGTTAGTTCTTTTTCTATTTTCTATCGATTGTGATAGTGTATATTCGTTATTTTCTCCCTTTATTTTCAGCTGTTGCGTGCTACCACAGCAAATACAGCAACCTATATCAGTCTTAGCGAATGCACTGCTGTTTTATACTAGCTTATTGTTTTTGCGGCATAGTTGTACTCTGCTCTGCATCGGAGCAAAAAAACACGCCTAATGTTCACAGAAGTTTCTAACTGAGTTTATTGCCTTGTACGAAAGTATTTTACACATACAAGTATTTTTTTTTGTGATATATGGTTTCACTAATTCCAATAAATGAATGTATGTGTCTATGTCCATTCTCAAGTAGTTCCGCCAATCATTAGGTTCACCACTTAATTCACGCAGTAATTTAATGTGAGAAAAGTGCTGTCTTTTTAGAAGCCATTGCCTCGACCACTGTGAACGCCGGGTTCTTTTGAGATGTTCCATTTGTTTCTTTTTCTTCACGAGACAAAATGATAAAATTAACCAGAGTAGTACTTCCTCCATGGTGACGCCACTAAAACTGCGCTAAAATAAATATTGATTTGCATCATCTGGACGCTCTTTATTTTTGCAACGTTTTGACTGCGCTGACAAAACGTTGTGCAAAACCTAGCGTCTGGACCGGGCTTATCAACTCAATTATCGCTGCAACTGTACCGTTCTCAAAATTGCACAGTTTTCCTATCCACACGCAACTTTTTGTCTGCAACGTTTTAGACTGCGCAGATAAAACGTTGTACAAAACCTAGCGTCTGGACCGGGCTTAAAAAATACTCCTGTCACATCAAGATTATAGATCTATGAAGCATCATAGTCATCACACAACATTCTTAGCTGTGACTAAAATTCTTGAGGTGTGTCTAAATCAACATCAGCTTCTTCGCCGCAAAGCGTGCCATAGTGAATATTGTAGTCCTTTTTAACGGATTTTAGCCTTCTGTTTGATGCCTTGAAATCGCAAAGTTTTAATTTTGTAGTGTTTTGACGGACTTTACTGTGAAGTATCTGGCCGGGTATTGGCAAATTTTTGGAGCGTTAATTAACCATTAATACAACATTACCGTTAACCATTAATGCAACAATTTATCTGTCTGGTAGTATGGTAAATTTAATTTCAACCGCTTTCTCCCAGTGTCGTTATTTAATTTTCGTTTTAGCTGGTTTTTGTTTTTTTTTAATACGATGCATCTGGCTCTTACTAATTTTAAAGCTATCGGCAGTTTTTCTTTGGATGAGCAATTGTTTGTCGGATGACTGTACCACTTCTAACTTATTGCGAACACTTAATCCTCGATTACATTGAGCGAGTTTACAAGCTACAAGTCGGCGAATTCACTAGCCGCTTGTAAACTCGCCCAGTGTAATCATGTTCACTAGCTAACTAGCAGATTTTAAACAATCTGCGAGAAAAGTTGAAAACCGGGCTACTTTACTCGCTAATCGCTGGCGAGTGGGCTTGTTGGCTAGTAAACTAGCCTCTAGTCATCAGAGTTGCTAGTGAACTAGCTACGAGTATCTCGGTGATTCTTGGTTTCAGTTTGTGTTTAACTCGCTAGCTAGTTGGCTACTGAGCGAGTGGAAGGTTTTATGTGTCATCATCACTACCGAACTAGCTGAAACGCCCGCTTCTAAAATAGCCGACTGCTAGCCTGTAAACTCGCACAATGTAATCGAAGCTGCAGATCGTTGTATTTTGCACTCATAGTAGATTTTTTCAGTTGTTTTGACGTTGCCTGAACAAACGTTCAAATATTTACATCATAATTATCAAATGAATTGCATTCATACATGCTTAAAGGGAAAACATACAACAATGCTCAAATAAATCAATGTTTTATTATGATCAGAATACCAATAAAATTCAAGCTTGCTATAACGTACCGAATTCTACACATTGAATAGCTTTTCAGCAGAAAGTTATGCAGAAATTATACGAAAAATTTGCTTGACCTTGAATAGATAATATTTTTCCGGAAAACTCAATTTTGCACAATTTTTCATGCTGGTCTTAAAACCGTTTTTGGTCCAATTAGCAAGTACTACTAAGCAAATTTTTGGTGCAGCTTATCTGGTTCACGGTGCAATTCTAGAGGTTGCCCGATTACAGAGTGAATTTTCTTCAAGAAATAGTATGTGCGGTGATGTTATAGTTCAAATGTTCGATCGTACAGTATCCCGATTAATAGGTTTTACTGTATAGTCCAAATATAGTTTTTCATATAAATAGATAGCCCAAAAACCGCCAACCCGCAAAATGAAAAAACGTCACGCGAATTCAAATTTTAGATAGCCCAATTAGCGGGAAACAGCCCAATCTGGCCACACTGTTTCTCATGGATAATAGTTAAGTTGGGCTTGGATAGCATTGACACGCTTTCTAAGAAGAAACTAAGACTGCACAAAAAGCTACATCCTAGTCAACTACTGTCAAAGAGGTGAAAGAGAAAGAAGAGAGAAGAGGAAAAAATTAAAATTTTTTGAGAATGTCAAAACAGACTAAAAGATCAGGTGAGTTTTCATGACAAAACTACAAAAGACTTACTTACGGCACTTTTGATACATTGATAGCCTTAAAAAAAATTAAATTAAATAAAAGGCAGATTGTTGAAATCTTACTACCATCTGAAGCAATTCTTAAGTGATTGCTAAGTGTGCCCTAGCTGCAAATGTTCAACTTAAGTTCAAGATCTGCTAGAAGCCAAAATTATTTAAATTTTGCATGTAAACATGTTGTTTTAATTTTCTGAAAGATGAGGGAATCAAAATTATGTAAATCATTAGTGTTACATTGTTGCATGCACATCTGACTGTACTTAACTTGCAAGTAAATAACAAAATCTTATATTGTGTTGTTATACTAGATTGGTTTATTTCTCATTCTTTGTTGAAAAAATATTACTTACACAAGAGAGGCAATATATTTTTTACTAAGTATATTCTTCAACATAAACATTTTACAAGAATAAGCTGTTGTCTTCACTTTATCCCCTGAATTTTTTTTTATCGGAAGCTATAAAAACATGTTGAATATGTATCCACAGGCTATGATTATTTAATTTTAAACATACGAACAATTTTTTCTTAGTTTACTACTTCATCACAGAACCATTTGAATTGCTCCTACAAACATAATTACATACTTTGTGTTTACTCGCCCCAACCACTCAGCCTAATTGATTTCTTTTTTCTATTTCCAGCTTTCAGCTCTCTCACTCGAAATTCAGCTACACTATATCGCAACCAATAAATCGTAAATCACAAACCAACGAGCTCTTTACCCAAACGAGCCTCTCAAGCCTCAACTACATAATCCGAACTGACGCAATCCAGCAGTTTGCATTATCAATACCATCGTACCACAAACGCAGGATTACACCTCCAAACCTGAATAATAGTTCCGTGGCAACAATAAATGAATGATTCATACATCTATTCACACACTCATTCATTAATCGTTTGGTTTATATCCTATTCCAACCGCAATTGAGCGAAAAATCCAAGCACTGCACATTAGCTCAATAAAACAAAGAAGTTAAACTAGAGGGAAAACAGTCAAGAGTCAAGTCTTTGTACGACAAAATCAGTGAAACTTTTGACAACTATCCCTCGTACGATATATTGTAGAAAAAAACAAAAGACTTTTCTAAGCTCAACGATACCAATCGCACCCTCGTAAATGCGTGGGAACTGTGATAATTGCCGCAAGGGCTGCCATCACCGGTTCACTTGAATAGCCTCCATCAATCACGCTGATTTGTTCAACCATAATCTCGCTAATTTGTTTCTACCTCGGGCACTCAATAGGGCCATATGTATGAAAATACCACTGAACTCTCACTCTGACAGCTATTGCAGCTAGTTGGTGTAGGATCGTGGCGAGTAAACTTTATTTTCACACTTATTTGGGTCCTAATGTGTCAGCATCGAGACATTAGCAGCACCAGCTGAAAAGCATATAGATTGCCTCGCTGTTTTTCGAATTGCCTAGCAAGGAAATTTAATATACCCTTCTCAATACACTAAACGCATATGCGATGAACTAACTGAGAAGCTCTTGAATTACAGTACACAACTAGGACTAAGTTACCCACCAACACCATGAAACCCTTCATGAGACAATGACTGCTTTGTAAGGATTTTATTTGCACCACCAACTGCAAAATTTACACAATACAACCCAGCAGGCATAGAAACAGGAAGGAAAATCTATCCAAGCGCAGCAAAGCTCAGCGACACAGAAAGCTGGTGAAAACCAGGACACCAAATAGCACTCACTCCAGTCGGTATTTCGTGCATTGTGCCTGGCAAACAATTATTTAGCGCTAATAACAAGGGTTATATAGAGAGCAGAGCGGCTAGACAACGACAATTGCAAACGTGGGTTGGATTTGCATGGAGTCTCCTGCATAAAGCGAGTATTCTCGTTTTGTATTCAGTTGCAGCAAGGACGTCAAGTGTGTTCGCAAGACAAGAAACAAGAGAAAACGAAACGTAAGTGAAAGTTTTGTTGTAGATTTAAATTATTTCCCACACATTTTCTATTCATTTTTTCAATTAAGCTTCCTACACTCCTTTCCCTTCTTCTTCAATCCTAGTGTGTTTGTTATCCTCGCAATTTACTTTGAATATCGCGACGAGCAGCAATGCGGATCAAAAAGAAGAGAATTTGCTTGCAATCGCAACGATTCCATGTGTGAATCCAGTTGCTGTTGTCGTCATAGGAATGCCTACTGTTCAGAATGAAGACTGCCTCAACGGAACTGAATGGAACGCGACAAGAATCTATTGTCTTGAACGTTTTCTTTCTGTTCTTAATGAAAGTACTTGAGTGTGCCTTCCTGTTTATGATAGCATGAAAGTACAACAGGGTGCTTTTAAGGATATCGTTTATTCTTTGGATTTGACATATGCAAACATGCATGCCTTGAAAGAATAGAAATGTTAGGAATTTTCAGTTTTTCAGAATTCGCTCGGAAAAGAATAAGAGCACTTTGGTCGTAGTAATCTGCTCGTTTCAAATGGCTAATGAGGTGTACAAGGCTATTATTATTGTCTGGATAGGTTTCGAAGATTTGTTTGTGATACTTTTAGCTTTTCTGTAAAACTTTTTAATTTGGTTTGTTTAGCGCGAATAAAATAACTGCGAATAAAATATAATAAAATAATAATAATAAGAATAAAATATATATAATAATCTTTTATTGATAGGTGTTGGTAAATTCATGTGAGAAACTTACGATTACCTGTTCCATATACCTGTTCCAGTATCTGCGCTTCGTCTCTAGTATAAACTACCTTCAGTAATAGCAAGGTTCGTTTTCTGTGGATGTCTCCACAGCTTTGTTATTTGAAAAATTCGAAAAATTTCAAAAACCAAAGCTCGGAAAAATTTTTATTTGACTCGCTCAGAGCCTGACTAGCAACTTTTTGCTACATGAAGAGACCTGTTTCATTTGCGTATCAAAGACATACGCAACAGCTAAAACTTAATTTTCAAGCTCAACCTAAGAGATTTAGAAATTTTTTTAATTCTAAGATTTCCGTAAATGTTTTCCGTAAAGCTTATCGTGCGGACTTGCCAAACTCCAGACTCTTTTCACCCTACTTGACGAATTCAGCAGTCTCCGCTTTGGAGATGAAAGATTTAAAAATTGACGTGGACACCATTTTCGCATTTGTTAATAAACATGAAAATAATATAGCACCGAGCACAAATCACATACCTAATTTAGTCTTAAGATATTGTTTGTTATCACTACTACCTGTACTCTCTTTTATTTTCAATGCATCCTTAAGAACAGGCATCTTTCCTCATTTGTGGAAACACTCCACCGTCACTCCTTTATTCAAGAATGGAAGTAGTAAAGACGCATGCAACTAACAACCTATTGCAAAACTTTACTGCGTCGCTAAATTTTTTGAAGCTATAGTCACGGATAGTGTAGCCTTTCATTGCAAATTTATTATGACTACGTATTAGCACGGTTTTATGAAAGGTCGTTCAACCAGAACCAAGCTGCTTGAGCTTTTTCACCAAGTAACCAGCTCAATTGAAGCTGGCCTCGAAACAGACTGTGCCTTCACATATTTGACGAATGCCTTTGATAAATTTGATCACTCTTCACTTTTTACTAAGTTTAATTTCTTTCAATTCCGTTACTTGCTTTTAAGTTGGGTTGACTTTTGCTTGACGAATCGAACCCAAAGTGTATCTTTTTGCGATGAATTGTTATTTTGAAATTAAAACCACTTCTGGTGATCCGCAAGGTAGTCTTCTAGGCCCTTTACTGTTGGTCTTATTTATAAATACTATAAGTAGGTTCAATTCTGCAGTCATCATTTGTTTTGCTATATGCCGATTTAGATAAAATTTTCAAATTTATGAGAAACCTTAATTATTGCAATGATTTGCAGCAGGATCTAAACAAATTTACCAGTTGGTGTTCTGATAGCAATCTTCTTATGTACGATTATACGATTGTACGACAAGTGTACGATTATATTTTACACACGCAAAAATAATTTAACACTTTTGAGTAAACCTAAATAGTACTCGATTTAGAAGTGCTCGAAAGTACTCGATTTAGAAATACTGCTGTGAATGATTGATCTCATTCACATTTGACGATCACATTGACTCAATCGTCGCGAAAGCTAACAATGGCTTAGGTTTTATCAGAAGATGTTCGAGTGAATTCAATGAAAATTTTCTAACTAAGACCCTCTTTTGCAGCTTAGTGAGACCTATTGTCGAATGAGGAAGTATTGTATGGGCGCCGTATCAAAAAGTTTACATTGACCACATCGGGTCCATCCAAGACAAGCTCTTACGATTTTACCTCAGCAGTCTTCCGTCGTATGGCACTTTATATCTACTTCCTTATCAAGACCACTTAAATCTTTTACGAATCGATATCTTGAATTCTGGACGTCAAAATTCCAAAATCTCATATGTCGCAAAAGTTTTGGCTGGTGCCATCGGATCAAACTACTCATTAAGCCAACTTAATTTCAACATTAATAACAAATGTGTCAGACCGGTGAACTTTATTTCGATCTTTCAACATCAGACCAATTATGGTTGGAGTGAACCAGTCAATGCAATAAGTAGATGCTTTAACGAAGCTTACAGTATGTTTGATTTTCATTTGTTTACAGCATCACTTAAACGAATTTTGTACGAAAATGATTAATTACTATTGTTTATGTATAGTCTGGATAAGACGAATTTAATAAAATGAAATGAAAGTAAACAATATTTTCCAAAAAAAATTAAAAACGAAATCAATCAACGCAAGTCTACCAAGAAAAAGTAATACTTAAGAAGCTTAGAAATTTTTGTTTCAGTTGGATCGTATATCTGGATGCAATTAAAAGTTTTAAGGATGTTAGGATATTTTTATTATCTATGACTGCATGTTATCTTCTTGGCGTAGAAGAAAATAGGTTTTCAAAATATTTTTGGATGTTACTGAGTCACTCCTTTTTTATTTTTACTCTTCAAGCATGGGTTTGTGCGATGCACAAGTTCTTCCCAAAAATGCTTAGTTGGAATGAAAACGAGTGAGTATGAGGACCATGTTTAACAATGTTTGACATTGTAAAGTAGCCACATTCAAGTTTATAGGGGAAGATGCTTCGGATCGCTGTGGGGACAAAAATTTAATGTGCTCCTGATTTCAATTTCTGTTAACTACTTTCAAGCTTTTCATTCCAAATGTTGATGTACACTTTATGTCTATTGCCTTTTCTTCAACAAAATGAATTTCCACACTCTATTAGCAGCCATGCATATCCTAATCAAAATATATTTTTACATAATATGTAAAATTTATTTCGTGCCCGGTTCCGTACATGAATTTTGTATGTTCATCATGAGTAACAATGCTTAATTTGCCCTTATTTGAGTCTTGAATACTTTATCGCAATCTTCTCTGGTAACTTTTATTAGAGATCAAATAGGATCTTTTGAAATATTTTGTCAAATTATTCGGCTATTAGGCTGCAAAAATTTCTTCTTACGGCCAGATCGTTTTTCATTTTCTTAACTTTTGTTCACCTTCATCTTTTTGTCAATCTTCAAATGTTTGAAAGGGACCTACTGATGATGGTTGTGGCCTCTTTATAAAACACGAGCTAGTCGTGAAATAATCCTTCTTCCCTTTCAATTGTTTTACTGCCTGGAAATTAAAATCAAAGTAAAATTCAGATATTCAATAACGTCTTGGTTGGCAAACAATCACCAATTTAACACGAATTTGTTATTTCAGATCCGCAAATTCACGTCCTAATGAGTTTGTCCGATAACCATGCTTGTGCAATCATAAGTTTTGATTCTACTCAACGTGAAGAATTCCCTCTGAGTACTTGCTAATTTAGCCGGGATTATGGATTTTGTTGTTTCTGCCATAACATCATGAATTTCATTGAAATTTAAAAACTTTAAAGACCACCCAATTACATTGTATTAAGTAAACAACCATATAAGAAAAACGAAGGCTAAGAAAACATATATTTAAAAGTGAAAAATCATCACAAGATAGATTTTATTACAGTATAGATAATTCAATCTGCGGTAGAACATGACATCATAGCATGGAGAGGAATTACACCAAATAGTGTACCTCCACCAGCTTATGCTTTTCAAAACAAGTTGTTAAAAACTCTAAGAAAATCCAGACATATAATAATATCTCTCTGAAAACATATATCATGAATCAGGTAATTCAACTATGTCAAATATTTTTCAGCTAAAATACCTGACTGTTCAATAGAAATAGAAAAAATTCTGGCGCATAGGAAACGCTAAAAATATTTTACTAATGTGCGAAGAAATGTAGAGGAATCGTGCAGATTTGCTGTGCAATTTCTACGAAATGTGCTCCTTATTACTTCCAACCTGTTTCGAAGGCCTCGTATCAAATTATTGCAAGAATGCATTAAAAGTCTAAGTAGGAAATATTTTCAGGGCTATCACTTGCATGGGTTTTAAATTGAACAAAGCCAAACACTTTTTATTTATATACGTAAAATTTGATAACAGTATCTCCAAACTTAAAGTTTACCACAACTGATCTTTCATCTGATAGCTACACAATAATTACAGGATTAGTAAAATGTTTGGGGCTGGAATCCGAACAAATTCTAAAACTTAGAAAACTTAAACATTGATTCCTTATTTCCAGTGTAGATATTTACCATATGAATACTTAATGGTAGCATTTGTTAACACAAAAATAACAGTCGTGCCTGGTGCTGGCAACCATTTGCTAACACCATAACCAAAAGCATACCATATCTGTCTCATATTAAGACAAACTCACCCTGTGAATTTCGTTTGAATCTGATGTCTTCATTTCAAGTTATATAGGTTAAACGAATTTAGGATTACCACCCTCAAAAGTTTTCAAGCTTTGGAAATCTTTATATTTGTTCTTTATTGTAAAGGCGTGATCACAACCATTTGAAAATTTAGCGATTATATCCCATAGTAAAGGTATGGCAAAAAATTGCATAAATTACCATAGCTAGCAACCATATTATGATTTTTCAACTAAATGTCTACCAAATTTGGCCTACCGTAAGGTTCACTTACCTTATGCATTTCATTTTGATTTTAGAACTGCGCCGGAAGCTATAGGATAAAAAAACTTAATTTTGCTGAGCAAACTTTCAAGATTAAATCAGAGCAGGCAGCTTTACCTTACTATAACAGGCAGCTCAGCCTCATTTTTTCATCAGATATCTACCAAACATGGCCTAAAGCAGTATTCAGCTTCCGTGTGAATTTCGTTAAAACCTGGGCTAATCAAAGGGCAAAAAGCAGTTTTTTTCCTTACTGTCTTTAGTCCTAAATGGTACAGCTACCACAGGATTACCAACATTTCAAAATCACTTCTCTCATACTTGGACCTATTTAAGGTCAATGCAATCTGTAAATTTCAACTGAATCTGATTAACGCGTCGTCATTTCTGGTGACTACAAGAGAAGTAATTTGGTGAAGGGCTACCGTTCTTGTGTAAAGAGAAATCTCTAAAAATTTGGATGACGCTGTAGACATAGCGAAAAGTTTATTATTTTACAATATAGACATGGGCTTTCAAGATTGTGCTGGCAACTCTGTAGCTACGGTGAAAATAAATCCTTCAAATCGTCAATCCTCCTGAAATTTTTTCGCTTTTTGACAAAAAATTCAAATTTTTGATAATTTATAACCTTTTCCACGATGTCAATTTGAAAGTTTCGAAATTCCAAATTTCTGGTCACGAGAACTGATCATTATGAAGTTTCCAGAATATGTTGGTATTAACTAGGACCAGGTCTGATATAAGTGATTTTGAAACGCAAACAAACTTGTAGCAGTGGTGCCATATTGAAAATTCACTGCAAAAAAAATTATTCTTGGGAATGATCTAGCGATGACAATTAGTTTCGAAAATTTGTGGGTGGTAGCCCTAAAACTCTTTTCACCCTTTTAACTTCCATTCAATTGAAACGAAATTCACAGGGTGGGTTCAACTTAACGTAAAGCAGATTTGGGTTGACACAGGGTTTTCAGCATCAGACATTTTTGCAAATATTCCACAAACAGATGCTTCCATGATATATTCGAATGCAAAGCATTTACAATAAAAATAAGGAACCAATATATAAATTTTCCGAGTTTTTGTAAATTTTTAGGATTGCATCCTCAAAAAACGTTTAACCGCTGAAACTTTCGATGATCTCCTTTAATTGAAATTCAAAGAATAGGTTGATGGTAGACTTAATGCTACTTCGTTGGAAAAATTCGATCGAAAAATTAAATTGTGGCAGATAGCAGAATAACTACAGATTAGCAAGGAACGAGTAAGATATGTACCGCGAATGCTTACACCGCTCGACAAGTAGTGACGATTGCAAAGTTGTTAAGTTTTTTTTAGAGTTGTGTCTGTGTGATTTGGATAAAATTCATAGCCGCATTGTCACCGTTGATAAAACCTGGATTTATGAGTATGATCCAAAGTCTAAATAAGGGTCGATGCAGTGGATTAAAAAGAGAGAAAGGCCATCGAAGAAATTCAAAGTGGAAAAGTCGGTGTCGAAGATTATGGCAACCATTTTTTGGGATACTGAGGGAGTTTCACTAATTGATTACTTGCCTAAAAAGACTACAATGAACGACCTGAATTACTCTAATTTACTGGGTCAGAGAATGTGTGGGAATCGTACAGAGGAGAAGTCGTTAACTGTCGCACTGAGTACTATTTCTGCAAGACAACGCGCCCCTTCATACTCCTCGGTTTGCTGGAGAAGAACAGAAAACTGCGGGATTCACAGAAATCGGCCATACACCCTGCAGTCCAAACATGGCTCCTAGTGATTTGTCGCTTTTTTCAAATTTAAACAAAGAGTTACGGGGACGAAGATTTTCGGACGACAGTGAGATGAAGCCGGCCGTAGAAAACTTTTTTGAAAAAAAAAATCCTAAAAATATTTTTTCAGTAGTATTAAGGCATTGAACTCACGATGTGAAACGTGTATTTCACGCAAGATGGCTTGCATTGAAAAATAAAAAATATAAAACTATACTTTTCATTGCTTAAGAACCTTAGGTGGTGAACTTATCAGCTGCCCCGCGTGTATTTATTTATATATATATATATATATATATATATATATATATATATATATATATATATATATATATATATATATATATATATATATATATATATATATATATATATATATATATATATATATATATATATATATATATATATACCATATATATATATATATATATATATATATATATATATATATATATATATATATATATATATATATATATATCAGTGGCGGCTCGTGTCGTTAAGACTCGGGGAAGCAACAGATATATTTTTGCATAGTTTTCCAGAATAAACAAGTAGGAATTTCAGCGCAGCAAATACATCAAGAATTGCAGTCAATTTCCAATTGTTTGACGCAGTGACTTTTCTACCCATTATGATCACCATCAATCTCAGTAATATTTAAATTATGCAAGATTACAAATTACAATGCAAGATATTGCAAATTAGAGCTATTTTTTTTTAATAAAAAGTGAAAATTAGAGGTATAGAAAGTACTTTTATCTATTCAAATAGTCTAAGAGAAAAATATACCGCAGTAGATGGTCTATGGTGAAATTCAATTTTCAAGACAAAATGAATCAAACCTTCGGCAAACAACGTGAAAATATTTCCTCACCCATACAAGGTTGGGTTAAATTTACCTCATAAAGCATTTTGTCTATTTTGTGTATACATATATTAAACAGAACGTGGTCAAATATTTCTTTTATTCTATGTATCAATAATTTCTCTTATTCTTTGTATCAATAATAAAACACAAAGCATTTATTTAAAAAAATACTTTCATATCTCTTCCATAAAATCAGCTTCATGTCTTTAAGATTTGGGGTTCAAATAACCTCACGTTGTATGCCGAACGTTAATACTCTTGTACTATTTAAGTGAAAAGCCACTATCTTCCTTTAATCATTCCAATACTAACTTACGCACTTTCAGCACAAACAAACAAACAGACAAATCAGAATAATTTCAATCTACAGCAAACATTAAACTCTTGAACTCAGTAATAAATCCCTTACAGAAACGAAAAATACAAATAACATCTTAGGTTAAACAACGAATTCATTACAGTATTCATACATACAAATAACATCCTAAACTCAGTCACCCAAAGCATACCAGCTCCAAGTTCTGTAGCGAAATAGAAACCAAACAGAGTACGCTACAAATCGCGCTGCGTCCATTCTGGGTTATATAGCGGCTGAATAAGCGAAGGGTTTTTGACTTTCTCTACTCAGGAAGACGTGGTGAGCTGAGCAGCGTTTCAACATTCATTGCAATGTGTTTCCGACCATCGATTGCGTGATGCTTGCAATGGGGTGTATGCACACATCATGGTAAGTGCATTGAGGCAAGATCAGTTTAGTGTTCTGTGTAGCATATTTCAATACGCTGCAATGAACTGAGCGTTCTGGCTTACAATGGTACGAGATGCTTGAGGTTTTCACTCAAACGCAAGATATCCGATCGCGTTGCTGTAAAACTACCTGTAAGGCACTTTGGCTGTGAGAATAATCTCGTGTGTGAGATGAATAGTGTTTTGAGTTTCGTAAATTTTTTTATTGATGTTGGATGCTAATTCATATATAATTTCAATTGATTGGCTTTGAAGTTCAATATGTATTGTTAAGCTATTTTTCTTGTACAGGGAATATTTAGCAAGGGAAGCACTGCTTCCTTTGTGTACAACGACGAGCCGCCCCTTTTATATATATATATATATATATATATATATATATATATATATATATATATATATATATATATATATATATATATATTTATATATATATATATATATATATATATATATATATATATATATATATATATATATATATATATATATATATATATATATAAATATCGATACATACATATATATACATATATATATATATATATATATATATATATATATATATATATATATATATATATAAATATCGATACATACATATATATATACATATATATATATATATATATATATATATATATATATATATATATATATATATATGTATATATATATATATATATATATATATATATATATATATATATATATATATATATATATATATATATATATATATATATATATATATATATATATATATATATATATGTATACATATTTAATTCTAATGTTCTTCGAGTTTAATACTAATGCTTTTCGCACTGTAGTAAAAAATGTAGCGCATAAAAGCCGCTGGAAACACTAGTATTCGAAGAAAGATACCAACACTGACCATCTTCAACATTGATTCGCCTATTTTGGTAGGATGCGATGACTGTGTCTGAAGTCGTCACAGCGAGAGGACAATTTTTGCGTTTGTATTTCTTAAATTTAGAAAACTTGGGAAATTTGGCAGCTTTAACTTGATTTGACAACCAAAGTACACTATAAATAGCTGACAACAAGGTCCATTTATTGTATAAATGTCGTTACATTCTTATAATCGCAATGAAGGTGAAATTTTGAGAGAATATTCAAGCGCGAAAATTGAAAAAATTGCCATATCATAATAATTGATTACATACTATCCTAATTTTAGAACAAAATTCCTACTTAGCTTGGCTTGCAGGAAAGTTCGTTTACTTTATGACTTATATGTAATTTTAATGACTGCATCGTACGCTGTGGGACTGAATCTTTTATTGTGCTGAGTGAATTTCTAAGATGACTGCATTGCGGAAAGAGTGCTGGCATATTTATAAAGGGTAGACTGGCGGTTTGCGCGATGGACCGCATCATATTGGAGATGTTATCTTAAATTTTTTATGCCCTTAAAAGTACCCATAATTTAAACAAAATTTATTTTACTGGTAAAAATATCTTAAATATTAAGTTTGCAGTAATTGCTAGATTTTATTGCGTTAAATTTATTTTTTTCATTTGAAGAACATATTTGCCGTTTCCATTGCTTAAACTGCAATTTTCTCTTTTGCTGTAGATTCATAATGTCTTACTGCAAATTTTGAAAATGGCATTTTTAGTTTTTGTTTGAAAGAAAAAACACACGTGAAACAGCTGGTAAAATTCCTGTGAGCTTAAGTCAATACAATTTATAAATCAGAAAATGATCCCTAGTTTCATTTCAAAAAAATCAGCGTTCTATTGTTAAAACGCAAGATGATGTTCTTTGAAAGAAAAAAGTATCAATCGAACGAAAAATTTATCAATTTGTTCGCGTAGCAGTTTAGAGTAGAATGAAAGATATGCTTTAAAATAATGTGCATTTTTAAAGATATCACAGTTTTTAAACATCTTTCATGCGGTGCGATCAGTCATGCATACGGCTAGTCTCTGTTAGGCTTGTTTCACACGTACGGTTCCATTCGGTTCGGTTCGTTTTCGGTTGTAACCGAAAACAAACCGAACCGAACGAAACCCCTTCACACATACACGGTTCTCACACGGTTTATATTAGGTTTTGTGTTTTCTTCCTCAGCTTTGCGTAAAATTTCCACACAATCGTTTTTCCATGCCTCTTGCGTTTTAAATCTATCTTCATATTTTGCACAAGTCTTGTCCCACAGCGCTACTTTATGCTGCCTCCTCACTATGGGCCATCATGTGGCCCATTGTGTAGACAGACGATGGCTTACAGTGCCCGACAGTGGCGAAGCATGGAAATGCCGATGGTCGAGGATGGCTTGCGGAGCGGTTTTTCGCACACATCAAATCGGGCCATCATGCGCAACCGAAAAATCATGACTCGGCCATCTAGCGGCCCAGTGTGTGGAGGCAAGTTTGTGATGGTGACCATAATTGTAGCGATCATTGCGACCATTGCAGTGGCCGATGATGGCCCAAAGTGAGGAGGCAGCATTAGATTGCACAGCACAAATCAGCCGCTCCACATCAACATCTCATTTTATCAGAAAAACTACGACTGATAATTTCAAAAAAATTGGGGGTAATTATAAAACTAATTAAAACTGACTAAACTAACTAGGTAAAACGTCTAAATATTTCAAATTAAGAGATCCAAACTGATAATTTATAAATTAAAAAAAAATTCAAATGATTCAATCAGTTAAAACCGAAACTAAACCGTGCATGTGTGAACGCCTTGATTGCTTTCTGTTCCCTGGACACGAATTCACACCTAATAGAAACATGATGAAACCTATTCGTGCTCAGGGAGTATTCGGTTCTATACGGTTTCTATTAGGCACCGAATAGAAACCGAATTATCGTTTTACACTTGTTGGCAGCGACCGAAAACAAACCAAAAACGAACCGAACCGAATGGAACCTCATATGAGTGAAACGAGCCTTAGTCTGCCTTAAAACTTCTATCAAGTCAACAAATTTTCTGAATTTAAATTAGATTAAATAATCCAATCGTGAGTTCTCGTGAACAGAAATTTCGAAGGCTTGAGATATAAGCAATTTCGTGAGGGGTTTCTGTTGATGTGGGATGAAAAATGTTTAAAGATTTTAAAATGATTTTATAGAGAAAGCATAAGATTTATCAGTCGTTGCCAATGTTCGCTAAAAAGCAACCAAAAAATTCTGAAGGATTGTGAATTTCAAAGTTTTCTGTTTTCTGCCGTTCATAATTACTCGCATATTAAACTAGAACCATGCATCAAGACAATCGAATGAATATAGAGCCAAACTGATTTGTATACCTTATTTTGAAAATTGTTAAAAATATTTCGGCAGAATAACTTCATTGCAATTTCGATCTGAATCCGATGAGCAGCAGAGAAAACGACTTACTTTGAGAAAAATATCAGTATACAAGTAATAAATGTATACCAGTAATACGTGTGCATGACTTGTAATAATTCGCACCGGGAGAAGCACTTTAGTTTTGATTCTTTTTTCTGAACGTCGAGCGCAGTTAAAATCATAAAACAATTTTACGTGAAAATTTACTTGAAAGTTGCTTCCGCTTTGAAAATGCAGATGGCATGGACAGAATGTCTCCACCCATTTCAGGCCAATTTAGTGTGTGCAGTTCATTCTTTCGAACTGAAAAGTGTCAAATTGAATTGTGCCGAAGTTTTTTCAACAAAAAAATCGACTGAAATTGAAACATTGAAAATGAACTGAAATTGAAAATTTTATCCATTAAGCTTAGTACAAAAAATTACCTTAGTTTGTTTTTGTCTGCTTATGTACCGTTTTATTCCAAATCATTTACGAGTACCCAACTTTTCCTCGACATTAAAAACCATACGAGGTCATCCGTTTATTATCATTTTCATTCTTACATTCTGCACATGCACATGCTTATTTAAATGTATTTTTCAATTCAAACATTTTTCTCTCCCTTTTTTCACAGATTCCAGCAAAGACTTCCGTCTTGTGTCCGCCGACTATTTCATAGACAAAGCAGAACAAAAATGCTTCAACAACGTCTACACTGCGAACTACTCTTTGGGGTTTTGCTTGCAGTCATTGTAAGCGTGCATCACGGTAAGTTTGCTCCCGAGCTTTAGATATACATACATATGTATGTATGTACCTACGGAAGAAAATTAAATTGTCTTTTTCTGAGAATCCGTCTTCCTGGTTTCCTTCCTGTTCACCAAAAGCCAACCACACAGGCATAAGACTCGTGTTCGTCGCCGTTACTAGACACACTCCATCACACAAGCATAATTCCCGTGCTTACGTAATGCTCCTTACATATTTATACGGGTAAATAAATTTTGCTAAGTGTCTACATATTTGTTGCAATACATAGACCGGACATATTATACGGTACTTACTTATACATACGGTACTTACATACATACTGCATTGTTCGAAAAAGGAAACTTTGTGTTTTACTTACCGGGCATGTACCAACTCGTTTTCTTCCTATCACTTGTCTACATATGAAGAGGATCCAATCTAAGAACAGAAGTAGCAGCGTGTAGAACGACTAGGACAACGACTTCGATGAAAACAACAAGGACAACGATGTTTCACTTGATGTCACGTTAAATGTATTGCTCAATAAATTGTCGTCGAACAATGACTCCCGGTAAAAGTCTGAAGAGTCAGAGCACTCCAAAAAGGAAATAATATGTAATGTTGTCAAGTACTTTTAAATGTTTTATGGTGACACCTTGATGTCTACGATGCGGCCTACATAGAATTCATTCCACTTCTATGGTGAGGGTGGAATGATGAAATATTTCAGATGTTAAGTTGAAATTATGGTGCTTTGGAGCTTGCCTAGTCAAAAAGTGAGTGATGTAACTTTGAAATTTTTAATGAATGAATTTGTAAGCTAACCATTAAATCAATGAGAAAATAAGATCAACAATGAGTAATTCAAAATCAAAGATAATTAAACTGTTTTTAACATTTACTTTTCTTGCATTTACAAATAATATAACAGGTTTGACTCCATTTCAAAATCAAATCATTTGAATTGATATTAATATCATATAAAATATAGTGTCAAATAAATGTGTTGTTAAATGAATTACCATATTTTTGCAACATCGGACATAATCATTTCTGTTGACCACGCAATAGTTGTTTTTAAGCCAACGCGTACCAATGAAAAGTGTACATTACTGCTCAAAACGTAAAAAAATTTCATTGTGGATCTTCGTGGTTTTATGCGTTTTTTTTATCGCCGATCAGATTTAAATTTGCATGATAGACTTATTCGTCTGTAACTCACTTTAAGTCCTATGTAGAAAGCTTATACAAGACAATCCCGTTTGTTTACAAGATTATTTCTTTTATATTGAAATTATTGTTTCACTTATTATGTTTTACATTAGCATGTTCTCGGAACCACGCCCCATGCGACTTTTATGCATTAAAATTCACCTACCTCCTAAACTACTGGCCATCCCATTCTTAAACTTTTATGATAAAATAAATATACTTTAAGCTTTGTTTTGTTATAAAAATAAACAAAATTAGCCTGGTCCAAATTATTCAAATTACGAGTTGAAGTGTCTACTCCCGGTTTCTCATAGGAAAAACAATTTATTTTTTAGTCTAATTTCAAAATTAAAAAAAACAGCTAATTTTCTATACCAATCAATATGTTTAATGTTTTTTAGATTTTGTTTTGAATCTCAGAATCCGCTTTCACAAAAACCTTAATTAATTTCGTCAATTATTCAGAAGCCCATAACTTGGCAACTAAACTTTATAGAAACAAAAACACATTCACATCTTCTAGAAGTACCATTATGCACAATATGAACGAAATCCAGAAACTCGATCTTTTTTCGTTGTCCGCTTCACGTGAAATGCCCCATATTACAATATTATATGTTTGTCTTTAGCCGCCTATATTGGCTTCATTCTTCCAGTCTTTCAAATTTTCTCTACTATGAGTAAATAATTTTAACTCATTTTCAATTCGCAAAAGCTAATATATTTGAATTCGTTAAAACTATCGCTAATATACATATAATGATATATACTCGCTAAAACCACATTTTTTCTAACTCATTAATACCAGCTCCATCTTGAATTTTTGAATATAAAAGCTAGAGCTGTAAATAGTAGTCATTTTTGTTTTACAAAGGACTGCTCACTAGTTTCATTTGTCCTGAAGAAAGGCAGAAATGTGCTAGTAATTTGAAGCATGCACGAAAATGACCAAGCTGATGAAGTCACACGAAAACCACAAATGATTTTCGATTATAACGCCACCAAATCTGCAGTAGGTGTAGTTGACAAATTGTGCGCTACCTATAATGTAGCAAGAAATATATGTAGATGACCAATGTTGATTTGCTTTGCACTATTCAATTAGCAGATATTAATGCGGGGGTGATATTTGTTTTCAATAACAACCTCCATTCGAAGTCAAGTAGAAGCCGCAGTTATTTGAAACCTCTATGCAACGTTTTGTGTTTAGAGCAACTCTAAAGAAAGAGCATTCAAACAAGGAGAATGCCTATTCAACTACAAAACGAGCTACGCGAGTTCCAGCCTACGTCACATCAGGAGCCTGCATCTGCAGTTCACGACGGACAGAAAAAAAGCTGTTCAAAATTTCGTCAAATCAAAAAAATTCGCTATTTAAAATACAAATGTGTGAAATATAATGTTGAAGTATTTTGTTTCGAGCATGCCAAGATGATATGTGGAAAATTGTTATGAGTTAGTTTTTACACTGCCCCAACTTGGCTCATGAATAACATTTCATTGTTTTAACTTTATGACTTTTTATGATTATGTTGACTTGTTTTATGAAATTAAAGTTAGTTTTGAATGATGTTCAAAAATGTTATTAGAAAGTATAAATATTATGATTATGTTGACTCGTTTTATGAAATTAAAGTTATTTTGGGTGAAATATTAAAATATTATGAGTTTCCGATGTTTTTCTTTACCTACAAACCTTTACTAACTTACCTTTATCTGAAAAATTGCAAGTATATATAAGTACATTTGTCAGATGAATTGCAACCGATCGCGTTAGGGGTTGCATTGCGCCCGACGGAAGGCTAATCATTTTAATCCTAATTTTCTATTTGTTCTGTTTTTAACGTATCAAGTGCAGATTTTTTAAATTGAAATCAACAAGATTCGGAAATGGAAATAAATAAATTGAACTAACTTATAAATGCATACTAAACTATATTAACTGAGAACATTTGGACATTACACTTCGTACAAATTTCTTTGCACAAACACCACAGTTGTATGTGATGCCGTTAAATACAACTTCGTTATTCAAATCATAAATTTTTTATCATCGAAAACTTTTTGTGGACCATTGCGCGCTTGACAGAATAAATAAGGCCAGTGAACCACTACTTTCACCGTAATCATCATAAACAAAATTCCATCTTCCAAATGAACTTCCCCTTCAGGCAGTTTTCATTGCTCGAATGAGAAAGAACAACTGGCACTAGTGTGACAGACTTAGGCTGGCTAAACCATCATGTTATAAAATATGGCTGCTGTTTTCATTCCATCAAGAATCCAAAAACGAGCCAACTATTATCCAAGGTCAGATATTTACGGTCTAACAAACCCTAAAGTAGCATGAACGAAATATTGCCAGCACGATCTTGCGCACCAAATTTATTATACGTTTTACGCTTGACGGGAGAGAGAAAACATAGAAAAGAAATAGCCGAACAAAAAGTTTTGATGCATATCTGACCATTAACATAAAGATTAGCTCAAAGCCACAAACATAACGGTAAACATCTACTTATTCCAAGATAAGTACCAAGCCATTTCCTACTCCCATCAACAGTAAATACCCAATGTGTTTTCGTTGGAAAATTATCCTATCAAAGTCATACTCATATCCTTTTAACGGTCCACCGAGCACAAAATAGTCTGTTAACAAAACGTTTTATTAACAGGCATGTTCTTCCGCTCGCAGCTCATTCCTAGTGCGCTGTTAAATGGTGGTAACGGACAATAGGTCCATACAATAAAATGTAATTAAACACAATAAGAACCTGCAACTTTCGGCTATGAATGTAGTAGAGCAGAATTGGTTGGTAAAGCCGTATATTTCGAACAGTTTGATTCCAGGTCCTCGGCTGGGCCCAATTTTGTGCGTTTTTTTTTTGTGGAAAATTTTCAAGGAGAAAAAAACTCTAGCGCACCTGAACCGCTAGAAACACTAATGTTCGAAGAACAGTAGAAGAATCGTGCAGGTTTTGAGTGCATATTCCACCACATGAGCTGCTTATTACGGCCAAACTGTTTCAAATGTCACGTTTTACTTTGGTCTCAAGAATGCATTATAACTCATATGGTGGAAGGTTTCAGATATTACCACTGGCATGAATTTCAACGTTTAAAAGAGCAAAATACGGGTTAATTATATTCGTTATATCCTTATTTCACAAAATTTTGAAAGCAGTATCTCATAGAACATCAATGAAGAAAATGCTCAGTGCCTGCAGCACTGTAACTGAAGTTGGTGTTTGAGGCTGCGATCCGAAAAATTTGCAGAACTTTGGGAATTGAAACATCGGTTATTTATTTGCATTGTAAATGTTTCCGGTATAATTTTATTGATACAAAAGTAGCACAACCGACTCGTGCTGGCAACTTTTTGCCAGTATCAAAGCCAAGAATATATCACATCTGCTTCACGTTGTTATATTACATTCAAAGTTATAGGAGTATGAAGAAATTTAGGGTTACCTGCAGCGAATTTTTTCAAATAATTAAAAGCTTAATATTTGCTGTTTATTGGCACTACAATATCATTACCAATTGAAAATTCTACGATTAAACCGCTTTATAAAGATATTGCAAACAAACACAAAACCAACAATAGCTGGCAACCCTATTGTGGCTTTTCACCCCAAATTTGGCCTGAATAATGTCTATAATAGGTTCCAATAATTGTATGAAATTCCTATTGATTTCATGACTGCACTGGAAGTTATAGGGCAAAAAGATTTATTTTCCTGAGAGAATTTTCAAAACCAAAGACACAAAAATTACCATAGCTGGCAGCACCAATCGAATTTTTCAACCAAATTTCTATCAAACAGAGCTTAGAGTAAGATTCAGCTACTGTGTGAATTTCATGAAAATCTGGTTTCTTATTCACATTTCATAGGGCAAAAAGCAGTTTTTTTTCTTTGTAATTTTTCAAGATGGCACCACTGGCACAGAGTTGCCCAGACCTGGTCCTACTTAAGTCCAGACCTGGTCCTACTTAAGTCCAATGTTTTCTGTAAATTTCAATGGTATCTGATTATTGATTCGTGAGTTCCCGTGAACATAAGTTTTTGATGCTAAAAATATAGGTTGACTGGGAAAGGGTTGCCGTTCTTGTCCGACATGAAATTTCCAAAGTTTTACGTTGAACGTGTAGATAAAGCATAAAATTTGTATACAGACTGGTTTTATTGTAAGAAACGGACATTTTTAGGATATTCGATGGTTTGAATGTTTTCACTTCCAAATTTTTATTTTTTCAAATTTAAGACACCAAAATTATCATAGCTGGCAGCTCCAACCGAATTTTTCAACCAAATTTCTACCAAACGTGGTTTAAAATAAGATCCAGCTACTGTGTAAATTTCGTCAAAATCGAACGATTCAATAAGAATTTATAGGGCTAAAAGCTGTTATCTTTTTTAATGATTTTTCAAGATGGCACCACTGGCACAGAATCGCCCGCATTTCAAAATCACTTTTATCAGACCTGGTCCTATTTAAGGCCAATACATTCTGCAAATTTCAATAAATTCTGGTCATTAGATCGTGAGTTTCCGTGAACAGAAGTTTTTGATGCAAAAAATATAGGTAAATTGGGCAAGGGTTACCAGGCGTGCCCGTTATACCATATCAAATTTTTTTTTTGTCTATGTAAAAAAAACATGATATTTACATATGAGTGGCTTTTTTTTTAAGAAGCGGCATTTTTTCAAGAGAGACGATGATTTGGAGGTTTTCACTTTCAGTACCTGCTCTAGCTACAGGGTAACCAGCACGCTCAGAAAAAGCTACACAAATCTACAACTAAATAATACAAATATGTTCTGAAAGTTTCGTAATGATTGAATAGCTTTGTCAAAAGTTATCGCAATTTAAAAATTTTCAAATTTTTCCGTTCTCTTTTTAGGCACCCAGCGCACACATGGGGTTAAAAAATTCCAAAACATTATCCGATTCACATGTAAAACACGTTCAAAATTTATTTCGTCAACTTTATTTTTGCAAAATTTATTTGTGTACGGAATAATAGGTATATTAAAAATATCACTAAAATGGCCGCCGGCGCCAAAGGGTTAAAGATTATTAACTTTTTCTGAGACCTGGCACTATTCTGCATATACACCAATGTGTCCTGAAAATGTCAGTTCAATCGGATGGCGCGTTCCTGAGATTTTTTCACTGAAAATTTTTGATGATATATATATATATATATATAGAAATATGAATTTTTGGCCAAAGTGATTTGAATACTAATGTTCTTCTTCGAACATTAGTAAAAACAATCAGCACAAGACTAATTCAAATTCATGAAACGCCTATTGTTTTCAAACAAAAAACCAAACCCTGACATTAACATTCTTCCAACTCCTCTTTGAAAACCACTTTAATCCGAAAAAGTCGTCGATACTTTTAAACTAATTACACATTTTTAATTTCTTTAAACTAAAAAAAAACTAGAAATCTCTTTGAAAGTTCATCTGTTTCTTATTACTTGCTTGTTACGCAACAGCCACTTTTTCCACAATGCTATTAACATCTCATCGAGTATCTACGAGCACTTTAATTCACACAAAGTTTTTTCCATGGTCATGCCGCTTCAAACAGACATATTTTGCTTCAGAGATGGCGAAACAAATTGCTTTTATTGACTTGGAAGAGTCTTTATTGCTTTCTTCTTGGTCGGGAAATGCTTTTAGCAAAACGCTAAAACGGGATGAAGAAACATTATGAAAGAAGGTGGATTTAAATTAAGGCAAAGTTGCTGTAAGTGAAAAGCTAATGATATGATATCAATGTTTCTGTGCCAAACTCAATAAAGTTTGCAAATTGCCTGACAAATTGTTCTAAAATACATATATTTGAAAAACTAGTATCCTCCTTTATCACTTTTCCGACCTTTTGAAAAGCAGCAACCTAATAAATGGTATAGCAGAACCCCCTAGAGTCAAGTTGAAATAAAGTCAGTAATTGGTTGTTTGCGTGGTCACAGTTAATTTGTCTTTATTTGTATTAATTATTGACTGCTACCATCTGTCCTATGAAATCACTCACGTCACCACGACGTGCCACCACCATCATTATGCCTTATGCTTCTATCGTGATTTTCATCGCTGTCCTCGTTTTAATCAAAATAATGACACGGCACTGACCAAGTCGAAAGAATGTCATCAAAAACTCTTTCGTTTTGTTCTTGTTCTTGCCCGACGACAACGATGACGCCTAGGATCACGATGACCAGTAGGCAATCCTGTCATTAGAATGACGTAGATAGCACTAAATCCATCATGGACCCAAAGTAAAGCTACTGTAAATATTTACTGAAGTTGAAAAAAGAATTTGCGTTCCCTTCGCATTGAATCAGAAACGACATCAAGGCGAGCACAAGGAAGGACAAGACCAGATGATGGAAGAAGTATGAATGGCAAGGAACTAATGGTTAATTTAGCTTGACAAACAAGATGAATAGATGTCAAAAGTAACAACAGACAAGACAGTCATAGGCTCGTCGAGAGCAAAACATATGCAAAATAGTGCTAGTGTCGCAGATTATTATCTGGAAAAGAAAATTTTAATCAAATTGATTTCAAAGAAGTTTGCAATGGAAATCATGAATTAACTAAGTTTCGGACTTAATGCTTAAAATGAGCAGACTGAAAATGATCTTAAACAGGGAACAATATTTTTTCTCGCATTTATGATTTGATGGTTGTGCATTTATGATTTAAGGGATGTGCATTTATGATTTACCTGTTTCTACGCTTCGTGTAAATTCAAACAATTTTTTTTACTGCGAAAAATAACGCTGCATCTTAGAAACATTTATTTTTCATTAACAACAATTAAAATCAATTATGGCTTGAATTTAAGCTGAGATTTCATCAATTTTATCTACGGATATTTTGTTACTATCTTCTTTATGTATCTTCTTGTGTATTTTACTAAATCTTAATATCCACTTTGAAGGAACATTCAAAACAAATAAATTTACATATAAATAATAATACAGTAAACCTTTCCCAAATGTGTACTCTTAAATTTTATCTGCTGTCTACACTTATATTTACCGTCAATCAATTGAAAATTCACCATCATATATGACTGCAAATTTCTACAACTTACTTTCCATCACATCCCTTTTTGACCTTTGGTTGTATATTTCATATCACACAACAAATGATTAGAAGATAATTACAAAACAATACCCTATCATAAAATTACATTTTCTCCTAACAGAATATCCTCACAACTGACTGACCTTAAACTAGAGCGGAATTCAAACTTCAGCAATAATTAAATTTGACACTTTCAATTAATTAAGTGAGAGATTCCAAAGCACTCTATCGAATCGAGGATACAATTCATGTTTACAACTAAATCAACCATCGCTTTAGTTCTCTGCATGTCGACCCGCTCACAATTTCTAGGTACGTACTTGCAAGGTAGACAGGTAATATTCAGAGCAAAATTGTTATCTAGTCAAATTGTATCCTGTCACAGAAAAAAAGATTAATGACTTTTCGCAATGTTAAACTTCGACATAAATAATTGTGTTAGACGAGGAAAATGGGGGAAGAATAGATCGAGTATGGTATAGATTCACCAGGTAGATACATATTGTTCAATGAATAGGCAGATACATATTATTCAACGACATTTATCATTGGTACATGGATGTGAGCATAGAAGCCATGCACGTATTGATATATTGATCTTTTTGACCGAACCTGTTCATGGTTTGGCTAGGCGGAAAGCTTACGCCTACATCTGGTTAGACTAATAAACTACAATTTTGTATTTTCCCGTGAAATGATTTGCAATTTATTCAAGGATCTCTGTATAGCGTCGATATTTAAATGGGGGTGTTTGTGGTGGTTTTGATAAGAATTTGGATTACATTGGAGGATAGATGTTGTTTCTAAATGAGCACAAAATTGTATGAAATTGTAGCTTGATCTACTGGAAATGTATTTTCTAATTATTTTGAAAGAGCTTTTGCAGAGAATAATGTATGAGGCATAGAAGGGTAATTTGATAGCTCTCGCTTGTTGGTTTGTTTGATTCAGTGGAAATAAAAAGGCACAACAATTGATATTAAAAAGTCTAGCGCATCAGAACCGCTAGAAAACTAATTTTCGAAGAAATTTTATTTGAGTGACAAAAAATGTGGAAAGACGTAATCAATTTTTTTGTAGAATCATATCAACCATTCCTTATCCAAAGCAACAAAACTCAAGTATCAAACAAATGATGAAAATGTTCAGTATTCAGTATATAACACTTTCCCAACAAAGCAGTAATAATTTCACCATAACAAGCTCATACTCAAATCAACTTATCTTTTGAATTTCGTTCTCATCTAAGGATTTCATCGAAAGTTTCAGCGGTTAAACGTTGTTTGAGGCTGCCATCCGAAAAATGTTCAAAACTCGGAAAATTTCGAAATTGGATTTTTATTTTTATTGCAAATGCTTTGCATATGAGTACGTAATTGAAAGCATCTGTTGATAAAATATTTAGAAAAATGGCTAATGCTGGTTACCCTGTGTTAGCAGCAAAGCAAAATATATATCAAATCTGCTTCACGTTAAGTTAAACCCAACCGTAAATTTCGTTTCGATTGAATCACTGCGCTGGAAGTTATACGGGTGAAAATAATTTTAGGGTTTTAAAAACTTTTCAAATTTTTAAAGCGTTAATATTTGTTGTTAGTTTGCATTGCAGGATCATTCCCATTTGCAAATCTAATGACATAATCGCTCAGTAAAGAAATTCCATAAAATTACAAAAATGGTCATAGCTGGCAGCCCTTTCACGATTTTTGTACGAAATTCCTGCGACATTTGGTTCACATTAAGGCCCATTGACTGCATGAACTTCGTTTTGATTTCTACACTGGACCGGAAGTTATAGGGAAAAAAGCTTTATGTTGCTGAGCAAATTTGCAAGATTTAGGAGACCAAAATCACTATAGCTGGAAACTCTATTCTATCTATCTAATGTTATCTAAAGTAAGATCCAAGTACTGTGTGAATTTCGTCAAAATCTGATGGCTGAATCGGAAGTTATAGGCTAAAAACCAGTTTTTTTTTCTCAGTGATTTTTCAAGATGGTACCACTGCCACAGGAATGCCCGCATATCAAAATCACTTCTGTCAGATTTGGTCCTAGTTAATGCCAACATATTTTGTAAATTTAATTTTGATCGGATAATCCGGTCGTCAGTTCACGTGAACAGAATTTTCCAGTACTGAAAATAGAGGTAATTTGGTGATGGGTTGCCGTTCTTGTGCAAATCGGAATTATAAAAAATTTTAATTTGACATAATAGACAACGGTTAAAATTTATCAATGATTTGTCTTTTTTGTCAAAAATCAAAAATTTTTGAGGAGGGTCAATGATTTGAAGGATTTTTTTTCAGGAGCCTGCCGTAGCTACAGAGTTACCGGCACTATCTTGAAAATCTATGCGTGCTAAATCTTAGCCAACATTAATACGCTCTGCAAATTTCACGATGATCCAATGTTTTTGTCAGAAGTAATGGCAAATCAAAATTTGAAAAAAAATCCTTGCCTACTTTTAGGCACGCTGCACCCACACACGGCTCAAATTTTCCAATTTTTTAGCATAGGCAAGCTTAGAACATAAAAAGTTTTCATTTCCAAACATTTATTTTAACAAAAAATTTCAGTGCTTGGAAATATAGGAGTACCTCAAAATTCACTAAAACGCTTGCCACCTCCAAAAGGTTTATGATGTCTGAATTTTAGCAAATCATGGACCTACCTACTACATACATCTACATCCTGCGAGAATTTCATTTCAATCGGATCGGCCACTCCAGAGATTATCTCCCTGAATCATTTTGCTGACATATATATACATATATATATATATATATATATATATATATATATATATATATATATATATATATATATATATATATATATATATATATATATATATTTATATATATATATATATATATATATATATATATATATATATGTGTATATATATATATATATATATATATATATATATATATAGAAAGAAATATGAATTTTCGGCGAAACGAGTTTAATACTAATTTTCTTCGAAAATTAGTAATAAATAGTGCGAAATACACGTTCCATGTATCTGCTTGTTGTAGAAAAACACAAATTATTGAATATCTCGAAAGTTTCTAAAATGTAGGTAGAGCGTTTCGGCTAAGGACGGCAGAATTGCTCAAACATAGTTTACAGGGTGGGCCAAATACTAGTTTCTTTATAAAAATGCAATAACATGAACAGAATTTAATTTTTTTGCATGTATTATGGCTTTATTAGTAAGAGTAGCTATTCTCATTAATTATAGAACACAGTTTCGTGCAAGTGGCTGCCTCGGCTGGCTTCGCAGTAGTGTTTTCTATCACCCCAATTTTCGAGGACCTTGTTGATGGTTTCGGGCTGTAGCTCACGGATTTTTCGGATGATATTGGTCTTAAGTGCTTGAATCGTTTCTGGATTGTTGGCATAATATCGGTCCTTCACGGTTCCCCACAAAAAAAGTTCAAAGGGGTCAAACCGCAGCTACAAGGCGGCCAATTGACATCGCAAAGACGGCTGATAACATGATTTGGAAATTTGGTGCGTAAAGAGGCGGTCCAAATCCATGTCTTCAATTTCAGTAAAAAAAAAATCGGATTATATGGCTCGTTAACGTTCACCGTTGACCGAAACGTTGTTTCCTGCCACATTTTGCAAGAAAAATGGTCTAATAATGCCACCACTCCACAATCCGCACCAAACTGTCACTCTCTGTGGATGCATTGGCTTCTCGACAATAACGTGTGGGTTGTTAACGTAAGATCGTCAGAAAAGATGATTTTTCGCCCAAAATCGCTGTCCAATTCAAGCTGTTCTAAAGCCCAAATCGCAAAGCTGTAACGAAGCGGGTGGGCATGCGCCTTCAATTGCCGAGTCAATTGGACCTTGTAAGCGAATAATCCGAGATCTTTGTGCTAAATTCTCTTCAGGCTAGTGCGTGAAATGTTGAGCTGTTGAGATCGACGGCCAGTTGATGTTTGTGGAGTGAGTCTCACACTCTCGGCTACAGCAGCCACATTCTCATCTGTGCGCACCGTGCGACAACGGATGCCATGAGTGTTGTCCACTACCATGCCAGCCTCATGAGCTTTTTGCACAAACTTGCGTACAGCAGGCGCGGTGGGTGCTTTATTTATGCCAAAACTAATTTGAAAAAAACGCACTGTTTGGGCTACACAGCACTCACTTGGAAAAAAGGTTTCAATATTTCCCAAGTGTTCAAACGTAAAGCGACTAATTTTGTTCTGCGGGGATATGATACTGACTTTCTGTCAAGATTTCGAGCGAGAAACAGCTTTCGGTGTCAAAATAACCTATGATTTGAAAAGAAACCACTAGATGGCTCACCCTGTATATTCATAATTACTAGATTTTTCCTTCCATCAAAAACTTTCTTGAGCAATCGGTAGACAATTGTGGGAAACTTTTGACATTGGCCGCACTAAGGAACTTCTCGATTTGGGAAGGGGGATCCTTCGCACAACGGTGACTGCCTGAACTGGGCACTGCGTGTGAAATTAGCATGCAGTGCGGCTGGATGCCCCGTACGATAACTTCTGCCGGAGCTATAGATATAAGGATGAATAAAAAATTGCTGGACTTCACTGGAAGAAGAATAAAATCTTGTGGCTCATACTTCTTTACATGCCAAAACGAAGTGGCTTCGGTGGAGCTTAAGGAAATCACATAGTTCTCAAATCGACTCATAGGACTCAGACTGACTCTCCTGCTAATAAGGGTTGCGCACTACGCAATGCGGTATCACAATAGACCCTTATGTGCCTTCTTTAGAGTCTGCCTGAAGGAGGCAGCTGTAGAACCTTACTAAACTGCTACAATCATCGCATTCTCGACTTCCTCCTCAAAATCTAATTTTCGATTTCCGTAGGAATGAAAAACAATTTCCTTCAAAGCTCAGTTCCATACACATCGACCTTGCTCTTTTTAAAAAAATCACCACCAGCATAGCATACACTGACTATGACATCTTTCACTGATTTCCAATGTGCTCCAAATAAAGAAATATTAAAATACGTTCGCGTTTATGTTCAGCAATTTTCTTTTTAAGTTAAGAATTGAATTATATGTATGTGCTGGAGCTACTACTGAAAATACCTCACTTAAATCAGCTATCAATTCTGGGAACCAACTAAGCAACGATTCAGTCTGCACAAGTTCACCAAATACCGGCTGTTTTTGCAACGAAATCAATTGAGAGCTCGATGGTGGATTTTCAACGACGACCATAAATATGAAACCATGTTTGTATTCAGTGCAGACTAATGTATCATTTTGGAGTGAATCGAGAGTAAGCGAAAAACTTTCTAACCAAAGAGGCACATACCTATTTTCAGCAATTTTCTCGTTAAGTACACGATGTGAAATGATGATGACGAGTACAGGGAAGAAGACGAAGGCAAGGACCGACACGACAGGATAGATGAGGGCCGGGTGCCAGCTTGGTTTGGGTGACGCGGCAGCAAAGCGTGAAATATTCAAGAATTTTTCTTTTGTCTGATGTAAAGATAGTGCTATTCGTTCTTTCGGGAGCAAAATTGTTAAACTAAGAGCATGTAAAATATTGCTTGAACTCGTCTACATGCCCGTAGAAGCCCCAAAGAATTCATTGTGTGAGCTGAGCTGGGCTTTTGTGTGAGTGGTGGCAATGAAATAGAGCTGTCAAATCAAATAAACATGTAACTGTCTGATCTTATAAAATGCTAGAGACATTTCCGAAAATTCACGAGGAAATATTTTCTTAAAAACTATGTTCAGTGGAGGCAATGAAACTATTGGAACTGAGTAAAAAGTTTGAATGAATAGGATAAAAATTATAAAAAAAATGATTTAAAAGCTATTAAGAATATCTCTTTTGCCAATATTTCTTTGCTCTAAGTACATTTTATTCATTTTAGAATTTGTATGGTTTCCGGACACTTTTGTATTTTTCCATAATCAAAGAAAGTTTCAAATAGTTTGCTGGTATTGTTTTTTAAAATCGATTTCAATGCTTTGTAGGTTTTAAGTGCATCATTATGATAACTTATATTGCTTGGTCTCTATGTGGCTTGGAAAACGTACATGCTATTTATGTTGCCATATCCAGAAAATCTCGAGATTCCGTTAAACAGCCAACCAATATACTTTTTTTCAAGTATGTGCATTTCATATGTTTTTAAACCATAACACAACAAAAAATTTACAATCTGAAATCATAATAAGTCCACTCTTAGATCGTGATGCTTTTCACCTGGTGTTTAGTTAGCCCACACCCTAGTTTTAACTCAAACTAAATTTTGCATGTATTGAAATTATTTAAATTTCACTCGAACGCTCGAATCATTTTAACTATTTTCAAACCGAACAATTGCGGGATACCGCAAATACCGTCGACAAACATAGAACCACAAAATCCAACCCCTGTCTGTAACCTCCAATGAAAAAAACAGCGAGAAAACAAATTTTGGATTTTAATTACCCTTTAATCCTATTTGTAGCTTATAACTTACAAAGTTTCTTTTACACCCAAATGCTTTTTTTCTCTCTCAGCATTTTCGGCCAGTATATTTCCGGTTCGCTTGCTTCTAGCCGTGCGACGCCTTCTCTACTTTTCCGTACTTTGTTTTGTTTTTCTAGCACCTGGGGAAAACTATTTTACTTCCCTTTTGTTAAAAAAAATTGCATTTACATAAAAAATTGCATGTACAGAAACACATTTATTTGATTTTGAGGATGATATGTTCGTATAAAGACATATGCTGATTGCTGTATAAGCAAGTGTCGATTGTTTGTGCTGCCGATTTGAGTTTTGGAACTATTTTCCTGTAACGTTTCCTATCCGTTGATTTCACTTTAGATCCATTGGGAAAATCCTAGTTTCTACTGATAATCAGTGCTTTAATTTGTTGTTTTGACTAATTTGTCCATATTTACGTACATTTCTGAATTCGTTTTACTGAACATCAGTATAACTTTTTGCTAAAAAAAAAAAACAAAGCACTTCATTTTATGTTTTGAACATATTTATTACCACACTGTTTCGAATTTTATATTCGCTCAACACTATACCAGCAACTGACTCATCACTACTACATTGGCATCGTAAATTCGGCAAATTGAATTAAGCCAAGCAATAAACCAGCGATATCAGCTTTTTGAATTCAAAATCATCAAACAAGTGCATCATGAATACCAAAGAAGCTTTTTTTACTCACAGAAATTACACCAAAAATATACATCACAAAGTACAAGAATATCAATTTTTCCATGAATAATAACACTAAAAGAAAACACTTACTTTACAATCCGTGAGCTCCTTTCAACCAAACGCCTCCTCGTCAGTTGCAAACGCAATATTTTGTGCCAAGCATAAATTTTATCAACTCAATTTCAAGGCAAATTTCCAGGGATCTCGATTGAGCGCCCAACGTGGACACGAGAGAGTTGTTAAGTGAAATTGAATTCGTCGAAAATTTGTTTGATAAGCATTTCGATGTCTTATTTTTCTCTTTTGCATCAGCGCAAAGTTCAAATTAAATTTTATTGAGTGATACCGTCTGAAGTTTTTCGCCGAACCGATAATTTAAAAAAATGACTGCGATGAAATTGTTTTCACTTCAGAACGCTAGTTTGAAATTTCGACGTAACTTTTTTTTAAGGTGCTCTGATTTAATCTTCTACTGCCATTTTTTTCTTCAAACCTAAGTTTAGTTTCTCTACGTCCTTATCAAAACTGGTAATAATATCAGTACCATCAAAACTTTAGTGAGTTTTTTCGTTGCGCATTTTTATTCGATGATTTTTCAGTCTTAACGAGCTCTCATTGCTGCAACTAATGCTGCTGTCCTAGTTCGAAAGCAGGAAAATTCTGGGTCGGAAAAAATGCGAATTATGAACACAGTGAATTCATGCCGGGAAACTAAAGTAGTTAACAAGGTTATTTTTGCTCTCTTGCTTTCCCATTTTCGTTTACACTCAGGCTGCTGTTTTTATCCAGGTCACTCTGTTAATAACAAAACAACACTACCGTATCTTAGACTTGTGGTGAGGTACAAGGAAAAATTCAAGTAAGCATAACGTCAATTTGCAAGATCATAAACGGTTGGTCGAATCATCATAATAAATTTCACCGTTTCTAGTTATTCCGTGGTAGATACGAAATGTTTCGAAACTGGTCCTGTGGTGGTGGTTTTAATAATGACGTTTTCGTTCAATGATACCCTCCAAAAAGGTATCTTCCAACGTATCCTCCAAAAAGTTTTGCATTTTCCTTTTCATATTCCCTTTTTCTCTCTTTTATTTATAAGTTGCTAACCGATCTATGTATTTTTTGAAATGTCTTATGTTGGACATTTATATAGTACTTGATATAACACTTGATATTTAAGGAATAGGAAACTTTTCGGCTTTTTACTAATGTTCGAAGAACATTAGTATTAAAATCGCTTCGCCGAAAAGATATATAGATAATCTCTGGAGTGGCCGATCCGATTGAGCTGAAATTTTTAGAGAACATAGACGTATATAACAGGTAGGTCCATGACTTACTAGAATTTAGATATCTTAAACCTTTTGGCGGCGGCGGGCATTTAAGTGAATTTTCAGGTGCTCCTATATTTCCAAGCAGTGTACATTTTTGTTCCAAAAAAGTACTAGGAATGAAAACTTATTATGTTTTAAGTTTGTTTATGATAAAGAAATTGAAATTTTGAGCCTTGTGTAGGCACTGAGTGCCTAAAAGTAGGCAAGGATTTTTCTTCAAAATTCGATTTGTCATAACTTCTAAGAAAAACAATGGATCATCGTGAAATTTTTAGAGCGTATTGATATAGACTAATATTTTACACAAATGGACTTTCAAAACTGTGCGGGCAACCCTGTAGGTACAGCAGGCTCCTGAACAAAAATCCTTCAAATCATCGACCTTCCTGAACAATTTTTGATTTTTGAAAATAAATTCAAATTATTGATAAATTTTGACTTTTGTCCCCTAAGTCAAATAAAATATTTCAAAATTCCGCGGTAAACAAGAACGGCAACCCGTGATGAAATTACCTCTATTTTCAGCACTCAAAACTTCTGTTCACGAGAACTGACGATCGGATAATGCGATCAATAAGAAATTTACAGGACATGTTGAAATTTGCTAGGACCAGGTCTGACAGAAGTGATTTGGAAAAATGAGCAACACTGTGGCAGTGGTGCCATTTGGAAAAATCGCTGAGAAAAAAAATGGTTTTTGGCCTATAGCTTCCGATTTAGCCACCAGATTGTAACGAAATTCACGCAGTAGGTGAGCCTTACTCTAAGATAGATTTCATTGAAATTTGGTTGAAAAATTAGTATAGAGACGCTAGCTACGGCAATTTTGGTCTCCTAAATATTGTAAATTTGCTCAGGAAAATAAAGATTTTTTTTCCCTATAACTTCCGATGCAGTGAGGAAATCAAAACGAAATTCACGTGAAAAGCATATCTTGTTGCGGTTGTAATTCTGTAGGAATTTTGTTGAAAAACCGTGACAGGGTTGCCAGCTATGATTAATTTCGTAAATTACTTACATTGCTTTATCGAGCGATGTTGTTATAAAATTTCCAAATGGGAATGATCTTGCAACGACAATAAACAACAAATATTTACGTTTCAAAAATTTAAAAAGTTTGGACGATGGTATCCCTAAAATTTATTTCACTCCTATAACTTACAGCGCAGCCATTCAATCGAAACGAAATTCATAGGCTGGCTTTAACACAACGTGAAGCAGCTATGGTGCTAGCACATGATTGCCAGCACCGGACAATTTCGTAAATATCGCACCAACAGATGCTTCCATTTTCTATTCATAAGCAAACCATTTACAATAAAATAAGTAACCGATAGTTAAATGTTCCGATTTTTGGAAATTTTATTGTTTGTTAGTTGAATCTATAACCAAGTTTATAAGCTTATTCATCTGCATCATACCCCTTCTATGGTAAGCATAATTTATGACAAACGACTTCGATTATATAAAAGCACTAAAAGATTATATAAAAGCAAAGCATCGAAGTTACATATCTATATGCTTTTAGAATCGTCAAAAATTGGTGCAACTGCACCAAATTGTTTATATAATGTTATTTTATTTGAATAAAGCTCTTTGCCCTAAGTGTTGCATTAAGTGTTCACATCGCGAATATACAATATATGACAATATATATGACAATACATACAATATATAATATATAAGACATTCACAACAATATAACAACAATATATAACAATACACTCAAAATCTGCACAAATCCTCTACTGTTCTTCGAATATTAGTATTTCTAGCGGTTCTGATGCGCTAGGGTTTTTTTCCGATCTAAAATGCTTAAATTCTAGAACATTTTGTCTGGTTATTTCTTTTTTTTATTGATTTTTATTATTTTTAACCAGTTAAGAATGTTTGACGAGTATATCCGTCATGTAGATGTGGCAGAATTTTGTATCATGACGACTATATCTGTCATGCGTAAAATTTTATTACAATTTGATATTTAAATTGTAATTATGGCAAAAACTAGATTATATTTGTAATTTTAAATATGTTTAGATTCTTTAAAAGTCAAAACCAAATGAAACAAATAAATAAAAGTTATAAATAATTGAGAATACTGTTGCATTGTATCCCTTCGAATCGCAAAAATTGTAACAATCTCGGTCAACAAGATTTAATGTCTCACGCTTGATCGAGAAACATTTCCCGGACTACATACCAGATAGTACAACAACAAAAAATCCTTCGCAAAGATGTGCTAATTGCAATAAAAAACAGATTAGAAAAAAATTGTGGGATTTTGTATCCGACGTGCAAAGTGTCACTATGCGTTCTTCCTTGTTTTCGTGAATATCACGCGGCAGCAACAGTCTAAGGTTTTAGCTTCTATAAATATTTGATTCTTTTTATAAGTTTTCCGTTCATTATGTATAAATATATGTTCATGTTAGGTGACTGTGTAAATATTACTAATAAAATTGTTCACTTTCTAAAATAAAGTCGTCATTTTGAGCCAGTATTTCAACAGCGCCACCTACTCTGTGTTTGACGACTATACCCGTCATCGCTTGATTATCGCGGCACACACTGGTGCGCGCTTTGCAAAGAGTTAATGAAAAAAACAGGAGAAAAGCAGGAAATTTTCCTAAGTTCTTATATGATATTTCCTTGACTTATCAAATATAACCTGATATGTAACTGATGCTTACCAACCATCGCCCTTAAAAATATATTTAAAGTTAAAAATGTGTAGTGCACAAGCTTAACATTTTTTCCTTAATGTCGAATTTGTATGTATTTGTATGTATATATTCAGGAGTTATTTTCAAATTTTTATGCAACTATGCTACTGACACCACTAAGTAAGGTAAAAATTTAGCATTTTTTCAAGCCTGTTTTTTTTTTTTGGTTTAAGTCTTAAAATAAGCACTACCCAATCAACGGAAAATTTCTTTTCATTCATAATGTTTTAAATTTTCATTTTCAATTAATGATCGCTATTTTGTTTAGCAATATTCAGGATATATAAGTTTTCGTACAGGATACATTTTCTAATATAAAAATGTAGATACAAGTATACTAAGAGTAAATTTTTACAGTGATCTATTCGCATCAACCATTGCAAGTGATTTGTACTCTAAGCTAGTAGTAGTTTTGAGGCTTAAGTAGAGATAATCGTTTGATTGTCCGAGGAAAAATATTTTATTCTTGAGTCAACAAATAATCAAGCCGTTAAAAATTCCAAAATCACTTAAATATATAGGAACATAAAATGGCATACATCATTAGCTCATGTATTGAAAAATATATTTAGATATATATTAAGAGTTGACTTATTTATTAGCGTATATGCTTAAATATGCTTAAATTAACTATGCTATGCTTAAGTTAACTCTAAAATTTAATTCAATTCACATTCTTAGACCATTTCAAATCCCAGAAACACCAACTGTGAAAACTGTAAACGAGAAGCGACCAACGGCCTAGGCCCTCCTCCCAGGACTGACTCTGAATCTGGCCTAGAGTTTGCAGTAAACACACGCATGGTCAACTCGTGAAAGTCTTTGAATGGTCCTGTCCCAAAGTTTGGCCTAGGCGCAGCCCTAACCCACCCAGGTGAAATAGAGACCTGGGTTGTTGCAGAAGACAAATACTATCCAAATTAGCCAAACAAACTGTTTGCATGGAATATTGGAATGGATACAAGGACGTTCTTAGGCTCTATAAACCAGAAACAAAGACAGCTAGGTAGAGCTTTTGACAGGGATTGTGTGGTAGAATTAAAACCACTTCGGAAGCGGTAAGACCTTGAAATCTGTTCGCTAAACGCCTTGTCATACTTTGCCTGGTATGCAAGCTGGATAGGAAGTGGGCAAGCAACAGCTCAGAAACGCGGAAGATCATCCCAGATAATCCATGAGGTAACTCATGGATTCCAACACCCATCCCGCTATTTGTTGCTGGATAAACAACATGTTCACACAGGCTCACATATGTGTGAGGTGGAGGGAGGAGCGAAAGGGGTTTAGGGAAAACTATAAAGAAGGTCCACAGTAGGTTCAAACCATAAAGGGGTCCACTTCATGGAGGGATTATATCTCCTCTCATGCAGAACCTGGCAGCAACTACAATTTTAAAGAGGTTCGACAGCAGAAATCTCATTGTTGTGGCTTATACTGTTGACATTGCGATTGTGCTCTTTTCAAGAAAATACACAATTTCCTTATTATACCCTATCAGGTTAGGCGGTGCCAGGTAAGTTTCAAGTCGCAAACTAAGTACGCGAAAATTAAACCGATCTTTGTTTAGGGCAGCTTGGTCTTGTGGCCTGTAATGAGTAAAATTACCCTTGCTGACATGGCGAACAGAGTTTAGCGATTGCCGGCTCTTTGCACTACAGGTGCCTTAACCATGATTTCTTCGTATGCTTTGAACATCCTCCTTTATATCCCTCCTCTTGACCTTTTTGTTAGAGGCACTGCCAAAAAAACTGCTGTAAGCTTTAGAACATTGAGACACTACAAGCCAAGATCCTTCGAACAACAGTTTGGGAGGTAGTATACAGTTAGTACTGACTACTTGGTCCCCACTTTTTGCTTCGAGTGAAGATATCCAACAGCCGTAGGAGACGGGTAGGAACTGAATCAGGAAACAAGTGCAGTAGTCCTTAGTATCTACTCTGATGGCTGTAGAGTTGGTGTAGGAGTGGGTGCTGTAGCATATTCTTCACACAACTTGAGAAGCAGCTTCCAGGTTTTCTAATCACTGTAGCGATACGCAAAGTCGCAAAACTAGCATATGACAGATATACTCCATGTAAGGAGATCAACATCCCCACAGACAGTTAAGCAGCGGTAAAAGCGCTGATGTCTCATAAATAAAAATCAAAGTGCGCACTCGACTGCATTCAGGCACTGAATAGATTAGGCAACAACAGAAAAGTCAGATTTTTCTGAGCTCCGGGTCACATTAAAATTGATTGAAATAAGAGGGCGGATGCACTAGCAAAGCGTGTTAGGATTGGCAAAAATCCCAACTTCTATTAGAAAGGTTAAGAACTTCATTGACTCCCGAAAAGTGCAAAATGCAAAGTGCAACCACAAAGCTGCAGAGCAACCAAAGTGAAATTTTGTCGCTACTAAGTACCTCCTTGAATTTACGTAGACTGACTGCAAACGGCTGTTTGGCATCATTACAGGCCACTGTTTTGTGGCAGCACATGTCATGAAAACGAGACTGGTAACCAGCGACACCTGTAAGAAGTGTCAAGAGCTGCGGGGTCTCAGAAACAATCCAGCATATCATGAAAAACCCTACAGTGCTGCTTTGGTGAGACCTGGCTGGTGGCTCTTGCATTGGGTGAAGGATAGGATGATGAACATCCTTCACCTGACAAAAAGGTAGATGCTTAATAATTTATCATAATGATTTGTGCATTGCTTGAAAATACAACAAGACTTACATTATCTTTCCGACGAACAACGACCAACTGTGCATGAAGTTTCTTTGGTAGCTGCACTCCTTCAATTCTGCTTGAACGAACAGTTTCTGTAAACTATCTAATCAACAATGTTGCTATAGCTGATCAAAATAAAAACTTTATAAATGTGGCAAAGAATTTAAGTTCATCTAATAAACACATAAGATGAAATCATAAAGAAAAGTTGACAAAAATACTTGATGTTGAGGCGCATGTCTTACCTGTTCTAGTAATGCTAAAATAATGTCTGCATCGAGATTTACTGTTTTTTTTTCATATAGTATACCACATCCACCGTAAAAGTTGTTTGAAATAAGTATCTCTCTATAAAGAAAATATAAACCTTGCCTTCAAACCCAAAATAATAGGTTTTCCTCGGATTAAAATATTGCAGGAATGACGTCTGAAGTATGGCATCATCTGCTCATCTACAGAAAAACTGTGAGCAAACATGCCGAACTCCAAGAATTATGTGTTAAAATCATCAATAAATGGGCGCAATTTTGTGAATTTATCGTTCGTATTTTAATTCAAAGACCAATTTTTCTTTGAGAAGAATATTTTAATTTCTTGATAGATATTGATACTTCGATGGTAATCTATCTTCTTTTTCAGTGTCTATCGGTAGAATTTTATTGAAACTTAGGTACTTTACTTATAATTTTTTTTTTTTTTTTGAAAGTATTGGTTTTATCTAGTTGCCTGTTAATCATCTATTCATTACTTACTTAAGCACATTTTGAATACGCAAATTAATTTTTCTTTACATTTTGTTTCTAACCATAAAATAAATGTTCAAATCATAGATATCAAAGAATATGGATACGAAATGGCTATCCGTGTACTCATACGTGAGTGTGCCTTTTTTAATACACGCACAACATTGCTCTCTCACAAAAATTCCGCTCATTGCACCCCTTTCTACCGCACTCACAAACGAAAAGCCTTAATGCTGTGTCCTAATGCTCGGAACACCAGATCGGTGTAAAAGCGTGCAACGGGCAACACAGAAAGAAACATCAATGTCAGTTTAATTTGTGTCGGGAACTGAAAACATTGACTTTCAGTCAAAATTTATCAATTAAAATTTGAAAATTTTTCGGTGTATTCTTTAGAAACGTGAATCTCCGTTTGTGCGCAATAATTTGTGTCGGTTTCGCGAACAAATTAGCGGTCAAAAATGTTAAAATAGTGCGATAATGAAGTGCCGCGATCCCGGCTGCAAAAGCAGCTACCGAAGTGCTTTGCAGGGGATCTCGTATTTCGCGTAAGTAAAATAAACCTTTGGCGACAATTGCGTATAGTTTTTGTGTGAAATCATAATGAATTTCATTAACAAAAAGCATTTTAATCTCCACTCGCCGGTTCGGAGAAAGAAATGTCAAACGACGTTCAAAATGGCAATCTCTCGTGGTTTTTTCCCATACGCTTTGCCGTATGAACTGTGTAGGGCACACACCCGTACCTCATTCTCACACGAGTAAACAGAAAGTCGAAAATTGGCACATTTCTCTCGTTCGATTTCTTATCCATTCTCTCTTATATCTGTGGTTCAAATCCATTTGAACAAAAGTAATGCGCAGTTTCCTTGGTTTGTGTTTTGTCGTCTTTCCATCGGGGTTTTGTATATGTTCAGGCTCTCGTACACATCTAGTTTTCATGCTTGCTGTACCTCCTTGATCACCTCCACATGGTCCCACGTTCTTACTTAAATTAATAGAATTATCGTTCGTGTTAAGTATATCACTATCTGATTAACGAAACCAGTGCCCAATCTTTACAAAACGTTGCTGGTTTTTCAATTGCTACACTTAAATCAGCTAACGATTCCGTTCAGGAACTTCATGACATCCGGTAAAAAACATTTCCGGATTTTTTTGATTTTATGTAGCTGATTATTTGCTACGAAATTGTTTTGATTTTCCTGTTAATTGCTGAATTCAATCATCTGCCTAATTTAATAATCGAAGAATAAAGTAATTAGTTCTTAAGGTAATTTTGCACTTATTTGTTGGTCAAATTGATATCACGTATTTCAACATCTTCTGGCGCTCGAAGAAAAACAAATGACCGTTTCCGCCAATTTGGTGCTCCAAACATTGGTGCTGATTTATATTTTTTCTGGTGATTTCGTTGCAAAGTCCAATGTTAAATCCAAAGCAGCAGTATTTTTTCTGAAATATTATATTTTCATTGAATCAGCTAAAGGTGTTCATTTTCATCAATAATTTTATTATGTATTTTTTTTTCGACAGTAAGAACATCAATATTTAGTTATACATATATAATTGTGACGACTCTACAATCTTGAATATCCATTGATATTTCATCTTCATTATCGAGACTCAAAAATTGCTAAGATTTTATCAATCGTCAGTCCGTTCACTCGTGTCATTTCACGGTAATTTGTCATAATATCACACATGCACTTCAAATTGTGTGAAGATTTTTTTACGGAAATGTCTTTATTATAAGATGACAATGTGGAAAGTCCATTACAAAGCCGTGTGCTCAACATAAGTTATTCAAAGTCAAAGGTCACGAAAATCAGTTTTCCTTCATAACTAAAATGTTTAATAATTTTAAATGACTCTTAGCACGCCTCACTTTTTCCCTGATTTGATTCAGCTACTTAGTCAGAGCTAGAGGAACTCTAAAATCGATGTACGCTTCGTTCATCTCTACCTGGTTTCGAACAATAGCCCCACATACTTGAAGGTAACTTTCTACTCACTATTCTACGTGAGCCCGCAAGACATCTACGTTATCCAAAGCTAAATGCACAGTTGCGCTTAATTCATGCGAAATTGTTTCTCCTTCAGGTTGCAGTGGTTAAAAAATGCCTCTTATCCATTTTCTGTTTTCAAAAAGACTTGAAAAGAAACATTTAACACAATAAGATATAATTTAAAAATGCATGCTAGTAGGATCGAAAATGATTCAAAAAATGATTACCTACCTGCTATTTTATAAACAATTAACTTATTTATATTTTTTTCATCGTATTCCACAAAATCATGGAGCTTCGTTATGAATTTATTGAGTTAATTTTGTTAGAGTAAAATTCAGTTGTCTCTACACAAAATGGTATGCTGGTGTGAAAAGTTTGAACGATACGATTTGTGTTTTCCTTCCTGAGAATGAATTCTTTTCAATTTAAAAAAATCAAATATTGTCAAGACGATAGAAATAATGTCATGATGGAATTAATTTTTAAAACAAAAATTAAGCAAATGACATGTAAAAATGTATTCACCCCAGTCCAGTGGGTACATCAGGCTCGAGCTGCAACCGTTGAAAAATGTAAAGCCTCCGAGAATTGATTTTCAAATCTGCAAAAGTTGCATATCAAACTTACTTCAGGCAATAAGATCCCGGTAATAACATATACTAGGGGAGGGTGGAGCTTAAAGGTTCAATTTCACTTTTTTGAACTATATTGTGAAAACTGAACCTACTATATCAATATGTACAATGCTAATCAAACAAACAGCTACCTGACCATGTTCAACTTAATTTTTGATTGAACTATTATAATAGAAATACGCCATTTTAAAATTTTTCTGATCTTGTATTTAGTTTTAGTTTTGATCTTGTATTTAGTAGTTGTATTTAATTTTCAATTTTAACAGGTTTTATGAAATAGTAACAATAATGTATTCAATGATATTCAATAGTTTATATTTATTTAAAAAAAGGCTTTATTTTGTCATTATTAACAAAAAATTGTTCTCTTTCAAAATTCTGAGAGCCATTATATTTAAACATTTATCTTTTTTTTCTTATTCTTAATCTGACTCATTGTTTCCCGAATCACAATTATTACAAACGAATAATAAAAAAACGTTTTTAATAACCAACAAATTTTAGTGGACCTTTTTACCGCAGCCACGTTCAAGTGTTTTTATAGGTTATAAAAGTTTTCTGTTCGAATTAGCAAAAACTAATTTTTAATCGTGAAAAACCACTAATCTACATAAACTAGTAAACTATGTTAAAGCCTGGTAAACGAAATATCACAGCTCGAAACTAAAAAGAATAATAATGGAAAAGTTTATTTACGTTAAACTTTTAAAATGGTGTCATGTAACTCCTACTAGCGGCATGGCCCGACTGCCAGCGGTGCCTCGTAATGCCTCTCGTGCCTCCTTCTCCCAGCTCGTATTGTAAGAAAAAATGATACGCCACTATTTTTCTAGATATTTTTGGTGGACCTTTATACCCGTGGACACTTAAGCCCTGCCTTATCCTAGATGATTCTACGTATTGATGTACAACTTCCATAGCATAAGAACTAATAAATAGCATGGAAAGAACGGTATTGTGCGATATGTGCCTGATGGAAGAGATTGGCAGAGAGTGAAGGATTTACCATCAGCTGGCACCTAAGAAGAACCAAAATCAAAATAAGTTCACTTTATCATACGCAAAAGTGAGAAAAGCATACTCTCGAACAATATGTGAGAGTGTATATATCCGTGTAAGCTGTTAGGTGAGACTGTGTTGGCGTGCGACTTTTATCGGACTAGTTTTCCAATGAAGTAATTGGACTCGAATAAAAATGGTTTGTTATTCATTGAAAAATATTGCCTGAAACAATATATACTCGTGCTAGACTACAAACAATTCCTTCAACAAAAAGTATACGTCATCTGACTGTGGCGTTTTTGGGTTTAAAAAAATATACACACCTTCACTATCGCTAGATCTAATATCAAGTTAAAATTTAAATTCAACTACCTACACCCATGTTAACGAAACACTAAACTTTTACAACAAACAGCATAATATACTTGCATTACATTATTTAACAAAACCTATTATCCCACAGTGTAAGCTAAATCACCCAACAGATACCAACTATTAAGTTTCGACCTATCCCATCGAAAACATTTTCCAACAAAGTATCTCTTCTGCCAAATCCAATTTCCTTTAAAATCGAAAAAGAAATCCCCGTCAGCCATTCAGCAAGATTAAATTCTCCCATCATCCTCGCACCCATACCACCATCTGCCTTTTTTCATCCATTCAACTCTATCGTTATATCCCCTACCAACTTCTGCATTCTACCATTCAATAAGTTTTTTGATTCACTTTTCTCTAACAACATCCGTTTCGATTTTTCTCTTTTCATGCAACTTTCATTCATCCTGCTGCTTCGGCCACGAACCCAATTTAAACCAATTCGATTCGATCTGTATCTTGTCTTTCAACGTCTTCCTTTTCGAACTCAAGGAATATGTCAGCACATCGATTCGTATAATCCACCGGATCTGGATAGTTCGACGACAGCACCGAAATTCATATCACGTGGACATCTGTATAAAGCAATTATTGGCGAGACAATCGAACTGCCGTGTAAAGTTCAAAATCTCGGGAATTTCATTTTGCTCTGGAGGAAAGGCACGGCTGTCCTCACAGCCGGTCATTTGAAAATCTCACGTGATTCACGATTTAAAATTGTCGGTGACTATAACCTGCAAATAAGCAATGTAAAAACACAGGACGCGGGCGACTATATCTGCCAGATTGGTGATCAGGAAACAAGGGATCAAGTTCATACGGTGGAGATACTAGGTAGGTAGGATTCAAACGAAAATATTATGTTTTTTCAAATAAAATAACGAGAATGAAAGTAGTGTTATGGCCAGGAAACGTCTTTTATTCCCTTGCAAGCTTATAAAACGGACGATTTCCTGGCTTTTTAAAGTATATTTGCAATATTCTCAAATATATTTGATAATGCTTCTTAAAGTATTCAATACCACTGGCTAGTTCAAATTTTAAAAAAACTTTCAAGACGCTTTGCTGTTTTTCTATCAACTTTTTACTAGCTATATGTTTTTTCTCCAATCTATTTTTTCGGTCTCCGGGAATCATCGAACAATGACTTTCTACGACAACTCTTGAACCAATTTACCACTTCGTCGTCGGGGGATCACTATAATCATAACATCTTACTACCAACATTCACACACTCACATCAACAATTTTACCCTGTTATCGGCGACTTAATCTCCATGGACAGTCCCACCAACGTTACGAGCTCTGCCACACAACGGACAAGTCACCGCTCGGAAAGGCAGTACGGTGACGCTCGAATGCAAAGCGTCCGGAAATCCGGTTCCAACTATCTACTGGTACAAGAAAGATGTATTCTCTGGAACAACTCATCTCTCGGACAGTTCGACCTTAATCTTGGACAATGTTGACCGACATCATGCCGGAATATATCAATGCTCTGCTGATAATGGTGTTAAAGAACGTGTCTCGATGGACATACAGCTGACCATATTGTGTAAGTTTCGTATAAATTTATACGTGTGAATATATGTTAAAGTATATGCATGGGAGTATGTAAGAAAGACAATTTATGTGAGACAAATAATGTGATGAAAAGTGAGCTACTATGTGCATTATGTGGACCTTAATGGAATATCTTTTATAGGACTTAATAGGCACTGTGCATCACGGTTTGTTTTGATACAATAACAAATGGAACCAATCATTTTCAAAGAGAATGGTATTGCCAACATTTAAGCCTTTATATTTAAGCTTGAAATTATTTTCATCCAATATAAAACCAAAATTGATAGACTGTTATGCAATTCCCACTTAAACTGTCTATATTATGTATCCAGTTCTACCCTTATTACAGTTCTTAATACAATATAACCCTTAATGCAAGTATTACATATTCTTAAGTTTTGCAATGTCTGTTAAAATTCCTTTGAGGATCCAATCACTTTCCAACACCTACTGCCACAAAATTTAAGCTCCATCACTTTCATCAACTATCTCAATATTGACCCAAATGTTAATGCCACAAATCTGCCTATACCGTTTTATCACCTCTCCAATGACAACAAAACTGTTTCCACGATACAATCCATTAAGCAAACTAAATTTTACATTGTCTTGCTTGGACCTAATGCCCTCAAACTTCCGCCATCGAAACTGCCAATCTAGCATTAGCTTCACCACCCAACTTTATCATTATTCAAATCAGCTTATCTTCCTATTCCTTTACTAAGTAAATACAAAATGCTATAGAAAGAAATAACTAACGTATCTTTCGATCGAATCACAAAACCAACCCAGACAATAAATGTTGCTCGGAATATGCGAAATCCTCTTGAGATAAATGGCTGTTGAACTCAACAATTTCTAGCGAAACCACAAAGTAAAACTTATCGGTGGTAAGTTGATGTTGCTTGCTACTAGTCTGTCTAGTAACAGCGAATTCCATTGAGAATATTCCTAATTGAGTTTCGCTTTCATTTTGTTCTTCTTCATACATAGAAGGATTCAAGCTTTAACTAGAGCATTTGCAAAGTTCCGAGTCATTTTATCTATATGGGATTTGTATTTTCTCGTCAAACTTCCCCAAAGGAATGACTATAAGGTCTTATTTGCCCGATTCATGTATAGTAGATCTACTGAACGTAGAAAGGACGAGAAAATTTTTGTCCAAAGACTAGTAACCCTTTGGATGCGAAACACTAGGAGTGGAGCGCATGTGTTATTATGAGGGGCTTGAAAGAGTTTGTACGTACCTTGAGGATACGAGGTAATTGTATTTGCTCCATAAAGGATATAAACTGCTGAGAAATCTATGCTATTAGTCGATTCGACCAACTCGTATCATATATCTATGTAGGGAATTACTTGAAGCAATTGCATGAGTTTCCTCCAGTTTCTATAAGGATAGTATATAAAGTTTTTAAAAACTTCGAACTTGATGGCAGAGCTGTTTTGAAGCAAATGGGCTTGGAAAAAATAGATTGCGATTGAATATGTGAACAAATAATCAGTGGAAGCACCTAATAATCAGGAAAGTTTCGGAGATTTACATGTACATTAAACTCTCAAGTTTAAGGTATTCTCTGAATACAGAATGTTTTCCACTCAGTGGCAAAAATTGAAATGACTAGAGATGGGCAAAAGAGCTCAAAGCTCACCACCCAAGCTCTGTTAACTTCTTGGAACATTAGTATTAAAATCACTTTGGCTAAAAAGTCATATTGGAATTTGGAAAAACCATGTTATCCAGAAGGGCTGGTGAGTTAATTATCGAAAATGAAGTATTTTTGGGAAATATGGTATATTTGCGGAAATATGGCCTCCTGAAGTTCTTGAGAAGCGTCGGTTCGTGTTGCATTCAAAAAATTGTATAAAATCTTCTATTTTTCGTAGAGCCTTCAAATATGGCTTGTTTAAAAAAAGTAATGTGTTAGGGAAATAGTGCGAGAAACATCCTGGCCAAAAAGGATAAAAGTGTCTTATATCCTTGAATATTCCAAAATGCACACCCTCGATTTTCTTTATTTTTGATATATTGCAAAAAGCTATATAAACTACAAATGCGCAAAATTTTAAAGTGGAGCTCATAAAAAAACAGTCGTAAAAAATTTTAAAAGAGTGAAAAACTATACTATTTATGAAATGCACGCCCCTATATATATATATATATATATATATATATATATATATATATATATATATATATATACATATATATATATATATATATATATATATATATATATATATATATATATATATATATATATATATATATATATATATATAATCAAAAAAATTCAGTGTCACGTCATCCGATTGAGTTGAAATTTTCGGTATACATTACTGAATATGCAAAATAGGTCCAGGTCTCACCAAATAATGATTATATTTAACCTTTCAGCGACGGCGACCATTTAAGTGATATTTTAAATATACCTATTATATTATATAAATATACCTAAATCTTGCAAAAATTAAGAACTATAATGCAATTAAGGGAACTTAAGTGAGCGCTGAAACTGAACGAAAATTCACTCAATTGAAGTCGATCGCTTAATTTGCCCATAATAGAATTAAGTGAAGCTTCATGAAGCTGCCGCCAGAGTGGCGAATATGAATTTGAATTGGCATATTGCATTTGTGCAATATATGTGAATAGGATTTTGCTGCAATTGAAATATAGTTGTCTTGATAGCTCTGTTGCAAGAAATCGTAGAAAACTGTTGCTGAGCTGAAACTAGGCACTTTGTTGTAGATTATTAGATCTATAAAGATGGGCTTGGTGCAGGCTCTTAATTTGTACTTATGTTCAAATAAGAGTACGAAAGAAATGTTTTTTGAGCAATATTGGTCATCAACAAGGTCTTTGCTGCTGAAGATTAAAATTCAATAGTGGACAGCTGAAGCATGGTGTGTGGTTATTCTTTGAATGAGAAAAGCTGTGTGATGGCATTTTAAGTAGTTTATGTACTTGTTTATTAAAAGTAAGTAATTTAAAGATACAAGTAAATAAAATACTATATAATTTATTATTTCGTATGTACTTTCCTTTATTATTTCGTATGTTTTTCAACGCGTTTTCTCTTTGAAATTATGTTTGATACTCATTATTCCTACCCCCTGTAAAAATAGCATTTAAATGATCGACGAAAAAATATTTTAGATACCTGTTATTCTTTTTTATTACTACTTCCTATATTGTAAACTGTCAATGAACTGTTTAACAATGAAAGGTCTAATTGAAATTGTTTTTGCGGGATGATGAAAATTGAAAAAAAAATTTTATTTACGTTGAAAATTTTTATCTGACAAAGTGGTTTCGAAAGTATGTACTGATTCTCATCAGATACCAGCACACAATGCATACTTGACTGAAGTGACCACTTGCAGTTCGAAATCATTAATTTTTATTTACGCTAGTTTTGACAAATTTTAACATATCCGACTTATGTATACCCATCGACATAATTTACTTGTAAAGGTTATTTAATTGTGATCATGGTTCCCTTCTTGTCTATAAATCAGCATAGACAACGTATATCGTCTCTAAAGCTTATCAAAGCAGAGAATATTGATACGGGAAACTCGATCGTTTTGCGGAATAAGCCTCCGAAGCCGAATCAAGCGTAAATAAAAGTTAATGATTTCCAACTGCAAGTGGTCACATCAGTCAAATATGCATTGTGTCCTGGTGTCTGATGAGAATCAGTACATACTTTCGAAACCACTTTGTCATATACACTTTGTCATCCCGCAAAAACAATTCCAATTTGATTCGGCTTCGGCTTATTCTGCAAAACGATCGAGTTTCCCGTATCAATATTCTCTGCTTTGATAAGCTTTAGAGACGATATACGTTGTCTATGCTGATTTATAGACAAGAAGGGAACCATGATCACAATTAAATAACGTTTACAAATAAAAGATATGTTCGCGTACTACGATTAATTGCAATGAAACCGTTTTTGTACTCCGTTTTACTGAAAACTGAAAAATTCCCCTCTTTCAGTAAATTTCAGTAGGGTCTGAGCTACTGAAAAATACTGAAAACCGTCAAATGGTTTTTGGCGTAATGTTATTATGAAGGACGAATATTTTGATGGTGATAATTCATCACCGCTTAGGATGACTTTATAATCACTATTGTTCTCTCGAATACCAACAACTGACACTTTTGTTTGTCAATTTTCAGGAAATGCAATGAGAGCGTTTTCGTACTTTTCATGAATTTCCCCCACCGCATGATTCAGGAAAATTCAGTAAAATTCAGTGACTGAAAGTACGCGAACAGACCTAAAATATTCAAATATTTCACATAGCTATTATTGCCTTCTACAATACCGCATACGAACGATCATTACTTCTACCTCCTGCAAAAATAGCAAGCGATACACGAAAACATATTCAAATATTTTACGTGCCTTCTATTGGTCGTAGTCGTTACACAAACCTCCTGTCAAATTTACTTAATTGATGTACGGTCCCAGTCGTACGCCACGTGGCCCGAATTGAACGAAACTTAACGAAACGGCAGATAAGTACATTATGGGTATGCCGCTTGTTTTCTATGCAACCGTACTGTCACTTAAGCTACTTAAAGTTCACTTAGTTGCATTATAGTTCTACCTTTAGATTGTGAACTTGTTTTTATTGTGACTATGAATATATTTTTGTAATTTTTAACCCTATGTGTGCACTAGGTGCCTTAAATAAGATTGGGAAAGCGATAGCTTGTGACAAAGCTATTTGATCATTATGAAACTTACATGACATATTGACATTACTAATTTGTATATTTATGTAGTTTTTACTAAAGTTGTTGGCAACCCTGCAGCTACGGCAGGCATTGAAAGCAAAAATCCAACTCATTTAAAACAACCAAAGTAAAACATTTTGAAATTCCACATCGTACAAGAACGGCAGCCCTCCTCAAACGTCCCTATATTTCAAGCATCAAAACCTTCTGTTCATAAGAAATACAAATCAAGTTCACCGCATTTATTCGTTTTAATGCCTAGTACTATACTCTTCGCGAAACGAATTCAACGGTCAAATCCCATACAAAAAGAGCTTTTCAATTCGTCAGTAAAGCTCTTTTGTATGGGATTTGACCGTTGAATTCGTTTCGCAAAGAGTATAGTACTAGGCATAAGTATGAAATTCACATAGTAGCTGAAGCTTTTCTTAAGGCACGTTTCGTAGAAATTTGGTTGAAAAATTCGGTGTGGACCTTGTCAAACTAAAATTTTAAAATTCCGTATTGCTTAACAACGGCAACTCACCACTAAATAACCTCTGTTTTGAGCACTCGCAACTTCTGGTCACGATCACTAACGACCGGATAATCAGATCAACATGAAATTCACAGGATTTACGGTTACCTTAGATGCTGTTACTAATGCTAACAAAAAAAATTCTGACAAATTAATTCAACTAAATGACATTTTGGCCCAATTTAATTCATCAATCTACAAATAAGCCACATACAAATTTAAATGCCAAGCGAATTATAGCAATATGTTTAAAATGGTTGAAAATTGAATAACGGCAGTAATAACTATAAAGATTGAGTAGTTGCCAATTATGATCTCTACCGACATACACTCTAGTCAAAATTGAGTTGCCAATAAGTTAAAAAGTATAGAAAATTCCCAAACAATATCATTGGCAGAACTAGGGCCATCCAATTCTTGTATACCTATGATTGAAACGCCACTTCGCGAGAAACTACTGACCGCACATGATCACAACTTTTACAACTTGAGAATGCCAAACAAGTTCACTTATGATGTCGCAACCACTCTGATCACAGAATTGTTCGCGGCCGTCTTGAATCAGAAAGCTGTTATCCAGCAGAACTTGCCATCTGAATTCTCACAGAATAAAAAGATTCTCACAAAAATATTTATGATTTAACACTTATTGGTCGGGAGATGACTGGCTGAGACGTTTCTTAAAAACCAGAATCATGACGATTTTCAGCCCTCCAACGAAGTTTCAATCAATGAAAAAAATCCGTTTTTGTCGAAGGAGTACCAAATTTCACGGATAAATTTTGGCTTTGCAGGATCTTAAAGGAAAAATTTCACATCAGTGAATTTAGCGTTAAGCTCTGACATCAAGGTAAAGAACATACAAGTAGGTGCTGCATAGTTTCAATTGAGGTATATGCCTGGTTTTTCACTCATTTGAATGGAAGCGGTTGGCACTTTAACTGGAATTGCATCACATTTTCTCGTTAGTGAGCCATCATTACCAGCAGTAACATCAAAAGTAGAAATAAGGACTGAATTGTTAATAATAATTGTACTTCACTTGTATTTACTAAACAGATCCAGTTTAAATCGTAATTTTGCTGTCAGATATTCCCGTCCTGACACTCATTCGCAACAATACATTCATATCCAACCCGATCCGCCTCTCCATTTACTCATAATTTGCATTCAACCAGCAGAACATCAACGATTAGTACTGCTCTTGCCACGACTCCGGTTAATATGTATATGCTTGGTTTAAAATTTTTTACGAAAACCCATAACCAGATCAGGTATCGCTCCTTGAAAGATACACTCTCTCAAGACCCTCAGTGGTATGAAAGATGAAATAATTAACTTTAAAAAAATTTTTTGCCATTCCAGCGACCTTGCCTTCACTGAAACATAGTTAAATGACTTCCATGTCAATGAAGAAATTCTAGACAGTAACCGGACAATCTTTAGAAATGACCGAGACTATATTTCCACAGTTAAGTGCCGTTCACACGATGACAGTAATCATGACAGTTGCTGCCGTTACATCGACTGTCGAGATTTTTGTCGTCGTGTGAACTAAGGTACTATCATGGTACTATCATGTCCTGTCGCACTATCAAGTTTCGCTTGATATTGTGACAATGCCGCCGCGACAGTGACACATTCGCATAGTATTTCATATCTGTTATAAGCGGCTATTAGTATTCAATCTTTCTGATTATACGTACCAGGTAGATATAGAATTCTATAGATATGCCTTTCCCAAAAAGATATCGAACCTTTCCGTACCCATTTGTAAAAAGTTTAAACAACTTTTTGGGCTTTCATCATGGAGTTTCCTTAGCAGAGTGTTTGAGGCTCCGAGACGGTTTCTTCTGCGAACCCAATCACGAGTCCAACTTTTCTTACGTATTTTATTATTTATAGATGCATTAATTTTCTTTGAAATTTCATCTACTACGACAAGGGTTGCAGCTTCTTCCATGACCTAGTTTATGCGAGATACCAATTTAATCATGATTTGGGATTATACCAGTCAGAACGGCGTATAAACGGTCAAATTCGAATTTCAGCTTAAAGCCAATTGGGTTTCGTAAATGAAAGTGATTTTTCAATATGACGACTTTTAGTTAACGCTGTGCACTTGATTTGCTATCAATTATTCTTTTTTTAAAACTCATTCTTGATTTGGAACGAAGCCTCCGAAAAAACCAAAACGAGTTAATAAAATGTTCACCTATCGTTAAATGTCTCTCCATATTCACTCTTGCCTTCTTCGTCCGTTGACTGGAATGTTCAACGTAACCTTAACTTTCTAGCTTGCCACATTTATACAGTACAGTTTTTATTCCGCAAAACAAGTTTCTATGGATATACGTAATTAAAATTTCGGAAAATCCAAATTCAAACTTTGTCCGTTTATACAACGCGATATTTGGGATAATCTCGAATCGAGATTAAATTGAAATTTCGCATAAACTAAGTCCATAGCATATCTTTCACTGTCAAGAGACCAGTGTGAACGGTTGACTGACATTTACTGTCACAATGTCATGGCAATCAGCTGCCATGACAATACTATCATGACAGTTACTGTCTTGGTGTGAACGGGGCTTTAAGAACACTCACTCACTCAAATAAGCTTTTAAACTCCACTTCGCCTGAGTTGTTCCATCATATGTATATTTATCCGCGTTTCTTTTGACAAAACCTCAGTTTATATCGGTTTAATACCATTATGGAGCTTGACAGTAACAAATGCCTTGGACCTGATATCATCCTTCCTACTTTTCTGATTAAGTGTGCAAAACAACTGCTCTCGCCCCTTCATATCATATTCAACAATTTTTACTCCTCTGGGCTATTTCCATCGTTCTGGAAATCTTTGTATATCACAATAATTTATAAATGTAGCGATCGATGTTTTATTCAAAGAAATAGAGACATGCTGCAAGATCCACTTATCAAATGAATTTCGTTTTGATTTCGTTACTGCATCGAAAGTTATAGGGAAAAAACATTTATTTTCCTGAGCATATTTGAAACATTTATCAAATGTGTGTTAGAATAAGTTTCAGCTTCTGTGTGAATTTTGTTAAAATCTGTTGGATAAATCGGAAGCTATAGGCCAAAAACCAGTTTTTTTCTCGGTGAGTTTTCAAGATGATCCCATTGCCACTGTGTTGGCCGTGTTTCAAAGTTTCTTCTATTAAATCTGGTCCTAACTAATGACAACATGTTCTGTAAATTTCATATTGATAGCATTATCTCATCGCCATTTCTCGTGAACAGAAGTTTTTAGTGCTGAAAAAAGAGGTAATTTAATTATGGGTTCCCGTTCTTGTGCAACGCGAAATTTGAAAATTTTTAATCTGGCGTGGTAGACAAAAGTCAAAATTGATCAATTATTTTCAAAAATCAAAAAATTTTCAAAAGGGTCGCTAATTTTGAGGATATTTTTTCAGGAGTGTGCCGTAGCTACAGAGTTGCCCGAACAATTTTGAAAGTCCATGCGTGCAAAGTTTTTGTTAACATCAATACGCTCTGCAAACTTTACGATCATCCACTGTTTTTGTCAAAAGTGACCAATCGAATCTTGAAAAAAAATCCTTGCCTATGTTTTGGCCCTCAGCGCCCACACAAGGCGCAAAATCTCATTTTTTTTCGTATGAACAAGTATAAAACATAGTAGGTAAGCTATCATTTCCAATGTTTACTTTTAGCAAAAACGTACTCCGTATAGAATTATAACGGTACCTAAAAATACAGTTCCCGCCGTCGCCAAAGGGTTAAAGATATCTTAATTCTAACAAATCATGGACCTGCCAGTTATATTCACACCCAGAGAAAAAAATGTAAAATTGGGAAAAAACGTAGCTATTTAATCTATTTTTCACTATGAATTGGCGCCATAGAAGTTTCGCTATGAATTAACTACTACATAGTAATACGTATTTTAGTTGTATTATCAACAATTTTCTCCATTGAATCAACATGGTAAGCTTGTAATCTTAAAATCGCGAATAGGAAATCCAACAGCTAATTTGTATCATTATAACATGCCATCTTAAAGAACAATGTAGCGGCATAGTGAAAATATTAACAACAACGTCATAAATGTACAATGTATATTATTCATTATAATAATATATTTTCAAAATGCATTTCATACATTTTTTATGCGTATTTCTAATGATTTTCATGTCTATCACTACCACTACACTTTCCGTAACTGTTTCAGGATCAATTTGATCAAACATTACCACCACTTATTATTTGATAATAATAATTAATAAACGATTTATGACGTACCGGTAATAACCAATTTAAATGAATAAAATCGAAGTGAACCAGTAAAAATAAAACCGAACTATTTATCACTCCGAATGATTTGCTTCCACTGCTCGCACCAAATCTTTTATGCGCATTTGATGAATCTCGGAATGAATGCTGAAGGGATCTCGTAATTGATCAAACAAAAGATAAGAAATTACAGCGCATCTTGTTAAATCAACAAATCGATTCGTTGGTTTGTATATGTAACTCAAATAGCCGCATAGGAACATGTTATTTTTACTACATTCATGTTTAATTACATTAGTCGTTTTAATTCTGAAAAATTGTTTGTATTTATGAAAGAAACTTCAGCGAATATACAAAGAGACTGAATGCTTATTATGAGCATTGTTTTAACATTGGTAATTCTTGATTTTACTATGCGTCTTTTTTCTGAGTGCACCTATGTTCTCCGAAAGTTTCATCTAAATCGGATCGGCCACTACAGTTAACTGTTGATGATCCGCGAACGAGCTCCTTTTAAATATTGATAAGTGCCACGCAATTAGTTTCTCTCGTAAAATTGCACGCGTTCAGTATATGTATGTATCGCGTTAGCAACGCAGCACTCAGTAGGGTTAACAACATATTAGATATCGGTGTCATCTTGGATGAAGAATTTTACTTCAATTTACATAACGGTAGAATGCTTTTCTCAGGAAACAACATGGCATCATTAAGCGACTAATTCTTATGTATTTCACTAAATGAACTATTTCGAACCCAGCTTTCAAAATTCACAGCCAAAAATTTCAGTCTGTTCAGAAGCAGTTTTTACTTTTCGTGCTGAGAGATCGCTTCAACCGTTATGATTTCAGTAATCTACCAAAATGCGAGTATTGCCTTAAATTTATTAATTTATTACCCTTAGCATCAAGGAAATTAATGCTATCTGCCTGCTTCAGCTTTGATTTCATCTGAGTTGTGGCTATTAGCGACTATTTAAAGGACAAGTTTATGCTCAAACAACCTTTAAATTACAGTTATCATAGTCATTTTCTTTCCCCCATAAATACTACATTTATACTTCTTATAACTTTAATTTGTGTTTTACGTTTGAATTTTTATTACAAAAAATTTGTTTGTTTGTATTGTATTTTTATTTTTATGTTTGTATTTTTATTGACATTTTATTAAATTATAATTTTATTTTCTTGTTGTTTTTTGCGACCCTCGTTTGGTGATTGTAAATAAATAAATATAACTCTAACTAGAAGCTGAGATGACAAAAGTGAAAATCAAATATGGACAACTCCGTGGCAGTGGTGCCATTTTGAAAAATCACCAAGAAAAAAAAGTTTATTGGTCCTATAAATTTTGATTTGGTTACCCGATTTTTAAAAGATTCGGCTACCAGATTTTTTTTTACACTGTAGCTGGATCACACTTCAGATTAGGTTTGGTTGAAAAATTAGGATAAAACCGCCAGCTACGGAAATATTTGCTCAGCAAAACATAGTTCTTTCCCCTATTACTTCCAGGTTAGCAATGAAATTATAGCTGTACAGTAAGAATGCAGTCACTTTTACAGTAAATGGACCTTATTGTAGGCCGAATGTGGTAGAAATGTGGCCTAAGTATGATAGTTTTTATATTTTCTGTCATTTCTTCACTAAGCGATATTAGCATGAAATTTTTAAATGCTCATGATCTTGTAGTGACAATAAACAGCAAATATTAAGTTGTCGGAAGTGTGAAAACTTTTGCGGGTTGTAGCACCAAATTTCTCGCTACGATTTTAGCTTCCAATGCTGTCATCTGATCAAAATGAAATTCACAAACAGAAATGGTAAACTACTGTACGAACCATAAACGTTCTACGTGCATTTTTTTTCATACTTGAGCTAACACCTTATCCGAAAACTACATACTCTAATACATCATTCTACAAAATTTGAAAAACCTGTCTTTTGTGAAAGTTTGTTAAAATCAATATTGAAAAATGCACTCTGCATTTGTCTCCAGTACAAATCAAAACGTAAATCATTGAATATCTCGAAAGTACTAAAATGTAAATAGAACGTTTATGCTTAGTAGGGCAGTCAATATCTTCAATGAAAATAAGTAACAAATTGAAATTGAATTTTACAGTTTCTGTAAATTTTTCCGAATTCAACCGTAAACATCTGTCTACCACTGCAACTTGTGATGAAGTCGTCGGATGACAGCAAGATTCTTAGTGTAGGTTGGCATGAAGTAGTTATGGCAAACTTTTGGTTGTAGTGCTGACAAATTGAAAATAAGTGTTTCTAGCGGTTCTTTTCCGCTAGAGCTAACCTTCAAAATGTTTATATTTTATGACTTCCGATGCAGTCATCAAGTCGAAGTAGTACATGACTTTCGCTTCAAATTTGTTTTAATGTGAAGCACGTTTAAAAAATAACACATAATGTATTTGGATTTATTCTTACCGATTTATATTTATTCTTTCTTTAAAAACGGAGTATTTAAAAATGCATGATGCTTTTCTTTTACATTTCCAGCTGATTTCCAATCATTCATTACTTTTTCAAAGTTTGGTTAGTATATCTCCGAACCCTTAAAATTCTATGTTCTTTCTTAGCATAATCAGTTAAATCTTACCTTTTCGCAGACAAATTATCACATATTTCATCCTGGGGGAAACGAAAGAGGTGATCTACCTTCGCCTACAAACAGAGCAATCTTTCCAAAGACAAATTACTCCCGAGAGACAGCTAGGCGTTAAGTTTTCGGCGATGCTGAGTGAATTTTTACAAAATTTCATTCCGAGCGAAAGGATATAATGGCAGCACATGCATAAATTTACTAACTTCAAGTCTTTTTTCTCTTACTCTCATCTATTATTCTCAAGGACTACGGTTAAAGTGTTTTGCCCTAAATTTAGTGTCCAGAGAGGGTTGGAGTGTTACACTTTTGCTTTGAGAAGATACTTAGTATTCATCCCTTTTGGGGTTATTATCTTGTTATTTATTGTTGGTTTCGCTGGTCTGGTTTTGTTATTAGTTTAATAGGGTAAAAGAAAGTTCAGTACAAGAGGCTCTACTGTTAGTTGTGTGAAAATTGTCGAAAAGAAATTCCTACAAATTTTATAAAATATTTCTTCGGAGAAAAATGAGTCATTGGCGCGGAATCAACGTTTCTCTAATGATGAGGCTGTGGACATGACAAGTTCTTGGAAGCTCATTATATCCTTAGTTTATAAAAGTTCGCCTTTGAATTCAAAATGACACTAAAAAAGTTTCTAAAATGAATATTTGACCTTATTTTTTCAGAAGTTTTATGAAAACCTCTCGTGGTACTCATTAAAATATTGTATCTACTACTCTATTTGATAATAAGTATGACAACAGCTCCTCAAGCTGCATCGTTTCTATAGTGACTCTGGTGAGCCATATTCCTGCTGTGACTGTCCTAGATCAATGGAAAGTCACAGACCACGTGCACTATGAGACCTTTGTAGCACTGCACGTGCAGACCAACTGGAGAGATATACTTTTCTTTTCAGACGCTTCGAAGCTTGTTTCTATGTAAGGAACACACATGTCTATTTATAGTAAATATAGCGTTTCATTCCTACTTGTTCGGTCATGCAAAGACGCCAGCTTGGTATGCTTTTCAAAGTTTGAGTGTCAAGGTGAGTTTCATTGTCTTCCTGATTATTGCTGGCGGTAATTGAAATTGGATTGAAGTTGTTGAATCTATTTTCTGTTCTTTTTTCCATCTTTTTTGAAAGCACTAGAAGAGAACGGAAGATTGAGATAGGCAAGCCGCTGATAAAGTGCTCGGCATTCTCAAACGGACTTATGAAGTGTTTAAGTTTTTTTAAATATTTTCTGAGGAAATTAGTCGCATCGATATTCTGCTAATGTGTATTTGTAGTATGAAGGTAAAATTTATGCGCCTTGAGAGAACTTAAATAATTGTGCTGCAAAAAGCTACAAATATGGAATAAAACCTGACCTGTAACAATTACAGGTCAGGTTTTATTCCAAATTGAGTAAAATTAACAGCCATTTTTTACGCAAAAGTCATTAACAACTTTAAATAGCACACATGGTATATTTTAGCAACTTTGAGCATGAATAGCCTAAAAATCGAGCTCACTAAATTCTCGAGCAGCGCGATTCTGCACAACACCCAAAGACCATAATAGGCACTAGATTTTTAAAGCCTTTTAACGAAAAACTCAAATGATTTCTGAACTTTTCTTGCCACGATAACATTAAATTGTTATTTTAATATCAAGTCCATAGCTATTCTTTTTGTTTTCCCTCTTGTGTGAATATATATTTTTAGCGCTCGCACCATACCAATTAAAAACAAAAAACATGCCCCAGATATTTATTCAGATAAATCACGTCACCTAATCGCAACTAATAAGTTCATAAATTTTCACCAGCAATTTTTCAAATTTCCAACTTCCATTCCATATACACAGCTCACATGAATAATTACAAGATCCTTGCCAAATTTTGAACTTCACCTAATTAGCACTCATTTGTTACTGCCACAGAGTTTACTTCAACGCGAAAACCAAGCAATTCTTCTAACCTTCTCCCGTTCCACACAAACCTGAAACAAATAACTCTTTCTTCATTCATGCCATTATAAATACCATCTAGCCGCAGGCACATAAAATAAATTTGAGGTTATCCGGCAGAACGAAGAAAAATCCTTGATATAAGCGAGCAGATAAGGCCATCATCTTGTCGCTGGAAAAATTCAAGGCTTGCTTCAGAGTCACTGAACGAATAAAAGATATCGAAATGAATTGCATAGTGCCAAGGAAGATCCTCGATGCGAAATAAAGGGAAAGTTAAAAAATAGAAGCATAATAATCTTTATTCAAGGCGCAAAATTTATTTTTATCGTTTGGTTGTGTTGTGTAGATACGTATCCCATGGGAACGAACGAAACCACTGTCGTTGAAGACAGGGTTAAGGCAGATTCATTTCTATGGCTTCACGATTCTTTTTGAATGCCTCCTCGAATACGGAACGAAATAAAGCGAAACACAACAATACGATTGTATAGAACGCAACAAAAGAACCGACTAGAGATGAAGCGTTTCCTTTTTAGAGCTTTGTAGCTGTCATCAAGCTACATTGCCTTGTGATCAATTTGTTTCGCCAATTAAGTGTAATTGCTATAATTTCTTTAGTCTGGGGTTTCAGCCAATCCGCGAAGATAAGATCGATGGATTCAAATGCAGGACATTCAGATGTGGTCGTGATGTCAAACGGGAATAAACTCGAGTGAATAGCATTTTTGGGGAGGAGGATTTGATTTGGTGAAAGGCAGCAATTTTTGCAGGGAAATTGGAATTATTGTTAATTGGGTTGTAGTGCTACGACGAGAAGCTTTAGATACTTCAATTATTGTTACAAATATTTTGTTTGGAATACGCGAAACATATGTTGTGCATAACCGAAGAAAAGGTGTGAGCTTGATTGTGTTATAAATATATACAAGCACTTTTTCAATGACGAAAAATGGTGTATGAAAGGATAACGGATAACAATTTATTTATATTGGCCGTGAATGCAAATGAAGGGATAAAATCTCTGATTCGTAGAACTGAAAAACAAGAGATTTGAAAATATTTGAAGAAAAGTGATTTATCAACCGAATGAGAGTATAAGTAATTTTTTACTCTGCAAAGGGTTTATCAGCCCGCAAAATAAAACAGTTCAAGAGAAACGGCATATTCTCTATTTGGTAGTTTTATTTTCGACCAGTTTAAAATTCATCAAATTCCTATTTAGTCGTTTAACATGCCCACACAAAAAACAATTTCGTTCACCGAGTTTTCCCGTTATCTCTACAAAAACAGTTTGGCATTTTTCATTTCCAATTTCAGAAATACACCTTCCAAATTTTCCAATTATTCTATCGCATCTGATATATCACTGTCATATTC
>OZ022263.1:85849648-85992148 GCA_963978885.1 Nemotelus pantherinus | reverse complement strand
AACTGCTTTTTGCCCTTTGAATTCGGACTCACTTACTAGATTTTCATGAAGTTGACACAGTAGCTGAACCTTACTTCAAACCTTGTTTGGTTGAAAAATTTGGTTGGTGCTGCCAGCAATGGTAATTTTGATGTCTTGGGTTTTAAAAATTCGCTCAGGAAAATAAAGTTTTTGGCCGTATAATTTAAAGTGCAGTCATGAAATCAAAACGAATTTGATATGGAACTTATTATATACATTGTTCAAAAAGAATCTGGTAAAAAATTCATTATAGGGTTGCTAGCTATTGTTGGTTTTGTATTTATTTACAATATCTTTAATAAGTGATTTTATCGTAAAATTTCTTCACGGTAATGATCTTGTAGTGGCAGTAAACAACAAATATTAAATTTTCGAAAATTTGAAAACTTTTGCGGCTGGAAACCTTTAATTTCTTTGTACCCCTATAACTTCCAATGCAGTCATCGGATCAAAACGAAATTCGCAGAGTAGGTTGATTTTAATGTGAGGCAGGTGTGATATATTATTAGTTTTGATGCTAACGATGGGGTTGCTAGCGCGAGGCGTTTTCTGTTTCGTATCAATATATGCTTAATTTAGTATTCATATCGCGAACATTTATAATGAAAATAAGTTACCAATTGTTTAGATTTTCTAAGTTCTAGAAAGTTATTGGTTCCAAACATATTTCCTTTTTTGACCCTAAACATCTTTCTACCCCTGTAACTTTCGACGAAATCATCGGATAAAATCGAAATCGAAAGAGTTATTTGATTTTGACGTGAGGTAATTGTGGGAGACTTTTAGTTGCAGGTAAAGTGTTGAAAGCACTAAGCATTTTCTTTTTTTATGTTATGCAATGGTGCAAAGGTGTCTTAAAGAGACAAAAGAGAGATCAGAGGGATAGCCATTGAAGAAAATCTTAGTACAAACGAAATTAGAGAGCAGTAGACGTAGATATATGTAAAGTAAAATAAATAATGAAGTAGGATTAGGGCGTTACATATGATGAAAAATATGGGAAACACTCGCAAACGAAAAGACATATATTGGCAAGACTGCGATTTGCCAAAAAGTACCAGTCTTTGAACGAAAAATGGAACAAAGTAGTATTTACTGATGAAAAAACTTTGATTTAGATAACCCAATTGGTTTACATAAATATTTTGGATCTGCCTGAAACTTTTCTAGATTCACCGTCGGAATTTCGACTCGTTTCTTCTTTTGCTCGTCGATTAACATTCTCGACCCCCAACGCGCAGAAACCTTTTCATATATAATTCGTGGGCAACGATTCTTTGAACACTGCCATCCGAAATCGCTGAAATCTCAGCTAAATGCCTGATGGTCACTCTTTGATCTACCAACACATCTTCGAATTTTTTCACGTTCTCTTCAGTGATCGACGTAGAAGGCCGTCCTTCGCGGTGTTCTTCCTCAATCGATATTCTTTTTAGCTTAACCCTAGAATGGCACGGTAAATTTTTGGATAATTTTAGGTACATGTTTTTACTAATAAGAAGGCAACAATAGTATTATATACACTTGTTATTTTATCACTCAACATAAAAAGATTATAAGGCTTCTAGCCTCATGGCAGTCAGAGTGGCCAATTGGCTGATGCGCGACGAAATATAGACCGCATGTGAGTAAAAATTACTCATGGGTACCATCCTAGGGTTAAACTCCTTGGCCCAACGTGCAACGGTGGAATATGAAGGAGCAGAGTCCCCTTGTGTTTCAACCAAGTCATTGTGTATATCTTTCGTCGACATTTTTTTCAAACACAGGTACTTAATGACAGCTCTAATCTCGTTTTTTTCAATTTCGATGTTCGTATTTAAATGGATGTATCTTAATGGAATCATGGCCTATTTAAATGTTTTTTATGCCGACTTGCGCGGAGCACAATGATCCATTCCATTCCAGAATAAACGTTGAAATCGGCGGCATAGAAAATGTACGAGACTGAATATAAAAAGCTGGAATAGAATGGAATGGATGGGACGAGTTGGCCAGCTTTCAATTTTTTTTGGATCATAAAACACAATTTAACACTTCTATATATTTTCTTCATTAAAAATTCGATTCGTTTCTTCTGACACAAAGTGTACATAAGTCAATAGCTCTTACTAACTTAAGTTCCTGTCCCAGAATTCCGGTGCTATTTATGAATTTGCCAGTCTGGACAATTGCCCGGATTGCCCTCTGCGGTAAATAGGGCACTGAGCAAACGGGAACCGATTAATTAGGTAGTTGGAAATTTCAGCAAAGAATAGATTGCGGATGAAACCAGAATAAATAAATAAATCGATTATTTTTATTTATTTATATACATTTTATGCTATGTATACATGGCAGTGGCCCGGATTCTACTGGCCCCAACCTCATGGCTGGTGATGCTAAGGCTGCGAGTTTGTAGCAGATATATCCTGAACTGGTGACTGGGTGCATAGCCACGCTGACTGGATGTTGCGAACCAGCAAAAGCTCTTAGCCGTTGACAGTGGAGGACTCTGTATAAGAAGTCGTTGCTTCTCGATGTAAATTGCGAATCAGCGCTAATGCTGAAAGGTAAAAAGGGACCGGCTACACAAGAGAAACGTACTCAAAAACTGACACTTCTTCTCTCATCGTTGTGATAGGTGTGTTTAACAACAATGACGAACTGACTGATGGTCAGCACACTATCCTTAAGAACGAACTGTGGCAAGAGTTAGCAGAGTTTAGACCAGTTTATAGCTTCACGCAAGCAAAGTTTCTGAATGGTCACCTCCAATTCGCCCGTTCCAATCAAATATCTAAGGAGTGGGTCGGGCAGATCGCTCTGAAACTGTGTACTGGCAGTCGGCCAAAATTCACCATAGTGGACCTGGATCTTTGCAAACACTATGATGTCAGTTGTTAGATTCTTGGTCGCCGCAGAAGCACTGGTGACATCACTGGTATGCTCAGTAAGCTGAATTTGTGCATCGATGCAAAACACTGGACAATCAGGTACATGAGCCTAGGAAGAATCCTACCGCCGATGAAGATGATTTCCACCTGGTGATTGCACTTGGCCAGAGAAGTTTCTCGACATTCAAGAACAGATACTGTATAGTATATACTGTATAGTATATATAGTATATATTGCATGGGGTTAAATTTTAAAAAAATAACTTTTTTTCGAATACAGAAACTTTTCTGCTCGGGAACTTTTTTTGCTGCCTTATCTTAATCTGTTCAGCTAAAGGTGCAAAAAACGCACCTGTTGATATTGAAAAATGGAATTGAAAGCACAAATAGCAAGGACATTTTTTGGACGCTTTTCATACGCAGTTTTTATATCAAACCAATTTGTCATGTTTGGAAGCTTCCAGCCAACGATCGCAGCAACTTTTCTATTTCTGTCTCCAGTTAACCACTGTTTTAAGCATAAACATGCCACGTGGTTAGCGCTGCCTTGCCTGAAGGCTATCTACGGTATATAGAACGTTTATGCCCATTAATGGTCATGTTTTTTGTAGATGAGGCATTTTTCATTATTGATTTTAGCATACTTCGATATAAGATAAGTTTTTTTCATATTTTGCAGAATGCTGAAATAGAGTATGTAGTTTTGGAATTCGGATTAAATCACAAAATGAAAAATAATGTCAGATGGAGTGTTTATGCTAAAGATGGCAGAATATATCTTCTATCTCAATTACCACCAACTTATTACCTAACCCTTCCAATAATATGTCCTGCCGGATATTAAAAAAATGATTATCAACTTGATAAAATAAAATAGTTTTTTTTAATTTGGAAATTATTCTACTTCTGATCCATGCTTAAGTTTCAATCAGAAAAAAATGTTTATAAATACCCTGCTTAGAGCAGATAGCAAATTAGTGAATTATCTTTGCAAAATAATTTCTATTTTAAAATACATATACAGTCCAGATAAACATTTTTGCACGATATTTCATCTTACTGCTCAGCTCAGTTCTGTTCTAACCATAGGCGGGCCGTGGCTTTAAATCTGGCAGGGGCCAGGGACTAAACGGTTCAAGACATGCGATGATTTTGTTTTTGTTTGTACAAGTACTGCTCAAACAACTTATATAATTTACTAATACATTATATATTTGTTGATTTATTCTTTGTTATTTGCTAATGCATAATGTATTATCAGATAAACTTCTTGTATGTGAATACGTATGAGCTACTACCACATGCATATAATGTGAATGGTTGGTTATGAACTACACATAAATTATCAATGACCGCTAAGAAAGAAAGCTTGTATGAATTATACGGGAATAGAATGGAAATAATTAGAAATGTAAGAATATTTTTTCGTTTACAAGCTAAATATATTGCAACTTATACTTGTAGAAGAGGATAGCTTTGTTTCAAAATATCTTTGAAAAAAATGGAATATATTAAGCTTAGAAGGAAGAAATTGATCTCTTGCTTCAAACACTTGTTACCTAGAAAAACCGAAAACAGTTTGGCAAGATGAAAAGTGCTGTAACTTACTCTTTTCAAGCCATTTGGTTTGCAGGAATATCTTTGTAGCCCTAACTGCGTGTCCGAGGCTAAATCAAACAGCACAACCTTTGAAACTAGTGCTTTTTGCTGTTCTCCGTTTTCGCGATCCTCTGGTAAATGTGAGATTCAGACAGTTCTTTTCTGCGAATGATTTAATTTTTCTCCAAACTACATACAAGTCTTCTCGCTCAACTAGTAGTGTTCCATTCACAAGATTTATCCCATCCCGAAGAGTTGCTTTTTTAGTTTGGAAATATGGGCTTAACATGTTCGTTATAAAAGGAACATGGTGAAAGATGAAAAGATATACTTCAAATTTAGGATTACTGATTGAATGAAAGATCCCCAATGAATAAACTGTGTCGTTCTATTTTCCCTCACTCATTTCTTTTTGTTAAAGCCTCTTTCATAGTCCCATAGCTATCGATCACATATTTGCAATTGCGAATTCTCATTGACTAACAAGTGAGCTTAAACTTCTCATTCCACGCCTTGTGTTAAGACCAACTGCCTCTTCAAGTTGCTTCAACAATTCGTGTTGTGATGGCTTCGAAAAGTGTAGGTAAAGTGAGTTGGTGGCATTGAAAAGGATGTACACGTTTCGATTGTGAAAAATGTGTCCATCACAACCAGGATAATTTTATGAGCTAGACAGTGTAAAAATGTGGCAGCAGGGTGTTTCATCTTAATTTAGATTTGTACACCACTTTTTTGTCCTGACATGACACTAGCACCATCATAAGACTGTCTAACAACAGGCAATTTGGGAAGTCCGTAGCTGTCTAACAGGCTCAAAATTATATCTGCTAAATACGAGATATTTGTAGCTCCTGAACAGTCTACAAAGCTTGAAAACCTTTCTTCGACTGCTAGCTCTTTAGCAAATCTGACAGCTACGGAAAGTTGTTCCTTCTGTGGACCGTTGTTGCGTCTGTCATAATGAATATCAATCCGCAATCTTTTATTTCAGTTGTATTATCCTTGCAAACGATTTCAGCAATTATTTTCATCAATTCATTTTGTATTTTGCCGCTACAGTAGATCGCAATCTTGTTTTTTAAATTATTTATTAATAATGCACAAGGCTCCAAAAAAAATCACGGTTATCACTGGCACCACTTTCATCATGTCCTCTGAAAGCACGTCTTTGGCGACTGAGACACGTCGTAAGGTCAATAACCTTCTCCAAATAATTTCGGTTCGTCTTGATAATATTCCAAGACTGTTCAAGCACCATATCATTTACTGTCTTCTAAGTAGTATTAGAGTTTTCTCATTGTGCATGAACTTTACCATCCGGATCGCGAAGTTTGGTCGAGCTGAAATTTTGTGTATTTTTGGAGACAATGGAAACTCTATGGAAAATTTGAAATTGTGATAACTTCACACCGAGTCATCAGATCATCACAAAATCGACAAGACTCATCAATGGGCATAAAAACTAAGTTTCTGTCGTTTTTAAATAATGTCTGGGCAATCTTGCAGCTACCATAAGTACGTAAACACAAATCTTTCATACGGCTGTTAGAATAAAATGCAAATGATTGATGAATTTGATACTATATTTATAAAGTCAAATCTAAACTTGTAAAATTCCCAATCGCACAAAAATTGCACCGAATTATTTATATTTTTAGCACCTGGAACTTGCGTTTACGGTATCTCGCGACCGGATGAAATTCATAGGATATAGTGGTCTTGAGTAGATACAGGTCTGACAAAATTTTAATGAAAATGATAAGAACTATGTGGCGGCTGTGTCACTATGAAAAAACGTTTGGTGAAATTGAAGTGCTATGCCTTTTAACTTCCGATGCAAATTATAATAAATCAAATTATAATAAACCAAATTATAATAAAATTCACACACATTTAACCTGAGTGTAAACCAAATAGGTCATAGATAGCATAAAAGTGGCAGGGAACCCATTTTTATTCTCCAAATGACTTCGAGAATTGTATTCTACGTTAATTACCTTATCGCCTACCATTTTAATACTTAGACTATGTTATGTGAAAAAACATAATTGCATAAAACGCGAGTTTATAAAAGTGTTCTTACCTAAATACCTGTATATTGCCTAGTTGGAATGAACAGATAATCTTAATAAAAAAAGGATGATTGGCGAGGAGTTTTTCGTCTTTTTCTTAACGTTCAACTTGGCGAAATTAAATATTGCGGTCCATTTCTCGAGATAAGTCCCATAACATCGAAATTAATACCGCAAGTTACACAGTCTCTGTGTTATAAGCAGTGCAAGTTAGTATAGGCTTTCACTGCTGCACTACACAGCTCTTGTTGTAACCACAAAAACCTAAGAGGCGAAAACTTAAGTGTCTGCTGTTGGAAATATTTATTTTTCTGGGAGGGGCCAACCTCGGCGCGCCTATGGTTCTAACCTGTTCTAACCGCTCATATATGCATTCTTCTTGTATCTTTTAGCTCACCTACTGAATTGAGCTCTATAAATTATTGTCATTCTCCAAAAAGTAGGTTAATTTATCATCTAGCCTTCATTTCCTTCGCTGAATGAGAGTCGCTTTCGCGATTTAATGAAATTTTGTGCAAGCGGAACAGGAACTTGCGTTTAGCCGGGCCTCATACACGTTTGCAAGGATGCAGCAGTGCAGTGTCGTAGCAATCAGACATCAGTTTGCTACTGTTGAAAATCTTGTATAATTTGGGGCACCACAGTAGAATGCGAGTGGTGGTGTTTTTGAAGCAAGAAGAGCAGATGTAAAAAATGTGACTAAAAATATAACCACGACTGTTTAAAGCTGGACATAGCTCCAGTCGTAGCCGAACTAAGAAGCTAGATACCAGTAAATTTAACAGCGCTCTTGTCTCGTACCCCAAGAGCATCTAGATAAATCCATAAATGAATTTCCAAGCACCTGTGCAAAACTACCACATTACATTCGACTTAACTACAGCTTACACTACATAGCCCAGGTCGTATATGAAACTGGTTTGGAGTAAAAACTTGCGGATTTGATGCGAGAATCTTGAATCTTTTCTGTGGAACTTCAACAACCTGACATCGTGAAATATTATTTGGATGGTTTTTCCAGGTGTTATCTAAATGAAATTAACATAATGATCTCATTTTTTTGAGTGGTAAACAAAGTGAAAAAGACTCTATTGTTGGTTGAAATCCAGCTAATGCAAGAAATTTAATGAAAGTTTCTGGTTGATTTATAGGGCTGTAATCTACCTTCTGCGAAGAAAATGACTTAACGAAAATGTTATTTCAAAATTAGTCCGTGTGGAATTTTTTAAAAAATAAGAGTACGGACGAAATCGTCTGAAGTGTAAATTTCTTAGATTTGACTGCAAGTTAATTTAGACTGTTTGGTTCGAAACACATAGCGAGTGACATGAAACTATGAACTCAATTTGTTCTTTAATCCACATAGCTCATTTAAGTATCTAATAAATTATCATAAGCTACTTACTCTCTCTGAGTGATGATCATTTGACCAATCAAGCAATTCTGCATTTCAGCGCCCAGCGTGGGTAAAAACCCATAACCGTCTTATTTGTTACAATTTCAAAATCTAATCTATATGTCTATTATAATATGAATAAGAAACTAAAACCGATAATCATCTATCGTCACGACACGTTTTAATTTTGATTACTGCATCCTAATGAGAAGTGGGTTTTTTCACCACACATACCTACTACTCTCAAAATGAATAGAACGTATCTATACAATTATTTCATACCTGTACATTTTCAAAACTAATAATATTACCGTTTCGATAAATTCGTACAGTTGCAGCATGCATGTGCAGTTTGGTTTCGTCGAACCATTCAGCATAGAAAGACAAAATTGTGTAATTTTTCCGTGGTAGATAATTATTTCCATTAGTTGTATGGGCGAAACCATAATACGTGTGTGAGGTATTGGCAAATTCCGCTTAGATGCTGTGAGCTCTACCGGAAATTACAATCATTTAAAAATTAGTAATTGCGACTGTTGAAAACTAGCGATTTTTAATTGAGTTGAAATTAGCTGAGGTTGTGCTAATATGCTATTTTTTAATTGCTTTTGTACAGATACAAACGAACTGGATATGGATATGGATATGGATATCCATAATAAGTATGAGTGAACATTAGTATAAGTGGTAAAAAATATCAGGCAACAGTATAACCGTGGCAACTTGTGGCAACTTGTTCAGATACAAAATTTTTCTGTAGCAAACCATCTCTAAGTCCAACGTAAATCATTCATTAAAGTACGATTGAAGAATGTTAAAACAATCATTTTATTTTATTTTATTTAATTCTTGAAACTTTTGCTTAATATCGGTACATTTTCTATTCCTTGTTACGCTCACCTAAATAATCGTCTCAGCTGTCAATTTTTTCCTTCCTTTTTGGCCTCTCCAGTTTAGGAAAACCTTTCATTTTCTTCTCCTGCCACGTTTTTGGTAATCTGAAATAAAAGAATATTGTGCAATAAATCCTAAGTTATAATTTTGACAGAAAGTTATTTGAGCAGCTGAAAGTACTAATTTTTCAGTCCTTAAATAATTGAAAAAAAAATATCGGATCTACTAATCAATATCCTCTAATTTCGAATTCTCCGTAACGTAGTAGAATAAAATACTTCGTAAACAAAACTTGTTTGAACTTTTGCAGTGGATATTTTATTTGAATCATTACGTCTTAAAGAATAGGGTCGACAAGCAATTGAAAAATTGATTTTTTTACCAGTTTTCTTTATTTCCCTTATCTTGTGGAATAACAAAAAAAAAACAGTTGGCAATAAATACAAATATAAAACACCTTGAGACGGTAACCGGTCCTGAAATTCGGAAAACTTTACACGCAGGTCTTGTCACCAGCGCTACCATCAAGCAAACCAATGACAGTCACGACTATGGGAAAATTTAATAGGATTCTCAGAATCGATGATGGTTAGCAATAAAAACAGAAGAAAAAACGGAAAGTCGAAACACAAATCGCGTATTGATCTGATCTGAAAAAAGGGGTGAAAATCTCAAGGAAACTTTTTTCATTCACATATTTTTTATAGCATATCTGGTCGCTATAGACGTTAGATGGAAAAAGAGAAGATCGAGAAATAAGTTCCAAAAAATAAAAGATTTGGGAGCAAATAATATGCTCAGGGAAGATTCTATATTTGATTTTTTACCGTATAGTACGATTTAAAGTGACTTTCTGAGAAGTATTATTTGGTAGAAGTAGTACTTACTGTTGTCTGTTTTCGCTGACTTTTTTCATCTTGTATTGTTCGATTTCTTTTCATGTTTGATATGTTGGAATACTGGCTACCGTTGCTCCTGTCAATAAATGATACATCAATTGGATGTGCGAATGAACAGCGCCACCAGAAATAAGTGTGGAAAAATCGTGGGTGCATGCCAGCGAAGGATATGATATTGAACTAGTTTGCATTGTTCATGGTGATGTTAATTCAGAGGTGAGTTAATACAAAATTATGGATGTTGTTTTATTAATGAAATATAAGATTTTTTTCCATCAATCGCACTCTTAATATTCCCTTAAAAAATCAAGAAAAAACTATACCGGGATAGTTATATATTTTTAGTTTCTAAATCTTATGACATTTAAGTATTGATTATTATCTATTTTACCACTTGTTTAAACATTTAATTTTTGTTTGTTTCCTAATACAAGAAGAAATTTTATGTGGTATTTGATAGTACGTAACACCAAAAGAAATATCACAATTGAAGCTTTGAATATGATAAGGCACAATTGAAGAACTCATGAACAGCTTTGATTATGAGTTTCATTACGATATCATAAAAATTGCTTCATCATTTGACTTATTTTCAAATACATAAGAAAATAATTTTTAAATATGAAATTCATTGAGAGAACTCCCTCAACTAATTATACATTTGATTGTACTCATATCTTTAACTATTTTCAATCATGCTAGTATCACGCCACTTTAGACCTATCATAATTTTGCCAGATTTAAGCTTTTATACAATTCGTGGTCTCCTGGCACTAACCGAAGCTGATCATCCTGAACATAGACCTTACATACTTACTAATGCACACGCAGGTTTATAAGTTTTATTTGGCAGAGAGATACAATGTAATTTTTTTAAACATCAAAATCATTCTAACTCACATCAGCTTTTGGAAGCATTTTGCAGAGTTCGCCAATAGCGCCCATGATGCAAAGTATCCATATTTGACATTTCAGATGTTTTTTTCACTAAATATTCTACTTTGTTACCCAGTTTATCAAGGCAACGAAAAAGCCGATGAATTTTCGAGGAAAATTTCAGGAGCTAGCAATAGCTTCTGGATCACTATACCACGGTCAATCGCAGACGCCACAAGCAAACTTGATGCCGCCATATGGGCCAAACTAAAGTCCGAATGGGAAAACAGGATGGACTGCAGGGTGGTCATAGCATCACCTGATCTAAGCAAAAGCAGGAAACTGCTCAAGTTCAGCAGAAACTGCTTGAGAGCCACGGTCGGCTTGCTCACAGGGCACTGCTCTAGCGCATCTCATGCGAACAGAATGGGACTGACATTCAGCAATTTATGCAAGAGGTGGGAGATGGAAGAGGACATCATTTGACCATATTCTCTGTGATTGTCCAGCTTCTAAATAATAAACGCTTCAAGATTTTTGGTTTTCAACACTTTCAAGTGCTAACAGAGGTGGCCATGCTGAGTCAGCTGATCCAGTTTGGCGAACCGGTCACTTGGCAGCTCTAAAAAACCAGCGGAGGGTGGCAAATGGGCCCGAACTGGTGGCCTAATGCAAGCCGCGTTCCCGGCAGCACTTTTTACTAACCTAACCTACACCTAGTTTATCTCTAAATGTTTTAGGTTACATTGAATCGCGACCAGTCCCTTTTCTGTTACTAGAACTCTGCTTGTTCATATCTTCAAATGTCAGACTTCAAATAGTCTGTTCATTAGGTTTTGACTAGAAATACCACATTCCACTTATTTGACTTCACAAATTTTATTATTCTGCTGTCTCTGGCTAAGAACACCACAGACATTGAGGTGGTCTCGATCATCTTGAGCTGATGTGTTACAGTTGAAAAAGCCACTCTTTTTACTAGCTTTGTGAATTGCCTCTGTTCTACACATACCAAAACCTTAAGGACCATGGTATGTGAAATTATTGTAAAACCTAACTATTTGGAAATCAGTAGTGCAGATAATTTAGTCCGATTCGTTTAGGTCTAACCGCACTTCTCCTAGTGCTGTCCCTAGATTGAAATCATTTTGTCGCAAGTCGCTGCTGCTGAGCTTTTCAAATCCTTCACTTTTTTGGATTTTATGCAGCTAAATTTGCAGCGTTCTATAAGCTTGTTATCTTGTAACAAAGCGCGTTAAGAAATAAAACAGCCTTCTCTGGTTCTAAGTTCGACACTACTCACTTCATTTAGGACGATATGTGACACTACTTATAGAGACCCAGGTATTGTAACATTCATCTTGTGTCGTATACTCTACGAATGTTGACAATTTAAATGATAAATTGACGCATGCTTAGAACAGTATCACTACCAGACTCATCACCCGAATTATGAACAAACACCTGAATCATAGACAGACGTTGACGCACGCCGCCGTTTGCAAGATGGTTGCGACGAATATAATCAAAAGAGTCACCGAAGAGACTATGCAACGTATTCATTATAGTACTGACCGCACAAAACTCGAGCATCGAGAAAATGATTCGATTTTCGAAGCAGCAGTTATGCATACCAAATCCCATTTTTTGCGCGAGTTATGCATACCAAATCTCATGACATAAGCAACATAAATGCAGCGTTCACAAAGAACTAATAAACAATAAAATTAGATTCAGCAATAACCGAAATTGAAAGCGTGCCGATTGGCTAAACACAATTAGAATTAAAATGTAAATATCCTTTCTTTTGCTGACAGTTCGAAATTTGAGTAGATCATAAACCAAGTGATCGTAAGGACATAAACAAATTCATATTATATATAAATAGACCACTCGAATTAGTCAGATTCAGTTCTAGCAGTTCTAATAACCTGTTTGCAACATAAGTTCATTTTAGTCTAGAAGTTAAGTTCTAGACTTCTTAATAACTTAGTGAACAAATCTTCTGAGATAATTCAGTCGGTCAATAAAATAAAAGTGTTTTGAAGGAAATATTGGTATTTAATTGAAACAAGTTCCACGGAAGGAACTTAATATTTTTTTTACCACCAAATATTCAATCAGCAAAACTTGCGTACTGAATGAAACAAACCTATATCCACGAGACAATCCAATAGTCTTGTCAAAGTTTACTGAAACTACTTGGACATATACCGACTTCTTTAACGATTGCTATAATTTCTTTTAACAACTAATCTCATTCACGAATAATAAAATCGTAAAGACAGTTAAAGTTCCGGATATTAATAGACTATTAACGGAAATTAGTAGCATTGTGCTAGGCTACATCCTAGTAGCTTTTGAGAGCAGACGAGTGTAAGACAATGAACTGAAAATCACAATTTGTGAGCAGGAGGACGAGTGGAGGAAAGTAAATTGTTTATAACAGGCTGAAGATCGCGAATTATAAACTGTAGGACGAGTAAAAGAAAGTGGTTTGATGTTGACGACGTGATTCAAAAGAAGAAAGCGAAACGAGGTGAAACACAAGAATAAAGTTATTTGGTGTTTAAGAGCTGAAGATCGTGATTCAAAGAAAGAAAGTATAACCGTTTGAGGATTGAAAATCATGGCTGAGTAGACAAGTGATGGTCATAAGCATTGAGTAGAATCAATAAATCCTTTAGACACTTTTAATATGAATTGAATATGAATTGAACAATTCAAAGTTTATAGAAATCAGTTATAACAGAAGTATTGTAAAAATATGAGTGGTGAATTTTATACTATAGGCAATTATTCCAGGAAATGATCAGGTGTTATCCAATATGCCAATAGTGAAGTAGAAACTTAATATATATTTTGATTTGATGGTAGATAAAAACTCGATATCTTTTTGTTATTGGGACTTGTCTCTTTTCGATGCGGGTTGCGTTTCTCGAAGTTCTTTCTCGAAAGTCACCGTTTTTAACATGTTTCAGGAAAAGGGCCAGGAATTTATTAGTTTGAATTCGAACTATGTGATTGGGAAGTGCAGCTGAACTTTATTAGACCTCGCATTCTTATTCATCTAAGTTTCGCGTGCTTTTACGTAATTTTCGCCTAAAACTATCTTTTCCTAGTGTACCTAGACCGCTATTTTTCGCCATTGGTAATTCTATATATCAAAAACTTTTCTAAGGAAAAAAAGAAAGTCAGCAGGTTCACAGGATCGAAACTCACTCAGTGGGTCAAGGCTTGATATTGGGTGAGCGAGTGGCGCCCCACGGTCTATCTCTGACTAGCCGACATAACCCAAAGGAGCCTAACCGAGTGTTGGCTACACCAGACCGAGTAGGGTAATAAGCTGGACGACTCTTGTAAAGCGCAAAATGGCCATTTTTATCCCAATTTACGTAACCGATATTTTACATGCTGCCTTTAATGGTGCTTTGAAATGGCCACAGAATTAAATAAAAATAAAATATAAATGGAAGAAGAAAATCTGATGGATCTGTGACATTTTTATGTACATACATATATTTGTATTTGATGACATTTAATGACGGAAGCTAAGGAACGTATTCTCTTATATACTCTCGAGCCAAAAACCAAAATGTGTATGTGAATACCTTTATGAATAAGAATAAACAACTGATTGATCGTAGTTACCATCTAAGAAATAATTACCACAACATCATTATCATCTAAGGGATAAAAATCAAAACAACATTGTCTTATCAAGCATACATACATACAAGTTTGCAGTGACAGCGTGCAAAAGAACGTGTATTGTAATCTATTGTATAAATAGCGCTTAGGATACAAAATGGAGTCAGTCAGAAATATAAAGTGAAAAATGTATGGGTGTTTATGTTTACCAAGAAGTTTTCATGTAAACTCGGGGAAGAATGTTTGCTGTGTAAGTTATGTAACTAACTCTAACATAGTGCATCTTCTAAGTCCTGTTTTCGTTGTTTTTTTATTCAAGTATTTGAGGTCTCAGCTGTGTCGGCCATTAGAGCAACACTTAAATTGAGGTCGGACGTTGACACGTTATTCGTGCCAAATCCGTGAATTTATTACGGGGTACCACGACATAAACATAATGAAGGGGAGATAAAACTTACTAAAGAGAAGGTATTACTCATATGGCAAAGTGATTTGGTTGGTTTTTCTTCTCCTTTTAAGAGAATGATTTTAGCGAAAAAATAAAATGTTACCTTAAAATAATATTGATCCAATAAACAAACAAAAACCTTAAAACTAAAAATGTTCCTTCTTCTGCTTTCCAATCCATCATTTGTTGAGTTTAATTTGGCTGAAATAGCTTTAATCGTTCGTGCCTTTTTAAGGTTTCGCTTGCCATATTGCAGTAATTATATCGCATCGCATTTATACATTTTGGAATTCCTTCTTCATACTACAATTTGACAAATACTTTTTGTTTGAATTCCAAAGTCAACCTCCATCGTTGTAATAGAACTGCGAGGTGGCACTTCATTCAAAAAATAAATAAGTCTTTCCCACACTACTATCACCAATTATCATTAGCTCAAGTAAATATCGAAGTTCCCGGTTACTATTTATGATAAGTAATCTATTCCCACAAGCACTAAATATTACAATCCTTTTTGCTCTTGGATCCAAAAAGAGTGAGCCGTGTACGCAATAATTTGTTAGCTGAAGACAATGATAACAATTTTGGCGACATTGATTCCTCCGAAGACGATCATGTCTCGGAGCAATCAGAATCTGATTATTCAGAAGATTATACCTTTTTGTCTGGGGAATATCCATATACATTCTCAGCTCAAAATATTATAATATAATATAATAATATAAATTTTATTCATTACATTGTACATAGATAACTTAACTAAAGAGGTATTTAACTTAAAAGAACTTATACTTAGCGGCTATCCTATTTTGGCCTGCTGGCTCTTATTGGGTTTTAATTTTTATTGTTTTTTAACATTCATTAATTTTCCGATTTACACTTATTAACTATTACCCAGGTAGTATAATACCTGGGGTTGACTTAGCAATATAGTACTTAAATACTAACTTAATTTACTAAACTAAATCTAGCTTAAGTCTGAATACAACTAGCTTAGCCTACTTAGATCTAAACTTAACCTAGGTCTTAACTATCCTCTCCAATTCGTCGGAAGGCCAACATAAGTGAACAGCATGTCCATAAGCCGCCGCTGTCCTGCTACTCCCGCTGGACGCATAAATGGCTCATTAGAGCCACTCATACGTCCGATACCCCGGATCAGTCCGTTTTCATGTCCGTCTGTCTGTGCGTAAAACCTTGTTTTCAGTTCTACAACCCGGTCCCTAAGCGGTTCAAGACCTGTCTCCTGATATAGGAGAGAGTTCATCGGCCAATTTTAGTTACCGGGTTGTAAAACCTGCTAGTGCAGAAACGTATAATTCTCCGTTCGAACATCTCCGCTTCTGCCATGGCTGATTTGGAACAGGTAATCCAGGATGGGGATGCGTATGTCAGGATTGGCCGAATGAGTGTTTTGTAGCAAATGGATTTAGCCTTTGTCGTCATGCCCATCTTTTTGGCGAAAAGCTGTCTGATGCGCTGAAATGCGGACCTGGCTACTTTTATGCTATGTCAAACATATGGGTTAAATTTCAAGAATTCATGCATATCTACTCCAAGGTAGCGCAATGTAGGATTAGGAGTAATTTTAGAGGTTCCGAACAAGACAGCAACTTTTTTGGCCTTATTGCGGATGGTTTGGGATCCCCGATACTTGGAAGGGTTCCTAAATACAGTCAGCAGTGTTTTGCAACTATTAAGCTTTATGCCCCATTCATCAAAATAAAATTTAAGCTTGACCAAGTAATCTTCAAGGCTCTTCGCAGCTTTGAGCGGGTCTTGGCTCGACGCGAATAAAGCGTATCATCTGCATATTGTAGGACTGTAACTTGAAAATTTCCCGCTGGAAGAGGGAGGTCAGCAGTGAAAACGGTATATAAAACAGGTCCAGTGACAGAACCTTGTGGCACTCCTGATGTCACAGGTCCCAGGGGTGAATTTGCTTCATTAACGCTAACATAAAATTGTCTGTTGCTAAGGAAGCTTGCGGCGAGTCGTATTACTATTTCTGGAAAACCCAACTTGATCAACTTGTATAGAAGACCTCCGTGCCATACACTATCGAAAACCTTCTCGATATCTAAGGCACAAACAACCGTCGGAGTGTGTCGCTCATTCAGGTGTGACACAATCTGATCGTGCAAGTACGAGATAGCGTGCTGGGTCCCATGCTTACGCCTAAGGCCAAATTGATATTCTGGTATGATATTAGCGAGCTCGCAGTAGGTGGAAATCATTTCCAACCAAATTTTCTCAAAGAGCTTTCCCAAATTAGGAAGCAGAGAGATCGGGCGGAAATTGCTGGCCTCATTATTTTTGCCTTTTTTGTGAATGGGAACAATCTTAGCAATTTTCCATGTATCGGGAAAGTAACCGTTGTTCAAGGCATTATTGAAAATTATGGAAAGTAATCTGAGCATAGAGATTGGAAGATGTTTAACAATAAAGCTAGACACTCCATCATGCCCAGATGACTTTTTACTTTTTATACCACCTAACAAGTGCACCAAGTATTCACTATTGACAAAGTGAAATTGGTCACTTGAGAGTTGCGGATCATCCGATGGATTTTCAGATGAAAATGTGACTAGCGGCTCGTTGTGACTATTGAGAAACGAATTAACTTCCTCGAGTACATTTTGGCTATTAGAAGCAGAGAAGATGGGCGGAACAGCATTTAATTGCGATTGAAATGTTTCTGCGAACAGTTCGGCCTGCAGATCAGGGTTGCACACAGAAACATTGCCAGTCGTTACCGCTATCTTCCGGTTGATGTTTTTACCAGAAAGCCGATTAATTTCCTTATACATGTCGGGGCCTGGCCGAATGGCAGCCAGCCGCTGTGCAAGACACTCACTGCGAAATTTACCAACCATTTCAGATATAGTTGATATTCGAAAGGAGTGACCTGTACGGCGGGTGATCCCTCCCATGTCTATGAAAAATCTTCTTCAACTTGCAATGCCAAATATGCCTCAACTTCATGTGCTTAACAATATCTGGCGGTAGTTCGTGACCCTGATATTTATCAAGTTTAATCAAAGTGGAATTTCTGTCAACAGTAGAACTTATGATGTCGTTGACGCTAACCAACAGGCTATCAACTTGACGGTTTGACAAATTTTCGGTCTCGCACACATCATGATTCCCTACCAATATATCTATGTCGCGTTGAAAAGTACCCCAATCGGTGTTTTTGAAAGATCTTACAGTTTTTGGGGGTCTCTTCATGATGCTGAAATAGGAGCGGAACTGAATTTTTAGCCTCACAGTTAAGTGATCAGACATACCGGCTTGAGTCCAGCAGTGTGGGCGATCAATACTGCTGAGCAGATCATCTGACAGGAGGAAAAAATCTATTATTGAGCTACTACTTGGTCTGGTCGGAGAGTTAGGAGCAACCACTTGCAATGGAATAGGAGGACTACTTTGGTATAGCCAATCGAACAACACCCTGCCATTTCCGTTGATAACAGAATCTCCCCACTAAGGGTGTCTCAAATTCAAATCACCACCGATAAGCGAGTATTTAAACTGAGAAACTAGCGAGTTGATTGCTCCAAAATCATGTAAAAGATTTGATTTTGATGAACTGCATCCAACATATAGAGAAGCTATTAAGATACGTCTATGGTCTGAGCTTTTTATCACAGCAGCAGCAAAGGAACAACATTTCAGATCAGGCACCAGTAAGGGTTCCATGTCCAAATTACTCCTAACTAATAGAGCACTGCCACCGTTTTGGTTGTCGAGGACGGTTTTGTATCCTTGAAAGCCAACTCTATGGTGATTTGACAGTTTCGTCTCTGTTATAAGTACCAAATCCGTACCCAGCACATCAATTAGATGTTGAGCAGACGCTCTTTGAGCCATCGAGATGAGCGAAGCACTGTTGAATGTGGCCACCTCAGTCAAAATATTAAAAATTGACAAAGTTATCATTTTTTTTAAATATATAAATTTTAAAATCTTGACAATCGCCACCGTAAATATGCAAAATAAATACCTTTTTTCAAAGCCACAAAAGGGCTAATTTTTTTATAATTTTGTCATATCTTGAGAGTATCCACTTAAATTTTTAGCCAAAAATATTGAAAATGAAATAAGTTACGATTTTTTTTGTAAAAAAGCTGATTTTCGACAAAACTGTTTTTTCTCGAATTTTTTTTAGGTATGTTTGGGACATTTAAGGCTCTTCTAATGTATGAAAACTACTAAAAGAAGTCTCAAACAGTGCTTACAAATTTTTTCAAATGAAAATCTTCATTGGCGGCGATTCTATAGACGTTCAAAAATGGTTGGGGTCAATTTGACCCCAATTGTTCTCGATGATCGAAAAAATAGGTGTGTTCTCGGAGGGTTAAGAGTCTCTTTTAATAATTCATTTGTATAGTTTCATTCAACTCATAGTATTAATTCAAAGTATTCCAGAAAACGCGAGACGCAATACAAAATTATTGCGAACCTATAAATTTTTTTAAACAGCCACAACTACTCTAAATCCAACAAAATTGGCAATTTTCAAAACAAATGAAAATCTCACTATCCACCATTCAAAGAAAACAAAATTGGTTTGTCTACCAGTCGCCAACTAGCATAGCAAAACGATCAACATCCTTCTCTTCGAAAAATCTTTAACAAAAAAATGATATGGTACTAAACTATTTTTTTCATCAGCAAGAGCTCAAAAAACACTCCGATCCACAGTAAATTTATAAGGTCTTAGCCCTTTCCAGTCCACGAATATTTCAATTCTTTTCTCAATTGTTTCTGCTATTTCAGGCAGGCCATAAAAAATAGCTGTGCTGAATTTTCTCGAATTAAAATCACCACCGATAAGCGAGTATTTAAACTGAGAAACTAGCGAGACATTATCTATTTTTATTTGTATTTTTCATTACAAATTGCTTCCTCCTTTCTTTTAAAACTAAGATAATTCTACCAGAAATGAAGAACAAAAAGCCAATAGCCGACAATTCCTCCCAAGCACACCACAAAAACATATTACTATATACATATATATCGACCGCATTAAGACATATATTTTTGAAAGGTAGTAGTTCAAGCCATAAGTTTTGATTCAAGGTGAGGAAAAACATTGTGGAATGCAGAAAAGCATTCAGAGACAGAAACGATGAGTTGGATTATTTGTGGGCACTTTCTTGCTATGGTGAAGGAGTTGTCGTAGGAAGGAAATCTGTCAAATTTCAAACAATGAGCTGTTCCGCTATTGCAAAAACCATATAAGAGGCATTTTCAAAGAAAATTATGGTTGAGTTAGAACGTCTCGCGTACTTATCAAGCCAAACTTCGTTCAGAGGTTATTTTCTATGAACATTGTTTTATACACATTATACATGGAATGATTATTTATCATTCCATTTCAAAATCATCTGTTTTTTTTTACAAATAAAAACGCAAGAACACTGAAACTTTCCGGTAAATTCCTAGCTTTATTTGAAATAGAGGATACAAAAATAAATTTAAATATACAATTGGGGCATTTCCGTGAAGCGGACAACGAAAAAAAGTCGAGGTTCTGGATTTCATTCATATTGTGCACAATGGTACTTCCAGAGGATATGAATGTGAATACACAAGTTTTTGTTTCTGTGAGGTTTAGTTGCCGAGTTAGGGACAAATTCTGAGATTAAAAATAAATTGAACAAAATTAATAAAAAAATACACATGTTTATTGATATGAGAAATCAGCTGTTCTTTTCAATTTTAAAATTAGATTTGATAAATAAATTTAAAGTTACCATTTCAACTCGTTATTTGAATGACTTGGGCCAGGTTAATTTTGTTTATTTTTACAACAAAGTAAAGCTAAAACTATGTTTAATTTATTATAGATGTTTAAGAATAATATGTCTAGTAGTTTAGGAGGTAGAAAAATTTCAATACATATAAGTCGTATGGGGCGTGGTACCGTGAGCTTGATTATGATAGCTAGTGAGTGTGAAAGCAAAACATTTGTGGTAAAACTATTATACATATATCACTTGTATTAATAACATATAGAAAAATTGCTAATGCTGATTTATTTAATGAAAAAAAAACTACTTCTGAATGGAAAAATTAATTTATTTCACAATTTTTACAATTTGACTCTCGTTTTTTACACTAGCTATTTTTTTAATTACTGGAGGTGTTTTTTCTTGCAACTTTCACATCAGATGAATATCTCCTTGGAATTTTTCTTAATATTCTTGGAATTTTTCTTAGGTCTTTAACCTTCCGATCGAATTGAAAAGACAGAAAAATCGATAGCCGTACAAAGACATAATACACATAGTTAAAATTATTTAACTAATGAACGAAACTAATAGACACTGGTAACGCTGAACAATAACTAAAAAATAACAGAAAATTCGAAGTGGCTTGGCGTCATATATATTATATATGCGTCATATATATAAAAGAGGTTTTTACGAGAAAACAAAACCTTTTTCAATTAAGAGAAGGTGCTACTAATTGCACTTCGATATCATTTTTTGTTTTCGAGCCAACTAGCTGTCTTAAGTAGGCTCTCGGTACCACGCCTTATACGACTTGTATTTACTGAAGTTCACCTATCTCCCAACTACTGATTATCCCATTCTAAAAATGTTATGGTAATATCAGTAATTTATTTTTGTATCTCAAAATCGGCTTCCCAAAAAACCGTTCATCAACTTCTTCAATTCTTCAGAAGCCCATAATTTGGCAACTATACCTCATAGAATAAAAAAATGTGTATCCACGTTCATATCCTCTAGAAGTACCATTATACACAATATGAACGAAATCCAGAGCCTCGATTTTATTTCATTGTCCACTTCACGTTAAATGCCCCAATTTCAAACTGCTACTCCCGTTTCTAATTTGAATTTCCAATAATATCATTTTTACCAACGATCACAATTACTCTCTGCCAAAATTTACCCGTTACAGTTCTTTCCACCCCTTCAAAAATAAAACCCGACAGCAATCAAAACAGACCATTCGTTTCAATATGAAAACACCAAAACTGGAACGCAAGTAACTTACAACTTCCTCGAAGCGTCCACATTTTATACACGAAATAAAATCAATTGAAATTTATGATCGTTGCCATTCTCTATATCATTCCGCCTTATTGCATTGTTTTTCTACAACCACCTTGCAAAAAGCGAGTCTCACAGCTAGGGCAGCCTGGATTTAGCTTAAATGTTTTAATGGAGCAAAAATGTAAAACTACGCCTCCAACATGTCAAATGAGATTCAGAAAAATTTATGGATTAAAATATGTTCCACGGAACCATACCATGTTATAGTTCACTAGTTGGAGCCTGAGTGCAGAGTGGCTGTAAGGAGCAGATAAACAGATCCAGGGAATGAGTGCAAACAGTACAAGGAACTAAACTCTAACGGGATATTCCATTCAGGATATCCAGTCCAAGCTCGAAAGAATATGAAACCTGGTAGCACTAGAGGAAAAAGAATCCTTTGCAGGTCGTGAGCTACCAGCCAGCCAGTGGAGCTTTTATTTCTACCATTTGTACTGCAAATATCATCTCTGTTCGCAAATGTGCCTCATTGAACTCAGCTCGGAATATTCTAGATAACAAGACCGATAGCAAGCACTAATAACACTGATGCCCAAAATCGACTAGAGATACGGATAGGAAAGTGAAGGTGGAGCGAATGTTTGTGAAGTTTTGTTTGAATTACGGAACCAACATGGAGGGAAACGATGTGCTTCAACTAGTAAGTTTGAATCGTTGATATTCCGACAAAAGCCAGAGATTCTTTAAATCACTGAACCGGCTATTCCACCGCCCCTGTTCCAATTGAATATACTGAACCCTTGAGTCGACCTCCTCAATGTTCTTTGGTGACGGCGGGAGCTGTGAAAGTAAACGGTGTCGTCTTGTTGCCGATGAATAAAAAATCATGACGGATACAGTGAATGGTTGGTTGGTTAGCTAGTTGTCTGGTTGAATCGAGGTGGCAGATTGGATATCAAAGCAAAAACAAAATCTCGAAACCTTATAAAAAAATTGTATCGTTGAATATTGTACTCTTGTAAAATAGTTGCAATGATTATAGTAGAAGGATTTTACTGAAGTGCCTGAATCGAGAATGAGAATGATTGTTGCAGGTTTTATCTGGAGAAGTGCTTACAAAAGGGCTAAGTATGAGTTTGAAATGAGGGTTGAAATTTTGTAGCTACAAATTTGGTACCATTTTTAATTGTAAATTATAAAAAAAAATAGCATGACTTTCTGTTGGTACCACGAATAAGACAAACCCACACTGGGCGCTAAGCTTATTGGCAATATAGCACCATCCGAACTATCTTTAGTAGACAGCTTCATAAAGTAAAATACCCACACGTAAATTTTTATTTCTATGATACTGTTTTTTAAAGAAATAATATAACGTTATTAGCTATTGTGCATGTTGTCCCGTAATACACTTAAACATTTTTTTTAATAAATTGTAAAAACTCTACAGCATCAAACAATCTTTCATCATTTACCGTAATTTTTATTTTCTTATTTTCAGATGCTGTGGTATCAGAACTCTTTCCTTCTCGATCCAACCGATCGGAGATCAATGCACAGTAAAGGCGATCGTTATAGTCTCATCATCAGAAATTTTCAGCATTCCGATTTCGGGAACTATAGCTGTGTTGCGGATAATGCTCTCGGTCGAACTAAGAAATACATTGAAGTTTCTGGGCGGCCCGGACCTGCAGAATTCATATCTCCAGCAATGAGTGGAGCTTTAGATCATTATAACCTGACGTGGACCATCGAATCAATCCCACCTTTAGAGGAAATCAAGCTTTTATACAGGAGGTTGTTGGTGAGTGTATGGCCTAAGCCCAAATATTCTATATTAGCTATAATGATTCGGAACAAAAAAAATATGATTTGAATCAAAATAACTACATATAGGGTCAAGTGGTATGAAATTACCAAACTAGGTCATCTGTGCCTAAAAATTTATTTCAGAAACTATCTCTCACTATCTGTAACACATGTTGAATTTCATGGTTTGGTTTTCGGCCGATAACATTCAATTTAACATTGAATTTTTTTTTCATTTCATACAATTCGAAATAAAAAGTTTACTTTCAATTTGCATTTCACATTTCTCACGAAATGCAAATGAACAGCATTAATTCGAAAACTCAGTCAAACATATTGGAATTGATTTGCTTTTTCACAAGTGGGACACGTAGAAAGAAAGCAAGTGGTGAATTCTTCATTTTCATGGACAAGATGCGACCCTCAAGTGATGCGTAAAATTTTTGAATACATTATTTAAAATTGAAATGAAAAAGGTAAATGTGATGATTGAACATATTAGTGAGCGATTCTCTATCCACATTCATGTCTGGTGTGGATTGTTACTTTTTCGGATATTTACGTTATCGATCAGGAAAGCAGCATAACCAGAGAAGCTGAAAAGGCAAGACTTCTCCTCTAGTTGAATGATCATTTTTGACGCCACTATCCTGAAATATCCTAACCTATATCCAAACCTGACACACCTCCCAACAATCTCTCCCTGTATTCAGTCCAAGCAACTCATGGTGTAGGAAGTTTAAAAACAATTTCGGAAAAAGTTTTTAACGTAGGTGAGCAGGACGTGATGTGAAAGTGTCGTCGGGATGAAAACGATGTGTTTTTTCTCCCCCACATCAGTGAACTTTACTGATGGCACTGTTGTCATGGTTCCCGACAGCAGGTATTTTCGAAACTTCATTTTCACGCTTTGCTAGGTGAATTCAGGCTGGAAAGTTAAAAGCCTTAATGTGAAAATTTACCGTTTGATTATGTTTTCCTAAATGTTGAATATGACTGGCGAGTGCAGATGGGGATGAAGGGAAAGGAAGAAAAAAGTTTGAGAGTGAACATCATCAATACGGGAAATTGGATAGTTGCCATGTTTGCTTCCGGGCTATTCTGATGGAACTGTAAAAACTAGGCTTGATATTGAGAATGTGATGCACCATCAATAGAATTTTGTGTGCTCTTCATTGATGATTTGAAATTTTCCAAATTTTAACAGGATGTTGCAAATAAAGTTTTTACTTCAACGAACGAGTCAAAGGATTTTTGGTGGAATAGTTTGTAGCTTCAAATTAATAAAAATGTCGGATATATAAGACAATTTATATTAAATTGTTGTAAATCGATGAATTGGCCTAGTTTGACGTTGAACAAAGAAGTGTATTTTGGAATTTAATACTGATGTTCAAAGAAAGTTTAAAACAATTCTGACAAAAGTTTCAAATATAGACAGCTCTGTCGCAGTGGTGCCATCATGAAATATCACTAAAGAAAAAAGCTGGATTTAAGTTATAAATTCCGATTTTAATGAAATTAACACAGTAGCTGAACTTTATTCTAAGTCATATAGAAGTTAGTTAACTGAAAGAAAAAGTCGTGGTTGATTTAACTATTAGTCATAGTAATGCAGCATTTCATTCAAAATTGTCGAATAAGCTACGGAAAATGATTCCTTCTATAGTTCATTTGACCATACAAAAGTAGTTGACTTTGCAGATACAAAAAATATCGAAAACTTCGAGGATTCAACTGTGCTAATTACCTCATAAGTACAATAAATAGTTGATCTATAGAAAAATGAGCATCAATTTATTTATTATTACAAAATGTTTAATGATCAACAATTTTCATAGTAAGCGAACCACTTTACAATTGTTAAATTCAACAAATATAATTCCACACCACAGACTATAGTCATTTACTATTTCGTATTATGTACATTGTTGGAATACCATAGTTTGTGGTTGCTTATTTTTTTTGCACCACAGACGTTGTTTATCAATCACGCGTCATGGGACATAAACGTAATCAACAATTTTCTTATGGGTTTGCCCATGCTATAGCCCGTAGTTGACGCAAAAACAACTAAGGAAAATTGTTGATATTACCAAGATTTTTCTCTCAGTGTTTAAAATTTTTGGTTAAATCTGCAGCGATGGTAATTTTGTTCTCTTGAGCCTTATAAATTCACCCAGCAACTTCCGGTGCTTTCCTGGAATCAAAACGAATTTTATGAAATAGGTGAACTGTATTATAAGCCAAATTTGGTAAGAATTTAGCTGAAAAGCTATGTTTGTGTTGATTGTACCCTTTCATGCTTTTTTCACTAATCTTTTGGAGCTCGAATCATTAATGCTGTTTCTTGACGCAAGCACTAGCTTTGGTATCGATGGCATTCCACATCTTTTCACTAAATCACTTTTATCTTGCTTTTGTGTCCTTCTGTCAATAATTTTTATGCTTAGCATCTCAACTGGGACCTTTCCATTTCTTCGGAAATCCGCCAACATATTTCCAACCCATAAAGCTGCTGATAGTTTTTTCTATCTCTAATTACCGTCCTACATCACTTTGACCATGTTTTAGTAAGCTCCTTGAAAGAGTCGGTTACAGCAGAGTCTATCCTTTCACCCAGCCCTTGCTGGCCAGTGAACAACATGGATTCATCAAAGGTAAGTTCACGGTTATAAACGTATTGTCGTTTACAAACTACATTGCTCCCGCAATCGACCTGCAAAAGCAAGTATATGCTCTTTATTTAGACTTTGCAGAGACCTTTGATTCTGTTAACTGTGATAGTCTTCTGTCAAAGTTAGCAGGGTTTCGTCTTTTCGGTGTCCCTTTTTGTGGTTCTCTTCGTACGTTTGTGATTGCTGTTGTGTTGTTATTATTAACTTTCGCTCTGTCGGATCCTTTTTTTCTACACCAGGAGCTCTGCAAGGATCCATTCTTGGCCCTTTATTGTTCATTTTGTTTATTAACGATTTTTCTTCCCTCTTTAATTCACCATATCTTTTTCAGGCTGATCTTAAAATTTTCAGAGTGATTGAATCCGCTAGTGATTTTTCCATACTGCCAAATGATTTGGATGCTTTGACTTACTGGTGCGCTGCGAATTCTCTCTCTTTGAATGCTGTGAAGTATCATCAGGTGTTTTTTATTTACAAAACATCCCCTTCGCTCTTCTCCTACTCGGTCCTTGGCTCCCCTCTCAATGCTGTTGCTGATTTCAAGGACCTTGACGTGATTTGTGTTATTCCTCAGAGGTTGTTCGGGCTGTAGCAAGAGCGAAAGAGGCGTGTCATCAAGCCAGACCGGTCGTCCTGCTGGTAACACTGGACGTATAAAACGCTTTCAACTCGGCAAGGTGGACAGACACCCTCCGGGGCCTTCAGCAGACGTTCCGTATCACAGACTACTTGCTGGCCATGATGCGGAACTACCTCAGGGACCGCTGGTTGGTCTACGGCACTGACAAAGGAGTCAAAAGGAGACCGGTCACCTCAGGTGCGGCACAGGAGTCGATCTTAGAACCTGACCTCTGGAACATCATGTACAATGATCTGCTGCGCCTGGAAATGCTTGCGGATGTGTTTCTGGTAGATTACGCTGATGACGTCGCGGCAGTAACATTTCCAAATCTGCCGAATTCGCTCAACTCAGACTTAGCCAAGTCATGGGGAGGGTAGGTGACCAAATACGGCCTCCAGCTTGCAGTCTATAAAACGGAGATTGTTATGCTGACGAAGCGGAGGATACCAACTGTCATACCCATGACAGTTGGCTCCACCGAGGTCCAGACCAGCAAGTCAGTCAGTTATCTGGGAATGACCCTGGACACCAAGCTGACGTATTTGGATCATATCCGCAGGGCATGTGACAGTGCTATAGTAGCCGTCACTTCGCTGAGTAGGCTAATGGCCAACGTCGGTGGACCCAAAGAGACGCGACGGAGACAACTTGCTATATGGAGCTCAAATCTGGGGAGATGCACTCCTAACTGAGAAGTTTCCGAAGAACATTGCAAGTGTCCAGCGCAGGGGGGCCCTCTTTATTGCCTGTAGCAACCTCACGGTATCAGAAGAGGCTGTGGTGGTGGTATCGGGAGTAATCCCGATCTACCTAATAGCGGGAGAACGCGAAGAAGGGTACCTTTTTCGCTCAGAACTGGGCAGAACTGAGGCTTGGACGCACGCGCGTACGCTAACCCTTCAACTCTGGCAACAACGTTGGAGTGTAAGTGCTAAAGGACGCTGGGCGGCTAAACTAATTGGTCTCCTTGAGCCTTGGCTTAGCCAAAGCCATGGAGAGGTAAACTTTTACCTTTGTCAATTCTCGACAGAGCACGATTACTTCAGGAAATACCTGAACAGAATGGGTAAGGTGGTCACACCGTATTGCCGGTACTGTGTGACTGAGCTTGATGATGCTCAGCAAACATTCTTTATGTGTAGTCGCTTCGTAAGTTTGAGGCGCACCATTGAGTCCACGGTTGGCCTGGCAATGCCTGAGACTATCCTAGATGCAATGCTGCGAAACGAAGAGAACTGGCGCGCAGTTTCAACATATCGTCGCTGTGAAATCAAACCGGCATATCTGCAAAAATTGAGTTTTTGAGTTTTTGGTATCAAAAAATTCCTTATTTTCCCCTCTATTTTTATGTCGCACCGGCATATCGTAAAGTTGAATAAAAACCCGTCTAATGGTGTTTTGCCGCTTTGCATTCACGTGGAAATAGCCCACATGCGAAAACTTTAAAGCGCTCTAGCGAAGAATGTGTATTTTGCAGATATGCCGGTTTGATTTCACAGCGACGATATGTTGAGAAAGTGCTACGCACAAAGCTGGAGAAAGGTTGCCTTACCAACCCATGAATTGTGGTAGTTTCTGAAGTCCGTGGTTACCGATGGGTGAGAGCACGACCGGGTTGAAGCAGTGCTTAGGCGGGTATTGACTCGGAACTTCGGGGGCTTGTAGATGGTCGTTTTTTTAGTGAGTCAAACCTCACATACGGGAACTGGTTAGCAGATTTTTTTCCCACCTACACTAGGGGGGAAAAAATCGAAAAATGACTGTTTTCTCTTTCTCGTATCATCAAGTCCCATCTATTAATTTCAATCTTCAAATCAAACTAAAACAACTAGAAAAAGACAGCAACAATATATATTAATTTACTTATTCATGTATTTATTTGACCTTAACAAGGCGTACACAAATAAAAAAAAAACACTTTTTACTAAGGTTTAACAATTTAAGTCGATTTAAAGTGCTCATGATAAAAAACTGCATACCCACAAATTTTGAAGATTATAGTAATTTTGGAGAAGCAATCAGACTAGGGTGTTAATGATGTGAGGACCTTGGTCACAGCTGTCTTAAACCTTAGACTGCGAATGGCTGGGGAATAATATTCTCCAAAGCTGTTAAATATTTTGCAGTATCTGTTGATGGGCTCATTGTAGGCGTGAGCTGTGTTTTGTCGGTACTCATTCAGTAAACATGTGTGCCTCGTCCGCCATCGCGGAATTCGGTCAAGAATTTTTGAGCTGATCCTTTATATTTATCATTGACATAATCTCTGATATCATTATTAGTTTTGATTACTCTATAGAGTTTATTTTTTAAGTGAAAGTTACAAGTAGCGTTAATTGAAAAATACATTTCATACATCGAATATTTCGAAAATGTTGATTGTACATGTACATATGAATGTGAATTCATTTTTCATTTGGTTTCGGAAAACATATTTTTAGTTTTACTCATTAAAAATGAAAAAGTGGTTTTATACTATCATTATTTTTAATGCGAATTCTGATGTTGAATCTTAACAAGATCTGATATTCTGGCTGAAATATTTTTCAGTGCAACTCTCGTATCAGCTTAAGTGTCAAGTTTTTTTCTCTAATTGTTTTTGATAATAAGGAGCGCTGAAAATTCTTGTTCGCATATGTACGTAGTTAAAAAGAGGGCTAAGAATCAGGAAGCAATATTTTACTACTTTGCATATGATTTCCTACCGTTTGTCGAGAATTTTTCTAGTCTCCGTTTATTGTATGTGTACTTAAGCGTGCGGTTATGTTTTATTCAATCATATGTCAATCAGATCTTCTTCTAGTTCATCTGAATGGATTGCGTACCATGTTTTTCAAGCTTGCTACGTCCTCCAGAAAGTACTTTGAAAATCTTTCAGATGTTGATGAATTATGTCCTTTTTAAGGTCTTCAGTTTCTCCTTTTTCTGCTGTTATTAACTTTGCCAAACTCACAAACGATGATAAATCACGTTCTTTGATTTTTTTGCCACAGGCCAATTTTGTGGACAAAAGTCTGAATTCTATCTTTTTTTCCAGACACTTCCACACATAAATTCAGCTCGTTCAGATATTCAAATACATCTAAAAGCTATGTTCTTCATCGGAGTTTCGGAAGAATTGGATGTTTTTCTTCTGCAAATACGCATACGTCGTCTCTTAGATCAAACAATCTCCTCAGCACGTTTCTATTCGAAAGCCATCTCACTTTCATGTAGAAAATCAATTTTACATAACCGAAGCACATATCTTCGCACTATCTTTTGTGGGCTTAAATCGCTTGCTTTAAAAAATTTGACAACTTTGATAACTAGGTTTAAAGTGGGTTTTAACTTATCTAGTAACGTCTTCAAAACAAGCGCCTGTCAATGAAGGACATAGTGCGTTGTAATCAGGGTAGGGTTTTTGTTTTTAATAATGGTAGAAAATCCCAAATCATGTCCAATCATCGCCATGCAAGCTTAGTCCATGGGATTTAATTTTTATAGCAGTAGTCGCCAACAATTTGCAATATGTCAGATGCCTTCATCGTTGTTTTGAGACTCGTTGAGAGTAGTAAATATTCCTTCATTGCATTATCTTCAGCATCCGTAAACTATACAGGAACGAGAAGCTTACAGCATTTTGCTACATCAGTTGTCTCATGGCACTGCAAAGCAAAATATGGAGATTTCTTAATTTATTGAAGTATATCCTTATTTGATGTAACCGTTCGGATATTTTCTCTACTTATCAACAGCGGTGAAAGATATAATAAATGCAACGAGAAACATGCGACAATTGTAACTATGATTCTGATAGACTGCAAATAGTATTAACACGCTTGATCGAAGGAATTAGTAGCACATGTTGAACAAGTTCATTACAACTAATTTGACATGCATATAAAATACTTCTTCTACATACATACATAGCACTCATTGTATTTTTAGTTTGTGTGCTTGCAGTACTTTTCCAGAAATAGAGAGTAAGAGTGGCTGCGATCTTAAAAAGCAACCGCTTAGTATAGCGCATTCGCTAAGCAGCGAATTGTGATTGTTTTATTTTGGTTAACGATATGCAGTCTCATTTGTCAATCACAAAGCCCATTTTCAGCCCTGTTTTAGGAAAGCAGCCAATATTCTTTGTTAATAAATGCACGAACTTACATCAAAATTTTGAAATTGAAATTGTGTACGAAACCCCAACAGCACCCTTCCATTTCTCCTTGATAGTCGCCATGACCCCCAACGGGTCTTGCGCCACCAAGTAGGAACCAAACAAACATTTTCTCATGTTGAAACATTTTCTTTTCTGTTAATCTTTGGCTTGTAGTTTTCAAAGGCGTCAAAAAACAGCTAATAAAAAAAGATACAGAATCATACAATTCTAGCGATGAAAAATTATCTGCCCAGCCAATTCCTCTCAATGTTGCAGTATACGGCACTATTATGCACCGTTATGTAAAGCGCCACGAGGTGACTGCAAAAAAAAATGAAGACACACAGCCTGCATGAGTCAACTGTGGTCGCCCAGCTAACTATCGAATATACCTGGCTTACAAGGAATTCGAAGCAAAGAGTAGTTGCTGCGATCATGTGAATATGATAATATTTTTGAAGCGCCTAAAATGAGATTACGAAAATTTTAAAATTTTTGAATTGCGATAACTTTTGACCAGATAAACCATACGAAAATTTAAAAGACATATTGATATTACTTAGTTTTAGCCTCGTCTAGCTTTTGAAGAACGTGCTGGCTACTCTGCAGCTAAAGTGAAAACGTTCAAACCATCGACTTTCCTGAAAAATTTTCGTCTTTTACAGTGAAAATCAACTCATATAGAAATCTTATGCATTGTTTACAGAACCAAAGCAACATTTTTGAAATTTCACATCGAACAATATAGGTCCCCCTCAAATCTATCTATATTTGAAGCATTAAAAACTTATGTTCACGAGAACTCACGACCCAATTATCAGATACAGTTGAAATTCACAGAATTTATTGGTTTTAAGTAGGACCAGGTCTGAGAGAAGCGATTTGGGAATGCGGGAAACTCTGTGCCACTGGGATCTTCATAAATTATATGGACAAAAAGTTCTTTGCCCTATAAATTCTGATTCAGTTACTAGATTTGCATGAAATTGACACAGTAGCTGAACCCAAGCCGTGTTTGATAAAAATTTGGTTGAAAAATTCAGTTGCTGCTACCAGCTATGGTTATTTTGGTTTTTGCTCTATAACTTCCAGTGCAATGATGAAATTAAATTGAACTTCATATGATAAATGAAATTTTTTGCGGGCATTATTCAGAAGGAATCTGGTTAAAAAACCATGCTAGGGTTTCCAGCTATTGTTGGTTTTGTATTTATTTGCAATATCTTTATTAAGCGATTTTATCGTCAAATTTTTAAACGGTAATGATCTTGTAGTGACAATTAACAACAAATATTAAGTTTTTGATATTTGAAAACTTTTGCGACTGGTAGCCCTAAATTTCTTTGCACCCCTATAATTTCCAATGCAGTCATCGGATCAAAATGAAATTCGCAAGATAGATTGTTTTTAATGTGTGGCAGGCATGAAATATTTTGGGCTGTGATGCTGGCGAAGAGTTGCCAACGCGAGGCGTTTTTCGCTATTTTCGTATCAATAAATGCTTGCATTAAGTATTCAAATCACGCGCATTTACAATGAAAATAAGTTACAAATGTTTATATTTTCTAAATTCTAGACATTTTTCGGTCCCAACATCTTTCGTTTTCGATCCCAAACATCTTTCTATCCCTGTAACTTTCGACGAAATCATGGGATAAAATCGAGATCGATAGAGTTAGTTGATTTTGAAGTGAAACAATTGTGGGATACTTTTGATAGCTGTGCTGGTAAAGTGCTGCAAGCACTAAGCATTGTCTTTGTTTATATTATGTTATGCTGCTTTCAAAATTTTGCGGTGTTTGTCTTTCGTAATTCTAGAAATTCATGCTAGTGGTGTTTTTGAAATCCTTTCCACTCTATGAGTTTAAATGCATTGTTAAAACCAAAGTAGTTTTTCACTCGAAACAGGTTGGAGCACGTGTGGTAGAATATGCACTCAAAATTTGCACCATTCTTCTATTGTTCATCGAACGTTAGTATTTTTAGTGGTTCAGGTGCGCTAGAGTTCTATTTTTAATGAAATGCTGTTTAAAGGTTACAATGTCAGAACCTAAATCAAATATCATTTAATCATAATTTCATACATTGCAAAACTATCATACAAGTTATGTATATGACACCTACACAATTGTATGGTATTATAAACACTCAACACTGAATTGACTATTATAAACACTCAACACTGAATTAACTATTATAAACACTCAACACTGAATTATGTTCTAAATAAACTTAATTAAACAGTAAGCTAAGATAATTGACATTTTGAATGTACGTAGACGATTGGGTCAGTCTTAATTAGAGCGTGTTACGATTAAGAACTTTATTGAGTCGTACAAAATAAAAATAAAAACACTGAAGTTTTAATTGCTTTACTATTTATTTTTTTTGTACTAAGTGGAGTCTGAAAATAAAACTGGCGCAGTCGGTAGGATCCACGCCGCGAAAAGATACGCGTATATTTTAATATTTTAGCGTGTGATCCGAATTAAAATTTTTATCGACTCCGCGACTCAGTAAACGTATCCGCGTCGAGAAGATTCGTTCGCGTACGTATACGCCGCAAACACCTGAAGTACATTAGTTGGTGTCCCACGACTTAAACAACGACCAATTACGGACGGAATTTGCAAATTTGTAATTTGTTCGATCTCCCGTTGAAGAAGAAGAGCATCTCTCGTTGAAGAAGAAGAGCACCTCCCGTTCAAGAAGGAAGAACATCTCCTGTACAAAAGGAACAGCAGCTCCCGTTCAAAAAGGAAAAGCATCTCCCGTTGGAAAAAGGTCAGATGTATTAATTTGTTCGATTTATTACAATTCAACTTTAAATTTGTATTTGAATTTTATTGATAAACTAAAAATTGAATATTGTCGCTAAATCATAGATTTCACTGTGGTAGAATATATAAAAAAAAAAAAAAATAGCTAAAAGCGAATATTATTGAAAATTTATTTATTGAATATTTAAAAAATACAAAATATATCTATAAAATTTTTTTTTCTGAATTGATTGTTAGAATTTATTGGAAGTGTACAGGTTTTGTGTAGTGATTTTAGTGTGAAAACGTTCCGCGAGTGTTACTTGTTTTGATGTGCGTGCCTTTTCTGCAATTTTCGCGACCGCGTATCTCCTTTTTGCCAAGCTATACTGCTTGTTTTTCCCTATTTCTTTAATTGTATGTGGTTGTCTCTATGTCAGAGTCTAATTCAACCAGCCTTCTTGATCAACTCGAAACTGCAAGAAGTCAATCACACCAGCTTTCACAGATAATAAGCAATTTCTTTTCTGATCAACCTCAAGATACAACTATGTTATCTCTAAACATAGACCCCTTAAGGTATCTCTCTAGACTTCCGGAATTTAATGGAGACTATAGAGAACTCCAGAATTTTATCGATTTAATAGACAAAGTGCACCCATTGCTCACAAGGTATGACGAGCTATCACAAAGTGTTTTTTCCGACATGATAAAGTCGAAATTAAAAGGCAGAGCGAGAGAAGTAGTCGAAATCAATGTCCACATGACAACGTGGTGTAGTATCAAATCGACCCTAATACAAAATTTCGGTGACAGACGAACCGTCGAAGAATTGTTCGATGAGTTACGAGCGTGTAAATTCAAATCCAATAGTGTAGATTTCTTTAACGAGATAAAAGGCATTTTGCGTCGCCTTAACATAAAAACTAAACAAGGTCTAACAGACGAAACTTTGGTTACAACTAATATAGAAGCTAACAAATATTCCGCTCTATGTGTATTCAAAAATAAATTACCTGAACCAATGCGTTCTATTCTTTTCTGTAGAAATCCGAGTTCCCTTGAGGAAAGTATCAACATACTACATGAAAGTGGATATGCTTTCTTCAATCCCTTTGGTAAAAACACCGATTTTTCTAATCAGAATCCCAACAGTAGAGAATTTCATAAAAATAAAAATAAAAACAACCGTCGAGACCAATGGTCTAATACTTCAGACCAATCAAAAACCAAATCCACCCAGTCATATTCCCATAACAATAAATTTCGGCATGACGGACAAAAACACTACCATCCGAACAAACACGGTAACAACAAAACGAACTATCAGCCCAACAATAGATCAAACCAAAACCAATCAAACCCATATAATACAAGTAGGTCTTTCGACTATACCAACCCACAAAGTTTTAATGGCTACCAAAATAACTATTCGAATCCGAATAAAAACTTCCACCAACAGAGCAATAATACTAATCAAAATAGGCCAGAACCCATGGAAGTTGACCTGGCAAAAGTTTCTAACCAACCAACAAACATCCATTCTGAGAATTTTCAGTCCGCAGCCTCGGACACGGTTTACCCCATATAATAGTAAAATCAAACACCAAGCCTCTAAAATTCATAATCGACACAGGCGCAACACACTCAGTTATAAATCCTGAAATTTGCCACCCGAAATGGGAAATAGTTTTAGAAAACCCTCTAACCTTAAAAACCCTTAACCATACTGTCCAAATTGATCGTAAAGTAAATATACCGCTCTTCCAAGAGCTAGGAAACCCAGACGAAAAAGCAGAGTTTTTAGTCTGTAAGTTCCATGACGAATACGACGGTATAATTGGAAACAACATTTTGCACCGAATCAATGCTCTTATCGACTTCAAAAACGAACATTTAATTATTGGAGTTAGAAAAATAAAACTCAATTTTTGTACGGAAGTTAAGCTTAAATCTGAAGCGAATGCTTTCGAAGATATCGTAATGAATTTATCCGTATCACAGAAGAACGGATTGGCCCTTATACCGGAGACCCGAGCCGAAGATGGATCGTATCTCATACGGGAAGGCATTTACGACGTTGATAACTTCCAAACAAACGCAAGTGTAAAAAGATTAAGAGCATGTTCCAATAGAATATGTATCCCTCAACCGTTGAAAGTGGTTGAAGTGAACGACTTTAATTTCAACATAATAGAACAAACTGATGCTATCCCTATAATCGATCAACTGAGGATCGACCATCTGAATTCTGAGGAGCGTTCTTCACTTACGAAATTAATAAAAAAATACAATAGTATATTCTACAACGAAGATTCAGATCTAACATTTACTAACGTCATTAAACACAGAATCCGAACCGTTGATGACATTCCGATCCATTGTAAAACTTACCGATATCCGTATGTACATAAAACTGAAGTAGAGAAACAGATTCGTGAAATGTTAGACCAAAATATCATACGACCTAGTAATTCACCATACTGTGCACCGATCTGGATCGTGCCTAAGAAGGCCGATGCCAGTGGAAAGACCAAATGGAGGCTTGTCATTGACTACAGGAGGTTAAACGAGATCACCGTTGACGACAAGTTTCCAATCCCCAATATTGATGAAATACTGGAAAAACTGGGAAACTGCCAATACTTCACGACTCTCGACCTGGCAAAAGGCTTTCACCAGATTGAGATCGATGAACGCGACATACACAAAACTGCTTTCCGTGTGGAAAACGGACACTACGAGTTTTTGCGTATGCCGTTTGGGCTAAAAACGGCACCCGCCACGTTTCAACGACTTATGAATTTCGTTCTTAGTGACTATATCAATAAAATCTGTTTAGTATATCTCGACGATATTATCATCTTTTCTACTTCCCTTCAAGAACACATAGATTCTCTAAATAAAATTTTCAAGCGATTAAAAGAAGTAAATTTAAAAGTCCAAATGGACAAGTCTGAATTCTTAAAGAAGGAAACGGAGTTCCTCGGGCATATCGTGACACCCGATGGTATTAAACCAAATCCCCAAAAAGTCGAATGTGTCAAAAACTTCCCTTTACCTAAAACCCCTAAACAAATAAAGCAATTTCTTGGCCTAACCGGATTTTACCGGAAATTTATAAAAGACTATTCAAAAATCGCAAAACCTATGACTAAATACTTAAAGAAAGATTCGAAATTAAACCTATCCGACCCAGAATATCTCACTAGTTTCCAAACTCTGAAAACCTTCCTCACTAACGATCCTATATTGCGGTACCCTGACTTCAACAAAATCTTTACGCTAACCACCGATGCTAGCCAATATGCCTTAGGTGCAATATTGTCCCAAGAAGGTCATCCCATTTCCTACGCTAGCGTGACACTAAACGAGCATGAAGTCAATTACAGCACAATCGAAAAAGAATTGTTGGCAATTGTGTGGGCCACGAAATATTTTCGCCCATATCTGTTTGGACGAAAGTTTATCGTTGAGACAGACCATAGACCACTGTCCTGGTTATTTTCTATTAAAGAGCCTAACTCGAAATTGGTTAGATGGCGCTTAAAGCTATCAGAATTTGAATATACGGTCCAATATAGAAAAGGAACCGCAAATAGTGCAGCAGATGCGTTGTCCAGGATTGAAAATCTAGAACTTAACCTAATCGAAAATAACCATGATTTCCCGACAAGCAAATCAGCCATCAACGTCTTCAAAAACCAAATTGTTATTTACAAATCTACCTCAGGGTCCTTGAGAGTAAAGAAAGAGAAAGTTTTCGATAAAAATAGAACAAAGGTATTCGTCAAAATATTCGATCATCAAACAGCGATAACCCTCTTGAAAAACCATTTCAACCCCAAAGGACTTAACGCAGTACTTGTCAAAGATGACGAGTTCTTTCAAACACTTCAGGACGCTTATTACCAAAACTTTTCAAATAACGATAATTTCAAGCTAATACACTGCGAAACATTACTCGAAGATATTCTAGACGAAGAAAAACTAGTAGAAGAGATAAAAAAGGAACACCTTCGTAACAACCACAGAGGGATAGACGAAGTATTTAGAGAGCTCAAAATGAAATTTTATAACCCTAAACTGAAAATCCGTGTGACACAATTTATTAATAATTGCGAAATATGTAATGTTGAAAAATACGACCGCCATCCGATAAAAGAAAAATTTAAAATCACCGAAACCCCGAACGCACCCGGAGACATAATACAAGCAGATGTTTATTATAGTCTTGATAAAACAATATTCGTTACTTTCATAGACCGATTCTCTAAATTTGCGCAAGCTTTCAAAATAATCGGCAGAACTTGGACAGAATTTAAGCGTGTCACTCTACAGTATCTAGGTGTAGTGGGACAAATAAAAAAGTTGATAATTGACAATGAATTAGGCTGCAAAGCACTCCCCCTCCAGGAGCTTTTCAAAGAACGTAATATTGAAATCCATTATACGTCCAATAACAACCACACCTCTAACGCAGACATAAATCGGTTTCATAACACACTAAATGGACACATACGATTGTTAAGGCATGACCCAGAAAAAGATACTGATACAGTAGAAACTAAAGTACTCAAGGCCGTTATGTTCTACAATAACACCATACACTCTACTACAGGATTTAGACCTAAGGATTTCCTTTCGGGCATCGTAACTCCAGCAGACTATCCGAGCATCAAAGAAAGAATGATTAAATTGAAAGAAAAAGCCATTAGCAAAGCAAACAAAGATCGCGAAGAAACAAGCATACAAGAAGGGCCAGTCTTCCTGAAAGAAGTCAGAGGCGGAAAAAACCATGCCAAATTTAGGAAAGTATCAGCAAGAAAATTCGATGAAGACCACATTGTGACTGACTCTGGACACAAATATTACAAATCACACGTAAAACGGAAAAAGAAGTACCAAACCATTGAAAGCCCTACTATTAGCCTTAAATGTAAACCGAAACGTAGAAAACACAAACCGAAAAAGCTAACTACCTTTGACGACCCCTGTTATAATCGCGAAAAACCGTCTGTTTTGAAAGAATTTCCACCATTTACTAACGAACAAAATTCCCTGATACAAAAGGCGAAATATCAAGGCCCAGAAAATGAGACGCTTATCTCCAAATTTGGTTTACAAATCACTAGACGTGACATTTCCACACTTATAGGCAGTAATTGGCTTAATGGCAATATTTTGAATTTTTATGTAAAACTCATTCAGGATAGAAGTGAAAATAATAAAGCAGGCTCCGATAGAATTCGTGTATATGCGATGAATACCTTTTTCACATTAAAACTTTTACAATCTGGCTACGAAGGAGTCAGATCCTGGACTCAAACGATAAACATTTTCTCTTACGATATGATAATTATACCGGTTCATATCAACAATTCACATTGGTGCCTAGCCATTATAGATTTTAGAACTAAAACAATTAAATATTACGACTCGTTAGGCGGACAGAATACTAGTCTCTTACATAGCATAGAAGATTACTTAAAGAAGGAATCAATTGATAAACTTAAATCAAACTACGACACAACTCATTTCACAAAAGAAAATGTACTCGACACACCAAGACAAACGAACACAAGTGACTGCGGTGTATTTAGTTGCATAATAGCTGAATATATTACAAAAGGACGTGAACTTACATTTACGCAAACAGACATTCCTTACTTACGAAACCGTATGATACTTGAAATAATCCAAGGAAAACTTCTTTCATAACCGTTTACCATAGGGAAAAAATTATTTCTTTCTATACCCTCCATATTGTAAATACCAATATGCGTTACTTAAACTAAAACTAATACAGACACATTGAGACTAACAGAACTCATAACTTTTTACAGGCAAATGAAAAATACCACAATAATGATTTGGTTTCTATCAACATTCTTACTCTTCACCAACACATTTTATGCCCAAAGTCAGGAAATTCATGTTAATGACCTGAACAGCAACAACGGATATATTACCCTCGATCTTGGAACTATTAGCATGATCAACCACTATCACAAAGTGTTACATATAGTTAACTTAACAACATATGAAACTTCAGCAAATTATATAAAATCCACTTTTATGGCGCTTCAATCAAAACCTGAATTAATAGGACATATATATCAAACTCTAAACCAAAGTTTCATCTTATTGGAAAACAAAATTAAAAGTATCAAGCCTCACTTTAGGAACAAACGCGGACTCATCAATGTAATAGGCAAAGGTTTAAAAATTATTGCTGGAACCATGGACCATGAAGACGAAATAGAAATTGAGACCAGACTTAACGAACTATACAATAACAACGGAAAACTAATCGAAGAAAACAATAGACAAATTTCAATAAATAGACAGATATCGGATCAAATCGAAAATATAACCACTCACATCAATCATCAACAAAAATATCTGAAACAATATATAGACAATTTCACTAACGAATACGCTAACCGCATTACGACATTGGAAGACGAAGTAAAACTCATGCAATATGCATACCATATAAACTACGACATAACATTACTTAAAAACCATATAGACGACATTGAACAAGTACTTCTCTCCAGCAGACTCGGAATATTGTCAAAAAACATACTCTCAGCAGAAGAGTTAGAATTCATTCCAAATTTAGAAAGTTACCAAAATATTAAAACCGTTGTTACAACTTACCAAGATACAATTGTAATAGCTTTACTCATACCCCAACTTTCGAATCTAAAATACTCTAAAGTACTCATTGAACCTATTCCTGACTCAAATAAGAAGTCCTTGTCGTTACACACTAACGAAGTCCTAATTGACGACAATAATAATATATATAAGTTACCGGTCAAGGAAAGCTTGGAAAAAAACTTAATACCGTTGATTGACAGTTGCATAGAGGGCATTATTAACTCAAAGGAAGCATTATGTAACAAAACCATAGTAACAAATGAAGAAATCAAAGAAATTATCTCCGGTATCATCATTACAAAAAACCTAGTTAGAACTAATGTAATAAATAATTGTAGTAAAATAAATGTCGATATTAGTGGGAATTACCTCATCAAATTCAAAAATTGCAAAATTTCTATTAAAAATAAAACTTTTACGAATTATGAAAATACTGTATTGGATAAAATAATTTTACCAAACTTTGTAAGGAACATGAAGTAGTAAAAGAATTAAACTTAAGAGAACTGTACTTAGAGAATATTCATAATAGAAACTTATTACAAAAACTTGAATATAAAAATCATACTTACCATGTTACAAACATAGGAATCAATACGACTATTATTTCAATCGCTATCATAGCAATACTCTATGTCATATGTAAGAAAATTATATTAAGACGAAAAATCATTAACAAAAGTTGTAAACACATAATTTCGTCGGAGCCTCAATCTTGCGGTGGAGGGGTTACAATGTCAGAACCTAAATCAAATATCATTTAATCATAATTTCATACATTGCAAAACTATCATACAAGTTATGTATATGACACCTACACAATTGTATGGTATTATAAACACTCAACACTGAATTGACTATTATAAACACTCAACACTGAATTAACTATTATAAACACTCAACACTGAATTATGTTCTAAATAAACTTAATTAAACAGTAAGCTAAGATAATTGACATTTTGAATGTACGTAGACGATTGGGTCAGTCTTAATTAGAGCGTGTTACGATTAAGAACTTTATTGAGTCGTACAAAATAAAAATAAAAACACTGAAGTTTTAATTGCTTTACTATTTATTTTTTTTGTACTAAGTGGAGTCTGAAAATAAAACTTTTAAACTCGAAACAACTCCCTGAAATTTTATTGTTTCGTTCTCGAATAGCAGCGTCCAATCTTTTTTTGCGTTGTTCTAGGCGTATCCAAGCCAAAAAGCACACACGTAACTCCGCAAAATCAATCAGCTCCTTGACCACTAACCATGAATTTACTATATCTTTTCCGTTCCTCTTATCAGTCGCTGCTCTTAAAAGGAACATTCTTTTGATACACACGAGTATACTTTCGCACGGTGTGAAATAAAATTTGAGCTTCAGTATCCCACAGGCAATATTGCTCTTTCATTTCATGCCGTGTTAATGTTCCGCTTACTACATGTCTTCCTTTTTTCCTCTTTGACAGATGAACGAATCCTATCAGCACCCTGGGAAATGGCACGATTTTTGGATAGCGCCACCACCAGTGCGATTGGACGCCAGTCACTTTATTATGTCGCATGTAATTCGTGGATTGGACCATAATGCGGTCTACGAGGCCATCGTTCAGGCGAAAAATCGATATGGATGGAATGAGGTGAGTACGTAGAAAAAAGACAAAACTATCACAACAGACACAAAGTTTATATATAGAACTAGCTCTTACCCACATTGAGCAAAGTATGAATGCAGGAAAAATTACTACAAGAACAGTCAATTACCTTAATTATAGATATTATTTCTACATCAAATACACATATAATTATTTAAGACAATTGTATTTTCGTTTTTCGATCACAAATTTGGCTCAGAAAGAGTTTAAATTCACTTTTATAGTGATGTTATGCTCGGAATCCATTCAAAACGTTCACAAAAAGTACACATGTATCTGAAAATATTTATTCTCTATGTACCAATTCTGCTGTAAACAGTATAATTTACCTATTTTAGTTTTTCTTTGCATTTAACCTAGACATTCTTATGACAATAGTATCCTTGTCATAGCTATTCATATTTTGTGAAACTATGGCACAATAATCTCTCGTCAGGGCTATTAAGAGATCTGGTTTGCTTTGAATTTTCGTTTTTTGTCGCAAAAAATCCGATAAGTGCTGATTAACAAGGAGTTTTTCTGAATACTAACTGACGAAGCACACATTTGAATGATTTGAGAGGGAGCCGAGTAGGTGAAGAAAAAATGTATGTGAAATAATTTGTTCAACAGGACTGAAGTACACTGCAATACATAATTGAACTGTGCTAGTTAATTTTTATGTCCTGGGAGACGCGTCAAAATTCGCGAAAAAAAAATTCGCGTCAAATTGAACGCAAACGAAAGGAAACTTGTGGAACAGCATAAGAGGGGTAGAAAATAATATTTCGAAAACTGCGTGGATAATAAAAAGAAGTCAAAGGGCGATATTAAATTATTTGAAAGATGCCGTTAACTACAGCGTGAAGCATGCAAGAAGTTGACCATCAGCAGTGATCGAACGGGAGAACCAACCCATTCTACGGCACCCTTTAGCAAATAAAGTCTTTGAAATGAATTTTTAAGGTAATCTAAATGTGAATATGAAATATTTTTGGAAATTTTAACCCTATGTGTGCGCTAGGCGCCTGAAATGAGATTGGGAAAATTTGAAAATTTCGGACTTGCGATAACTTTTGACCAGATTATCAAATCACTATGAAACTCACAGGGTATTTTGTTGTTATTAAGATGTTACTTAGATTTTTTATGAACGTGCTGGCAACCCTGCAGCTACGGAAGGCATTGAAAATGAAAACCTTCAAACCATCGACTCTAATGAAAATTTTTCGTCTTTTACAGTGTAAACCAAGTCATATAGAAACGTAATGTTTTGTCTATACAACCAAAGGGAAAGTTTTGAAATTTCACATCGGACAAGAACGGTAGCCTTTCTCCAATTGACCTATATTTTATGCACCAAAAACTTCTGTTCACGAGAACTCACGACCCAATTATCAGATATAAATGAAATTCACTGAATGTATTGGTATTGAGTGGGACCAGGTCTGATATAAGCGATTTTGAAATGCAGTTAGCTCTCTGCCAGTGGTGACTTCTAGAAAAATTATAAATTAAAAAGCTGCTTTTTGCTCTATGAATTCTGATTCAGTAAGCAGATTTTCATGAAATTCGGCTAAAACATTCGATTGGTGCTGCCAGCTATGGTAATTTTGGTGTCTCGAGTTTTGAAAATTATAGGGCTACCGGCTTTTGTTGGTTTTGTATTTATTTGCAATATTACAGTAAAGTTTTCAAACGGTAGTGATCTTGTAGTGACAATAAACAACAAATGGGGCATTTCACGTGAAGCCGACATGACAACGGAAAAAAGACGAGGCTCTGGATTTCGTTCATATTGCGCATAGGTGTACTTCTAGAGAATATGAATGTGGGTACGCAGTTTTTCTTATCTGTGAGGTTTAGTTGGTGAGCTATGAGCTTTTAAATAATTGACAGAATTGATGAAAGATTGATTTGGAAGCCGATTCTGAGATTCGAAAAAAAATCTGAAAAACATTAAATATTGGTATCGAAAATCAACTGTTCTTTATATTAGATTTGTAAAACATTTTTTTTTCCTGTGTAGTTTTAAGTAAGATTAGCCCACACTAATGTCCTTGTTCTTTTTTTTCGAAATTTATACTTGAAAACATCAAAGTGTTTGGTTATCATAAATAATAAATTTATTCGTTCGTTGTTTGGATACTGTTTACTATCACTATGCGTGCTAGGATTAATACGATAGTTGTACTATAACACAGTTCTAGAAACAAGAGTTTAATCTTTTTGTACGGTGGGTGAAGCCAATATAGTGTGCAAAATCCAGCCGATGGGTAGGTACCGACCGAAATCGCGCTTCCAGCGAAATAATTGAATTTCTCCGTTTCATGGAATCACAAGTATTCTCTTGCACGATATTGGTTGCAGAGTTTATTCAAATATGTTTATTATTCGGATGATTTTAATAAACGTTATTTCATTTTAAGTTTTATTAGTTCTGTCCAATGATTCCGTTCGATGTTTATTTTAATTCATTCATTAATATTATGTTTGCCTTTTTTATTCGTTGATAAAACATGACTTCCCGTAATGACGGCATTTCTCTTTTCTCTTACTGCCAACTGGAATTTTGTCAATTTGTTTTTTTATCGGCCAGTGATCGGAACAGTGAAAACAAGCAAATATTGCCATTTCATGGCATCCTTGGCTTCAACGAAACTCAACGTACCAGTCAAATTTGGGCGAATCATGTACCATCCACTTTTCCACCACCACTATAACTTAACATTCAATCGAGTTTACATTTCCCATTCCTTATTTGACGATGGCGAATCAAATATTTACATAAGTTTTTACGCGATGTACATTTACGAAATGAAGTTGGCAAGGAGCGTAAATAAATGTAGAAACAGACCGTTGAATGTTGTACAAGGAGCGTAAATAAATATAGAAACAGACCGCATCCGTGAATGGTGTAAAGTGCTCTTTTGATTTTTTCAGCCCTGACAGGATGTTTTGACAGTATGATGATGCTCCTTTTATACTATTTTTCTTTGCCTAGAGCAAAAATTTATTCCGGGTAATGCGAAATCTTTCATGGAAACCTCGCAGCAGAATAATTCTTAAAAAAAAAAATGGAACAGTAAAATTGCAAGTGCTATTTTGGGCATTTCATTCAAAACATTTGAGAATGATGAAGAAACTTTTTTCTTTGGTGCTGTACATATTCGTACACTGATACATACATTCAAACGCGATAGTTTTATGATTTCTAAGTTTTTTTTCGGACTTCTAATACTTTTGCACTTATTTTTTCTTTTCTGAAGAAAAAATGCTGATGCAATCCAATTTGTCTATAGTAAATAGTAGTGTACGTTAAACATCGATAGTTGGATGTTTCGATAACATCGATGTTTTTTTTTAAACTATCGATAGGCTATCGAAAGACTATCGATGGTGTATATGGGTTTTTGCGAAATTAGTAGATACACCCAGGATTCATAATTTTTTTTTTAAAAAGCTGAGAATTTAATTACTATTATAGAGAAACCCAGAAATATAGAATTTTATTCATTTCCGAAATGCTGAGCATTTTGATTTAGGAAAAGCAATTCGTTGAGACGCTTTGAGGAGACTTTAGCCAGTTTTCGCGATCACTGTGAATTACACCAGTTTTCGAGAGAGAAAAAAATCGTTCACTCGGAACAGAAGATGCAAGTATACACGGATGCTACAGAGCAAACATTCTCATTGTCTTAGTATTTGAATCAAACCAGTAGTCGATGGAACATTTGTCGTTTTTAATTGGAGGTTTTTCCAGGTTTTGGTATATATCTATGTATTATTGTATCATTATTTGGGCAGCTATAAGCTTTGCCTTTGAATAGATCTTCAGGATGAAATAATAGCTACTTGGATTTTTTTTGCTTTCAACTTTTCCTTCGTAAGTAAATTTCCTCAGTCTCAACAGTTGAGTTGCTTGCAGATGCAATTGCCGTAAGTTCATAAGTACTCTGGGTTGACTCCGGCTTTTGTGTCATCAGAAAAGAAGTATATTTTATTTAAAGAAATTGCGCAGCTATTTTTCCATCGTCTTTACTTATTTTTTGAACCTTGGATCCAGAGTAGTGGCTAACATCATAAGGGCTCTTTTCTCAAACGGCATTAATCGTTCCCGCACTGACTTGCATAAAGCATTATAAATATTCTTTCTAGCAGTGTTATTTTTATGTTAATTCCCACTTTCGATAATTGTAGAGTCAGCCCTCGTAATAACTGAGCTATATAAGAAAAAGTAATGTAATTTGCGCCAGATATTGTTGTCGTAGCCATATCAAATGGTTCTAATAGCAGAATAATATTCGGCAATACATTTAAATCTTCGGCGAGTAACGTTTCAGGTGCCTTCTCACATTCGTCTAAAGTCAATTCTTGCCTGATATCATAGAAACATTTGATTTTGGTATATACGTTATTCCAATATGAATGGAACTGGTGAATCAACTTCAATTCAGGTTTGTTGAGCCGTCGTTGTGCAATTATTAGTATATCTGAAACAACTGCACTCGATTGAAAATAAGTATCAATATCTTTGCACTTTTTCATGATAAAATGAAAATCAGGTGTCATAAATATCAGACAAAGTCAAATTTAAAGTATACGCGAAGCATGGAATATGATTAAATTGAAGTTTTGCTTGCATTAACATGCAAGCAGCATTATATTATTATTATTATATATTTGACCAAATGTTCCACTTGCTTAGTGTATTTCCTGCCTAAACAAGAAATAACAGGACAAGTAGTCCCTATCTTCCAAAAAACAAAATGAACTCTGTGGCTTAAATTCTGTGAATATTTTCGTATTTATCAAACACATATCAGTAGCTAAAGAAATATGTTGAACTGCATTTATGGCATATTTAACCCGAGTTTTAACATCTTCGAACTTTTTTTTTGTATTGATTGCTGCATATATTACAATTAGTAAAATCTTTATTTGAAATTCTTTCTCTCTGAGTCTCAATTTTCTGATTTGATTTTCACGTGCAGTTAAATTTTACATTTTTTTCCTCTTCATGTTATTTCACTTTACAATAAATTAAAAGTGACAAAACTAACAAAATATAAGAGTGGTCTGCTGTCTTTCGTTGGTGCTATTTTATAATCACAAGAAAAGGAAATATTAAATGAGAAGAACAAAGCAAACGTAAAATACTAACAGTGGACGGGATGTTATCGAAATGTTACCTTACGCATTTTTATCAGTTTTCAAAAACTATTGATTGCAAAAAAAAACATCGAGGTTTTCGATAGTTCTGAACTATCGATAGTATCGATAGTACTATCGATGTTTAACGTACACTAGATAGAGATGGTTAAATGCCGAAACATGCCGTATGAATTTTCTTTATTTAAAATAAAAAGCATTCATTTTTGCGTGTCTATTGCTTCAAATAGCTACAGCTTATGCCTAGATAATCTGTTTCAAAAAATTATGTATATAATAAGAAGCAAAAATGATTACATCCGACATAGTCACCAAAGTAAAGTCAAACTGCTGAATAGAAGCAGATAAATATTTCGATCAATGAGACCGAAATGGTCGTTTTTCGGAAAAACTTCAATTTTATATTGAGAAATTAAAATGACTTATTCTTCGCTGCACCCAAATAGATAGCGATAGAATTATATTATCGTTAATTGCAGTGTGGGTATTTTAGATGACATAACATTGAATTCAAGTTCCCGGGGACACCTAACTTGACACCTTGAAACTAGAGATGGGAAATAACTGTATACATAAGTAACACGTTCCAACGTTATATTTTCCGACGAGTACCATGTTCCAGTAACATGTTATTTTTGGAACGATGTTCCTGTGAGTTATATTGGAACGCACGACGTGTGTTATCATACACGTTACTCGTTCCAATATAACGCACAGTAACTAATACGTTACGAACGTTCCAAACTGTCTATCGAGTTTACTCAACATCGTGTATTTGTGCGTTCCTGTGCAAATCATCGCCAGTGAAGCTAAAAGCACATAAAATTGTTCCATTGGGAACATGTTACAGAATTGGAACTATGTTATTTAACGTGTTACGTTAAATAACGCCCAACTCTACTTGAAACTGTGCGTCGCAAGACAATTACGTGTTAACTGACCATGTTATTCATCTTTTTGAATTTGTACCCCACGCTTTTGTCACACATTTTTTCTACCGACTATTATGACACTACATTAAAAGTTACTTTTTCTATACTTGTTCCGAGTTAATGTTAAGGTAGGTAATAAGAAAACAATCTTAGCTTGATTGGTTGCCACTTTCACATTTTGACACAATTGTTGCGGTCACTTGCATTGGTTGCTGTTTCCACATTTATTTTTCCCAAGCAAATGTTAGGAAATAAATGTAGTATTTTTGCACAGTCAGCTCTAATGAGTTGAATTCTAACAGGTTTCTTCCCAAGTAAGTCAAATTTGAGTAACTTTGAAAATAGAGTATGTTCATTCGCGATTGCCATGCACGGCAAATATACATTTGTATATTTGCCATGCTAAAAACTAATGAAAAATAAAAATACAGTGATCAAATCAGTCAATTATTTTGATAGAATCTCAGATTATTCACTTTTCTATCAATATTTAAATGTTTTTTTAGTTGACATTTATAGTAAGATTTCTACTGAACGATTCAAGATACTATCATATAGGCTTGAAAGATCACAAAAATAAGCTCAGTAATAGTCCAGCTTCAGTCTGCTGGACCCTGGCTCTGACTTTCATTCTTCTACGCTCACTTCCTTTATGCTCACTTTAACATTATATTCTATTTCTAATATTAATGACAAAATAGTTGATCTTATGTTAAACAACTTTTTTGTGTCTTTAAAACAAAATAAAAGAATGTCCCTGGTTTACCTCTTAATGTCCCGCCGTCCTCAGAACTAAGAATGCTGCGCGTGCAAATTAAAATATTTTGCTTTATATAGAGTTAAAAAACTAAACTCTAATACAAAAATTGTGGCTAACCATGCACTGAGAGCCTGTTGCCTAGCTTAAGTGAATATTAGATCCCAATATTCAAAAATTGTCTGATCTTTAATTTATTTCTTGGGAAAGCTCCCCGTCATCTTTCATAATATTCTGCTTGAAATTTTTCAATTGTAACTCAACAGACTTGTTAGCTGTTTGCGTGCTTCGTCTCTTTCATTATTTACCTACCAAACTTCTTGTTATTACTCATCTCCTTCTTCAGTTTGTTATACTCTTACAGAACTCTTTTCATTTCGTACTAATCCGCAAGAAGATGAATACACAATGAATTATTAAAGATTCTAGTACTGCTTTTGACTCTGAAGGTATTTCTAATATGCCATCAAAGTCAATATTTTCATCAATCATTTGCCCATTATTCTCGAAGCGTCCTTGCCAGCGTTTTCTCCTTCTCCATTGAAATCTAATAAAATTTTTCCTATGCTTAAAACAAGTCATCCGTCATTAATCATTAATTACAGCTCCATTCAGCTTCTCTTTTGATTACAGCAAGCTCCTCCCTGCTTTGCATAGATTACCACGAGGTCATTAAGGCGACTACACATCCGGCTGGAGATAGCGGCTCTGAGCTGGGACCCAACAAAACTGAATATGTTACATAAACAAAATAACACAAAAGAAAAGATAGACGGACAACAGAACATGGGGACGACAGCGGTGACGCAGGGCGAAGGAGGCGCCGCCATCGACCGTTTTGCGTTTGCGAGGAGGCCAAGAGTCCAGAGGACCCCCCTCCAACGCACAATTCAACACAAATTGAGGGATTGATTGGTTCCGGGTGCGCTGTAGAGGTGCAGGAACCTGAAACTCCTGAATCCGCTCGCAGTGATCTGGAGACCCCGAAAAGTCATCCACAGGAGAGCACTGAAACAAGAGCTCCAGAAGAAAATATGCCACTGGCACGTGTGTCCCCTAAGAGGGAGAACATAAAGCGACAGCGAGTGGCTGAGGAGGATATGTTGAAGAAGTGTCAACGTATCCTGCAAAAAATGCTTCAAGCCGCCAACATGCAGAGGAATGTTTCAAAGCACGTCAAGAACGGTATGTTGGAGCTGGAGGAGGCCTTTGAGGTCATTTTCACCTGCCGGACGAACTGGCAGAAGGCAGAGGTAGACTACCAGCGGGTCTTGGAGGAAAATATCGCTGAGTCAGCCACTGTTACAGGAGTCCCGGGGGTAGATCGGCCTAATCTAGCCCTGAAGATATTCAGAAAGTCCGGGTGAGGAAGGAGGTGCCAGTTTCGGACCTCAAGAAGTGGGTGAAGGTTACTCACAAGAAGAAAAAAGGAAGCGTCACAAAAACACCAGTGACACCCGCTGGGCTGGAAAAGGCCCTGAAAGAGTATACACCACAGGGCAATAAGAAAGTAGCGGTGAAGCAGAAAAAAAGGCAGACAAAGACAGCGAGGGAAAAAAACAGACATTGTCATAGTAAAACTGGCTTCGGGAAAGACCTACGCGGAGGTTCTGGGGGCCGTCCGCCAAAGTGTTTCCCCGGATGAAACTGGTACGCTAGTAAAGCGTATCAGAAAGACAGCAGAAGGAGGGGTCCTTTGGAGATCGCGCACTGTGATGACCGCGCAAAATTGCAGGAATCGATCCGGGCCGCCGTAGATGGCCAAGGGGACGTGAAGCTTGTGATTCCTAGAGTCAAGATCGAGCTTCTCGACCTCGATTGCTTCACAGTTAGCGAAGATGTGTTATCCTCCATCAAACGTGAGGCTGGAGAAGAAGGAGCCAGCGAGGTGAAAACCACACTCTTCCCTCCGAACACAAGGGAACAGAGGAGAGCCGTGGTGGAGCTGGATGAGGCACCAGCATCCAAAATCCTCAAGTCTGGTCGAGTTCGGGTAGGAATGATAAGTGCCCAAGTGCGAAGGTGGGCTGAGGTCACACGCTGCTACCGGTGCCTAGGCTACGACCACACAAGGCTGCAAGGGTCCGGACCGGAGCACCAGCTGCTGGAAGTATGGGCAGGTTGGCCACCGGGCAGAAGACTGCTCTGCGCAGGCTCAGTGCATATTATGCACTGAGAAACATGGTGTGGATGGTGCCAAGCATCTGATGGGATCGAGTGCGTGTTGGGTTTTCAGAGACGCACTCGATGCCAAGAAAAAGCATGGTAGAACCTGAGAGTCCTTCAAGGCAACCTGCAGGACTGCAGAGCTGCGAACAACCTCCTCACACAACTAGTCCGGGAATATAAGGCTCAGATCATATTGGAACTCGTCCGTTTGGCTAGCAGATGCTACAGGGTACGAGGCGATCTGGATCGCTGACGGGCAGAGGGCTCGCATTGGCGCCCGTGGCTTAGGTAACGGTCACGTGTGGGTGACATACGGAAAGATCACCTTTGTGAGCTGCTACCTGTCTCCGAATGACTCAATGCGGGAATTCAGAGTCAAACTTAGCTCACTGGAAGACTCTCTCCGCGGCATCGCTGGCAATGTCATCGTAGGGGGTGACTTTAATGCATAGACAATGGAGTGGGAAATGCCCACCAAAAACACTCGTGGACGACGCATAGTCGAGATTTCATCGAGGTTGGGTTTATTGGTGTTGAATACGGGTTTGACGCCAACATTCCGAAGGCCTGGTTTTGGCGCATCCATTATCAATGTCACCATGTCATCGGAGAGACTTGCGGCACTCGTCAGCGATTAGAAGGTGATGGAAGATTACACTGCAAGTGATCATAACTACATCACCTTTCAATTTGCTGAGAGCAGGCAGAGACGCCAAGGCTCTTCCTGTAAGCGGCTAGGCTGGAATGCCGCTAAACTTAACAGGGACGAGATGGTCGCATCGCTCATTTCGAGTTTGGGAGTGACTCGTGCAGCAGTAGAGGAAACTGCTAGTAGCACCATGGGGTGAATTCGCAGGGCGTGTGAGGCTTCAATGCCCAAACGGAAGCCCTTTCGTAGGAGGCAGCATGCTTACTGGTGGAACGATGAAATCGCCGAATTGCGATGCATCGCTTTGGCGTGCAGGCGCAGGGCACAGCGAGCCAGAAATAAACCGGGAGTGGCAGAGCTATCTGTTGCTCACATTGCGGCAAAGAGGGAGCTGACCAAGGCCATCACGAGGAGTAAACGTGCCAAATGGCAGGCTCTTTGTGAGGAGGTCGATTTAGACCCGTGGGAAGATGGCTACAAATTAGTCACTCGCAGAATTGGCTGCATGCGATTTAGCACTCTCATGGATGCGGTATCCATGGAGCGTATTGTTGATTCGCTGTTCCCGGTGCATCCGCCAAGGATTGATGAGCCCATATTCGTCAATCAGGCGGATGTTCTTCTTTTTACGGACGAGGAGCTGAGCAGTGCAGTGTCCAAGATGGAGAACCGGAAGGCCCCAGGGCCTGATGGAATGCCGGTCAAGGCACTTAAAGTCGTGGCGGAGAATCAACCGGATTTGTATAATTCATGTTTAGTCGCGGGGGTCTTCCCGTCAGATAAGTTTATTTAAATTTTTTTTATGCGCCTCTTAAACATAGAAAAACAAACTCACAAACATGCCAAGTCGTAATCAAAATCGGATAATACCAACATGCCTTTGAGAAAGGCGATGCTGTTAGTAACAAATGTTTAGATCAATATATCCCATAAACGGTTATGGTTACAGGAAAAAGTAATACAATTTTTTTTTTGTTGGACATTGTTGGAGCTACAAATTCGTCATACATTGTTTTTCTGAAGACGTAACCGTTACTGAGATAATTAGGAAAGGTCACTTTCGGTGGCCTTTGACCCCGTTTAAAAAGTGACGCAGCACTCGGATCGATGAGGTCTTTTGACATTTTGTTTAACACAGCAGTACCAATGTTCACACCAAAATTCAGCTTTCCCCTAATTTTTCCAAAGCACCATGTTAGATTTCCTTGGACTAAGGATATAAAATCGGCCGGAGCAAACGTTTTCGTGTATCAAAGAATACTATTGACATTTGCTGAGACATCATCACTTGTCGTGTCTTCGGCTAGGTTTAATATAACTACAACTTTTGGTTGCACCGCAGCCCTAAATGAACAAGAATTAGTATGGCTATTGATGTCTTTCCGTCCAACAGTAGCGACGCTTGCGATAGCCGGTGTTTTGTGTGCATTCTCAATTATCCAAAAATCTGTTCACCAGTAAAAACACTGGGAGAATTTGAAGTCTCGTTTACTTTCACATTGATTTCTGTGCAAACATTCATTGTTTTATTGTCATCCTTTTGAGTCGTCGAGATATTGGGAACTGAACTGGAGAGCTCTGTAAATGAAGTGCTCTTCGATTTTCTTCTTTTTTTTCCTTATAATTTAGTTGACAATTTATTTGATGCAACGGAAGGAGTATGCATTCTACTATATGCTGGCGTAAGGGTGTCAGTGAGTGATGTAAAGCGGCCACTGAGGTCTAACATGAATTTTTGAACCCTACTCTCTAAAGGCTGGAGGACATCGGTTGCATTAGTCTCTTAAAGTGGCAAATTATAAGTGCGAGGCAACGTTTGCAAGTTGCTTCACTTTTCACTGTTGTTTTCATTTCCTTATATCTATCTCTTCTGAGAAAAACTAAACAAATAACTCGGGCAGCCGAGTTGGGCTTGAGTCATTTAGACTGAATCTCTTTCTACCTTTCTTGATGTCCCGCTTACCTCCGACACACCTTAAAAGTAAAAGGCTCGTTTAAATTTGAATGCTCCTCGTCTATTTAATTTCCAAGTTGTAATGAAAAGTGCCTTAAAATTTGCAATAAATGTGCATATTAGATAACAAGAGGCAACTCATTCTGGTTTTATTGGTCCAACTAAAAAATAGAATTTTAGTCTACAATTGCATTCAAGACGGCGATTTTTGGCTGATATTCAAATGGGTGATTTTTCAAAAAATATATGGCAAGCCTGTAAGCAGCTGGCAATTTGTAAACCGTCTGTCTGTAAACGATCGTAGTACAATATTTAAAAAAACTTCTTTAGTGTTGCTGTTTTCTGTTTCCAATGATGTATATGTTCATCATGCATATCAATGCTAAAACGACCAGAATCTCGGGTTTTATACTGTGGCGGTCAAAAGTCTACGGCGGCACCGTATATTGAGGTTCTGTTTCAATTGAAGCTTTAATCAAAAATCTATTGATGCGTATTTTTTCAGTAATGTAAATATCTCTCTATTAACAAAAAAAGTTTTGGAAATTTGGTCGGATTATATTTTTATTTTTCTCTTTGTCTCGCACGGCTTTAGTACATACATCCAGTAAAATGTACAATTTAAAACCGTAAATGGTCTGGGGGTTGGTGAGCGAAGCGAGCAGGGGGCGAAGCCTCCTAGTATTTATAAAAAAACCAAAACAAAAACTTTTCATAACAAACTTAAAGATAAATTCATAAAAACATACAAAATTGAATGGACAAAAGTCTACGGCAGTCAGTACTGGCTGACTGATACACAAAAAATTTCCAACTAAACGCATCGGAATATTCAACATTATTTGCTGGCTTAATACTTGGTTAGACCCTCTTTACTATCAATTACTGATTGCAGTCTTAAGGGCATAGAGGCGACTAAATTGCCAGTTTCAGCGTATTTAATTTTCTCCCATTCTGTAATGAGCTCTTCCTTCAACAAATTTTTAGTTTTTATGCAGCAATTCCAAATTTTCCCCTACAAAAGCTCCCATACATGTTCTATTGGGTGTAAATCCGGGCTTCGGGGAGGCGTATTTAGCTGCCTGGAAGCGTAGTACAACAACCAGTTTTTAACGAAAAGTGCTATGTGCTTTGGACTATTGTCTTGTTGAAAAATCCAACTCCCTCCAAGGCACATCTTCTCAACTGGTGGCTTCAAATAAGTTCCAACAGGTTCTTGTAAACCTTGCGGTTTATATTAGTTTCAACAAAAGTCAATCTGCCGACCCCAGGTGCAACTATGGTTCCCCAAACCATAATATTAGCTCCACCGTGCTTGACAGTAGGAATCAAATTTTCGGTCTCTAAAGCGGTATTTTTTTTCATTCATATTTTAACGCGACCACCACTCCCAAAAATTTAAAATCAATGTCCTTGTAAATATGGGCCTTGGCAAACTCCAGGCGCAGAAGTCGGTTTTTGGCGTATATTAGTTGTGTTTTTCAGTTCGTAGCCACTTGTTTCGCACTTCTTCTGGAGCACTTCCTTTCGGATTTTTGTTCACCTCTATTAAAAAGTAAATATTATCTCTGCGCAAAAGCTGCTTCAGTAGGCCAGTTCGCAACCTATTTTCAATGGAACCAGTGTTTTCAAAATTTTCGATAATGGTATACACTGAGCTACGGTTTAGTTTCAGTAATTTTGCAATTTCCGAGCACGATTTGTTGTCTTTTTTACACTGGACGATGGTGGCCTAATGCTACCCACGTTCCCGGCAGCCCTCTTCACTAACCTAACCTACAATGGACGATCAAACTTCGGACACCACTAGAAATTTATTTTCGCGATGACATTTTGTGGTCCTTATGGTTCAAAACTAGCGATAAAACTATAATAGAGTTGCAGCTGCACATGTACTGAATTACAATAAGAGCAAATATACCAATGTTGAAGAAAAACCCTTAGGTTTAGTTGGATATTTTTTGTGTATAAGTCAGCCAGCATTGGCTAACGTAGACTTTTGTCCCTTCAATTTTTTATGTTTTTATGAGTTTATCTTTAAGTTTGTTATGAAAAGTTTTTGTTTTTATTTTTATAAATATATTTACATTGCTGGAAAAATACGCAGTAATGGATTTTTGATTAAAGCTTCCAATTAACCAGAACGTCAATATACGGTGCTGCCGTAGACTTTTGTCCGCCATTGTATATCCCCTGGTATACCGACAAGAAAATTTGATCACAAAAATATTGCGATAAATAAAGGCAATTAAATTCAACCATATCTAAACAGTTCTGAGACGTTTACACATATTCTCACAAATTTCTTTTCGCTCTCTCATACTTTCAGATCAGTGACATTCATCAGTTTTATACACGTGATCATAACGTTCATTTCGATATTGATGAAATGGAATATAAAGTTGGAGCATCGAGTAATCTTTCTCCACGAAATGTCGTGCCGACCGTATCAACGGCGACGTCATTAATGTTACTATTATCAATAATCTACTTAGGAATAAGTCAAATGATGTTCGTAGATTTTATCTAATAGGAAAAATTATGTAAATTATTTCACATAAGATTATAAATGTAAAAAAAACTAGGAGCTTTAGAAATAGCCAGTAATTAAACTAAAATGAAATGAAAATGTAGGAAGAAAAGTTTTCATAAAACATATACTTACATAAATGAAACACGTAGGGCAATGAAACAATTAGTTGATTTGTAGTATGAAACAAGTAAGAATTTTCGTTTTCAATTTTCTGATATTTTCAGAGTTATTAAATAATTTTTCGATTGATAAATATTTATCAAGTAGGTAAATAGTTTGGTTAAAGTTCAAGCAAATGTGTTTTCAATTAAGTACTAGTAAAATATTATTTCATAAAAAAATCATCTAATGTGTCATTTCTGAATGAAATGGCACGTTTTGAAAGTGCCTTATATTGTCGATTAAGAATAAAAAAATCTATAAAACAAATGTTTAAGGAAAATTTGTAGATACCGTTTATTTGATGTAACGATAATTTAGGACAATTTGAAAAATTTTATTATTTACTTTGAGTATTTTACAAAACAACATTGCACAACAAAAGGGGTGCTTATTATTTATCTGTTTTTAAATTTTTGTAATATATCATTGACATTGAAAAATACATCTACGATACAAACTATCAGCAACTAGTAGCCATCATCATTATCATCACTGATACATAGATTACATATAATATAAAAATTCGTAGCCATTAATTTAGTGGTAGTGGTGAAAACCGAAATTGAGATTAGAATCGAAAAGAATAGATTGCAAAAGTATTTTTGAGGACAAAAATTATGTCACTGGTTGTTGGTAACATTCTAAGGTAGTTTCCTTGAATGTCATTACAACTGACCAACACTTTTGCATTATTGACCCCAGACAACCATCATTACACTAATCATGTACAATACTACAGAACCATAGAAAATAAATTGATTAATAATATTCGTAAAAATACATTAAAACTTACTATTAACTATGAATGTGATTTAGGGCAAGATAAAGAAAAGTTAAACATGTTTTTATACATATGCAAATATATTCAAATGAAATGAATATTCAACTGAAAAATGTCCCTAACATATAATTTTAATAAATACAATAAAAAAAATACCAAAAAATAATACGAGGCAAATAGCGAATTAAGTGTGAGATATGCAGCAGAAAAACTCATTGAGATTCTTATTTATCATCAATGTAAATAAATTTGTAGTGAAATATTAAGAATCAATTGAGACTTGAATGAAAACCAATGATAAATTAATATTGATGTTTAGATGGTAAAATGAGAATGAATAGTATAAATAATCATTATGAATAGCTTAGTAATAATATGAGTATACACAAAGGATACCATGATTTAATCCAAGGCTTTAGTCTGCCTTACGGAGAGCAAATGAAAATCGATCTAGATAATACGAATAATGATAAAAAATACGACTAAATATTACAGACATAAGAAAATTGAAATATTGGTTGAATATACATATTTAGATTAAATTTGCGTAAACTTCTGACTGATAGAATCACAAAAACGAAGCATGACACAATCTTAAATAATTATTTTCATTAAATTTTTAATAATTACTTTCGTTAAATTTGTGTTTTCGAATAGCATGGAATTGAATTAAGGAATTTTGAGACACTTTGCAAAGAACTTAGTGATTTGATTAGTAACAATATAGGTTTCTGTTAACCAGTTTTATCGAAATAAATAAATCATTCACACTAAACCATAAAACAGATAAAAGATATCACATAAAACCATAATGAAGTAATCAACATAACTCACATGAACGCAAAAAAAAATCACCGAATCTTTAACACTGTATTGATGTTGAACGTACAGGCATGAATAAAATGTTCAATGAACCTTTTTTTTAATACAAAACGTCATACATCATTGCTAAAAACAAAAATTTCAATAAATCCATGAAAATGGTACGAAAACGTGACAGAAAAAATACTGTAGAATATGACTGTAAGCAAATATATGAAAATGATAAAAAAGTAAGAAATTGTAATTATAGCGAAGCATTGTGTTTTATTTTAACATATGTTTAGTGCTTTTAATTCCCAAATTTTTTGTTGCACATTACTTTACCGAGCACAATATTTTTAATTGAAGCTTATGTGGCCTAGTGGTTCCTAGGCTTTGAGACCTAGTCGAATTCAGGGTCCGGACCGTGAAAAGTGCTCCAAGTTTTTCATTTGATATTTTCGGACACAAATTATTTAGTGGATAAGACAACATTTTGAACTATAATGAATAACGAAGTCAAACCCAGAAAAAAAACTCGTAACAAAAAACTGGCCAAACAAAAGAGATAGCTCTAGCGGTCAATGATAAAACACCAATGGCGGAAACATATCCTTCTATTCAATTCCAAAATTTACAGAGCTAAAATGAGTGAAAGTAATGTGAACTTGCATATTTCAGAGAAAAATAATTTGATCTCCCTATTTTATACAATGGTATCTCGGATCGTGTCTCGTAAAACTCCATTGAATTGCGTAGAGAAACAAATTGTTTCTTGCAACAGAATGAAAATACATATTTAACGTTCAAGCCGTCTTTCACGTGGTTTGCTAGATTGAAACACAAAAATTAAGACTTATCCACGATTTATGCTATATCACCAACAGATCAGTAATTCTTCCAACAAATACCACGCACAATCTCATTGCTTTGATTATAATAATGTTCATTTGAACAAAAGTCAAAGGGTGTCGACTGTGACAGAGAGCATCCAGCAAGCTATGGTAGTTTTCTTCAAAAAACTGTAAGTATGAAAAAAATATTTGTTCAAGTAGCCGGAGCCAGCTCTTTTACTCTCTAGCCACTAACCGGTTCCAAAATATTCTCAAATTTCAATTTTCTTCTTCGTCCAACTTTAAATCCGCAAATATCCCAGAGTAAATGAAATAAATGTTGGCCTTTGTTGTTTCTCATTATCCTGACAGCAAAATAGCCCAGTGAAATTCGACATGAAAAAGGCGAAACTTCGGAAAAATTAGGGGAAAGCTGAATTTTGGTATGAATCTTGATATTGGCGTGTTGAACAAAATGTCAAAAGTCCCCATCGATCCGTATGCTGCGTTACTTTTTATACGGGGTCAAAGGTCATCAAAATTGACCTTTCCTAAACATCTCAGTAATGGTATCGTCTACAGAAAAACAATATATCACAAATTTGTAGCGTAGAAAACGTTCAACAAAAAATATTATAGAGCTTTTTCTTGTAACGATAACCGTTTTTGAGTTACATTGATCTAAACATTTGTAACTCACAGTATCCACTTTCTCAACGGCATGTAATTATCCGATTTTGATTACGACTCGGAATCTTTGTGAGTTTGTTTTTTTACTAATGTTCGAAGAACCTTAGAATTAAAATCGATTTGGCCAAAAATTTCCATTTCCATATATATACATATATAAATATATATATATATATATATATATATATATATATATATATATAAATATATATATATATATATATATATATATATATATATATATATATGTATATATATATATATATATATATGTATATATATATACATATATCTATATATATCTATATATATATATATATATATATATATGTATATATATATATATATAAATATATATATATATATATATATATATATATATATATATATATATATATATATATATATATATATTTATATATATATATATATATATATCTATATATATATATATATAGATATATATACATATATATATATATATATATATATATATATATATATATATATATATATATATATATATATATAGATATATGTATATAGATATATACATATATATATATATATATATATATATATATATATATATATATATATACATATATATATATATATATATATATATATATATATATATATATATGTATATACATATATATATATATATATATCATCAAAAAAATTCAGTGACTATTTCTCGGGAACGCGCCATCTGATTCCGCTCAAACTTTCATGATACATTGGTGTTTATGCAGAATAGGTCCAAGTCACACTAAATGTCAATTATATTCAACCCTTTGGCGCCGGCGGCTATTTGAGTGATATTTTGAATATACCTATTGTTCCGTTCACAAACAATTTTTTACAACGGAACTAGTTTCAAACGTGTTTTTAACATAAATCGTATAGTGTTTTGGATTTTTTTTAACCCCATGTGTGCGCTAGGTGCCTAAAAAGAGATCGGAAATATTTGAAAATTTTTAAATTGCAATAATTTTCGGCAGAGCTTTTTAATCATTATGAAATTTTGAGAACATATTGATATTGTTGGCAACCCTGTAGCTAGGGCAGGCGCTGAAAATGAAAACATTCAAATCATCGTCTCTCCTGAAAAAATATCGTTTCTTGAAAACAAACCACTCATATATACATCGTATGCTTTGTCTTCATGGTCAAAGTAAACAATTTGAAATTTTACAACGGGCACGCCTGGTAGCCCTTTCCCAAATTACCTACATTTTTAGCATCATAAACTTCTGTTCACGGAAACTTAGGATTCGATAATCAGACTTCATTGAAATTTACAGAATGTATTGGTCTTAAGTAGGACCAGGGCTGATAGAAGTGATTTTGAAATGCGGGCAATTTGGTGCCAGTGGTGCCATTTTGAAACTATGAAAAATAACTGCTTTTGGCCCTATAAATATTGATTCAGTCATTGGATTTTGATAAAATTCACACAGTAGGTGAACTTTACATTAAACCACGTTTAGTTGAAAAATCCGGTTGCAGCTGCCAGCTATGATAATTTTGGTGTCTTTAATTTTAAAATTCCTGGGAAAAATAAAGCTCTTCGCCTTATAGCTTCCAGTACAGTCCTTGAATCATAACTAAATTCAAACGGAAAATTAAACTTTTTTTATGCAATTCGCAGGAGAAATTTAATTTCAAAACAATTTTATGGATGCCAGCTATGCTTATTTTTGTATTTTTTTGGCAAACCTTTAGTAAGCGATTTTATCATAGAATTTTCAAATCGTTGTCATCTTATAGTGAAAATAAACACAAAATATTAAGAACTTAAAAATTTGAAAACTTTTGCGAATGGTAGCCCTAAATTTCTTTGCATCCCTGTAGCTTCCAATGCAGTCATCGGATCAATACGACATTCGCAGTGCAGGTTGACTTCAACGTAAGGCAGATGCGACATATTTTTGGCTTCGGTGATAGCAAAGGGCTGCCAGCACTAGGCCTTTTTTGTTATTATCGTTCCAATAAATGCTTGCATTAAGTATTTTCATCGCAAACATTTGCAATGAAAATAAGTAAACAATGTAGAAATTTTCTAAGATCTGCCCATTTTTTGGATGATAGCCCCAAACACTTTTCTATCGCTGTAACCGAAATCAAATCGTTAGCCAGACTCTATACTGTTAAAACATTTTGTATCTGAATCGAAGACGCATATAGGTATAAAATAATGAAATCTAATATTGGAAACATCAAAAATGCTTACTTGTCCGCATCACATGGAATGCTTCATTAATTACGATTGAGAGCGGCCATGATTTAACCATTTGTCTCTGGTTCTTAATTTTAGGGCTCACATCATTCCTAGGATTGTGCTGTCTACCTAATATCTTCGTTTCGTATATTATAAAGGTTTTCCATTAAGAGTGCTCCATTTATATTTTTAAATAGAACAACAATTTCAGATATGATCAAAATTTTTCTTGTAGGTTAGAATACAATCAATGCCATTTCGTATGAAACACAACATCGTTGAAATGACCGCGACAGAAGCGCTTGCAACTGCGGATCCCCTAAACCCAATTTTTGGGAGGTGGGATGGAAGCACATTGTTAATTTAGTATCATTAAATTCGGTTTTTCTGAGAACTCGAAACTTCTGCTGACGAGAACCCACGATCGGATCATACGATTACAATTATTATAATTTTCAAAGTTCTAGAAACTTTACGGTGTTGATTTCTGAATCGTTGGCATGAAATTTGGAATTCATGCAACTGTCAGCCGGAAATCTTTCTACCCTTTGACTTTTGATGAAGTCATTGGATAAAAGTGGTGCTTGGCCATCGATATAGCTTGGTTGTAACAAGGAGCACATTTGGTAGAACATGCATTCTATATATACACAATACCTCGACTTTTCTTCGAAAACTAATGCTTCTAGCCTCTCCTCTAATTCTTCCTATCCACTAGAGTTTGTTTTTCTAATCACAAGTGAATGCTTGTAACAAATGACATCTGATTATCTCATGAAGTAGCAACAAGTGATGAATTGAAGTATATTTCTGTAGTCTTGTGCTAGATTATTTTGTTTATTTTTAAATAGTGAAAGAGGGCAAAATTAACCAACCACAAACTTTAGTGAAATTGAATACTTGAACAAGTCCTTAAGATGTCAAACCTTTCAAACTAAAATATATTGCTATACGTTCCCATTTTCTGGTAGGTTTACTATCTGGTCAAAGAAATGAAATTCCATATTCTTTTATTTTCACCATAAATTTCACCCTTACTCACAAAAACCAGTTTTCCACGTCCAGGCACCAACTCAAAACTAGGTGAATTTTTCAGTTTACAGAAACCTAGTGTAAATTCGGTTGTGATAGCAATCCTGTTTATTAATTGGAAACTATAAACTGTTGCAGCAAAAGATGCGTTGAATTTTTCGATAAAATAAAACACAATCAAAATTTATTTTCCTGTTTTTAATTTGAAAATTTGAAGAAGAGTTTGATGTAACAACACATTCCTGAAATTAAACCTTGTCTATACATTTCAATCAGAATAACCCGGCAGCAAATATGGCAAGTATCTGATTTCCCATTCTGAATATGTTCAGTCTAGCACCTTTTTCTACTTTTCCACATCCTCTGAACATCTTTACCCTGTATTTACGAAAATTTGTCAATCGTTATAACATCCCAGCCTGAATTCGCTTCGAAGTGTGGAAACAAAGTTTCAAAAAGCCTACCGTCGAGAGTAGGGCTGCCAACTCTCCCGGAATTCCGGGATTCTCCCGGAAAAATACAGTTCACTTAAAAAATCTCCCGGCTCCCGGAATGCAGTTAAATTCTCCCGGAAATTTGACCAAAATTGCCTTCACGGTATTTTTATATTTTTATTTATATTTTATGCTCGCTTTTATATGCTAAATGTAAATAATACAATATTAATGATTAAAATCGTTAATTGCACTAGGTTTGTACAATTGATTAAAGAAAAGATCTGAGGGCTTCTCTAAACGTGCCAATAAATGAGGATAAATTGTACTACGATTACTGTTTGCTGCGAGAAGTTTGTGACCTTGTGGCAAAGGAAACAAAGAGGGTAGACTTGCGTTGGGTTATTTTTTTTTGAAAAATGTAAAGAAGAATCGGGCAAAGAAATAAAAAAAACTTGTTACATTCGCTCCATCGATCCCTATTGCAAATGTTATATATATACCAGCTCTGGCGCACTTAAGAGGAGGAAAGAGGAGCAAAGAGGAGCAATAAGGACATGGTGCCTTCGATCATCAGCCCGCGCATGATGTAAGCGACTATCTTTGAACTAATAAACAGCTCAACAGGGTTCTTTATTAGCTCAACAGGGTTGTTTATCAGTTCAGCTGGGCTGCTTATCAGTTCGAAATTATCACTTACGTCATGCGCGGGATGCGCGGGCCGATAATCGCAAGCACCATGTCCTTATTGCTCCTCTTTGCTCCTCTTGAGTGCGACAGAACTGGTATTATGTATCTACTGTGGTCAAAAAATTGTAATCGGCTTAATGAAACACATGTAAAATACAGGTATGCACAAATTTTGATTTCACATGCAAACAATTCTATAGCTTTATCATTGCAAATTAAAAAGCATTACAAGCAGTGGCGGTTCGTCCTAATGTGCAGATTCACACGTAAACCCCCACAAAAAATCAATGATTCAATTGAACAATACACATTGAACAATACTTGTTATGGCAGCACATAATGTTACCTGTCGATCATTCTCATCATTATTATTTCATTCATATCCAGCGACTATATTGCCACGACAAACCACATACAATTTCGCTTATCTTTACTGCCTCTTGTGTTAGTGATCGCACGTGCGATTTTGTAGCTGGAATTAGGGGGCTAGAGGAGCGTGCGAGGAAGTGAGGGGTGCATCCATTTAACTCGGCTCAGTACTAACTGGGGGTTCACACTCAGAATGTGCGATCGACAACCAATTTGATGTATTCAAACATTGTTGTCGGTGGTCAGTTTCATGCGTTGATTCGTGCTGCCGTTCGACGTTTTATATGGATTATTGTAACTATTAGGGATAATTTTAGCAATTGCCTCTATTTGTGTCTGTATGATTTCAATCCACATTTGGACTTTGATCCATGTATACTGCTCTACTAAGCATAAGCATTCTATCTGCATTTTTCTCAATTTTGAGCATAATTTTGAGTATATAATCTATATACTCTATTGCATCATTTTACAAAATTTGAAAAACCTATATTTTGTGGAAGTATGTTAAAATTAATATTGAAAAATGCACTCTCCATATACCTCCAGTACAAATCAAAGCACAAATCATTGAATATCTAGAAAGTACTATGTAGATAGAACCTTTATGACTAGTAGGGCAGTATATATAAATCTTCTGAAATTTTCGTTGCTAAATACTTGTAAAATGTATTCAGTATTTTAGAAGATTATCCTTGGAAGAAAGTAAATACTTGGAAAAAATTTGAGCGTTTAATATCTTTTGTCGCCTATTCCTGGCCTTTTATGATGGTTAGAACTATAACACTAAATACATTTGAATGTATTCACAGGTTCAATTATGCACAGATAGTCTGGGAACTTAATTATATCATACACTCAGAAAAATTTCATTTAATAGAATCAAATTTAAATTAAAAGTTGAAACACTTTTAAATAAAAAACGAATCTTATTTGAATTCCACTTTATTTTAAAAATGTTATTTTCATATCAAAATATTCATCATTGAATAAAAAATAAAACATTAAAACAAACAAGACACACTTTGATACAGCGTTATTGAAATGAAATCAGATTATTTGAATTAAAAAGAAACGTATATGGCGCCAAATCATATTTGAAAATTTTTGATTTGGCGTCATATACGTTTCTTTTTAATTCAAATAATCTGACATCATTTCAATAACGCTGTATCAGAGTGTGTCTTCTTTGTTTTAATGTTTTGTTTTTTCATTCAATGATGAAAATTTTGGTATGAAAATAACATTTTTATAAGAAAGTGGAATCATTTTTATTGAATGTGGGGGATTATTTTATTCAAATAAGATTCGTTTTTTGTTTAAGAGTGTTTCTATTTTTGATTTGAATTTGATTCTACAAAATTTTAAGTGGTGAAAGTTTTCTGAGTGTAGGTTTTCGGGTGTAGGTTAGGTTAGGCAAGCTGGCTGGCACAGGGGCACACATAGACCCATTGGTCCGTAGTGATACCAGATAAATGGACCCGGAGAAGGAAAGTTCAGTCCAAACGGCCATCGAAGGCCCCGGACTTTTTTGCGAACTGAAGTATGTCCTTCAGCCTCTGCTCCGCTACATGTGAGAGATCCACCAGCCAGGGCTCACCGAAGCAGCGCTGCCTGGTTCTCCCCAGTGCCGGGCAGTGGCACAGAAGGTGCTGGATTGTTTCTGAGACTCCAGGCTCTTGACACTTCCTACAGATGTCGCTGGTTAGGAGTCCCATTTTTTTGGCATGAGCTGCTACAAGACAGTGGTCAGTTATGATGCCGACCAGCCGCTTGCAGTCAGACCGCGTTAATTCGAGCAAGTACTAAGTAGCTACAAGATTGTACGATCCCCACATGATTTTGGTTAGCTTACATGTCTGGGTTGCACGCCAACTGCACGTGGCAACTTGCATCATATTGGAGTCGATCGAGTATTTGATTGTTTGGATTGGAGTAGGAATATTAACTGCGCCTGACAGGGGAAGGCTGGCTCCATGCTTAGCCAGCGCGTCCGCCCTCTCGTTTCCTTCAATGCCCTTGTGACCAGGAACCCAGAAAATCCTGACTCTTCTGTTGTTGCCCAGTCTATTCAGGGCCTGAATGCAGTCAAGTACACACTTCGATTTGTATGTGTAAGACATCAGTGCTTTAACCGCCGCCTGACTGTCTGTAAAGATGTTGATTTCATCATTTGTGGTATTTCCGGCGTATGCTAGGTCTGCGGCTTTACGTATCGCAAAAACCTCCGCCTGACAAATACTACAGAGGTTAGGAAGCCTAAAAGCTGCTTCCATAGTTGCCTCTGCGGAAGAAGTTGCAGCACCCACTCCGGCAGCCGTTTTAGAGCCGTCAGTGTAGATGCTAAGAGTTGTTGCGCCCATTTGCCGATTCCACTCCTGCCCATCCCCCACGGTCGCTTGATATCCGCGCTCGAAGCACAAAGTGGGGACCAAGTAGTCGGTGCTACCTGCGTACCCCCACTCAATTCTGCTGTGGCCGAAGGATCGTGGCTCAAAGTGTCCCGATTCCCTAAGCCTGACAACAGCTTTTGCGGCAGCGCCCTTCACGAAGAGGTCAAGCGGAGCGAGATGAAGCAGGACATTCAAAGCAGACGAAGGAGTCGAGGCTAAGGCACCTGTAGTGTAGAGAGCCGCCAGCCGCTGAACTCTGTTCGCCATGCTAGCAAAGGTAGTCTTATTTACTGCTGGCCACCAGACCAAACATCCGTACGCAAGGATAGGCCTGGCTATTGCCATTTAGATCCAGTGTGTTAAGCCAGGGCTTAGACCCCACGTTTTACCCACCACTCTCCTGCTAGCGTAAATTGCATTGCTGGCCCGCTTTACTCTCTCCTCCAAATTCGCCTTCCAGGTGAGCTTGCTGTCCAGAATAAGACCCAAGTACTTAGTTTGCGACTTGAGGCTTAAGCTGGCGCCGCCCAACCTGATTGGAGGTAATTCCGGAATTTTGTTCTTCCTTGTGAAAAGTACAAGGTCAGTTTTATTGGAGTTGATGCCAAGGCCCACGGTATTTGCCCATTCCTCAACAAGCCCTAGAGCATACTCGATGAGTTGGCCAACTGTGTGCGGAAACCTACCCGAGACTAATATCGCAATGTCATCGGCATAGGCCACAACCGTGAGTCCTTTGCGCTCCAGTTTATCCAAAATTGTATTCACAACCAGGTTCCATAAGAGAGGGGATAGAACTCCTCCTTGCGGCGTGCCTCTATGGACCTTCCTAGTGATCGGTGACCCCGCCCACTCAGCTGTTATGAGCCTTTGCTTAAGCAGATTGCTAATCAAGGTACAAATTAACTAAAATAAATGCAACTCTTAAGAGTATAGCAAGGTAAATATTCATGTGCCCAATACAGATGTTTTCGATTTGTGGCCACAAATTAGGCCACGAGCCGCCACTGATTACAAGCAACTCCTAGTGTAAAGAAATATCTAATAAATATAAAATAAATAAAATAGGTTTTTATTAATTTTTAATTTTCCTCCCGGATTTCCGATCCACTGAGTTGGCAGCCCTAGTAGAGAGCCATTTTGGGAGTGACATTTTGAAAGTGTACTGATGTGGAAAAGAAAAAGCATCATTTCCATCCCCATGATAGTTTTGCGGCACAGGCTGCACATTTACATACAGAATATTTTTTTCCCGAAATTTTTTTTAAAATACCTACATGATGACTTGTTAGAACTGAATACCGGGATTGGTGGTGTAAGCGTGTAGAGTTTGTAAGCAGGAGAATATTACGAGCATTCGAAATAAAATGAGTTTCGGGTCAAAGAATATCAGCGTAAGCATGATGGTGGAGTGAAAAATGAGCGTTAACTAATAGGAAAAATGAGATTGCATTTCAACTTTCCTGGTAATGTTGCTTAGCCAACCGATTAGGTAAGTATTCAAAAAGGTAACAATCTTCGTCATAAGTTGAGATATAGAATTGCTCATTGATCTGTTAAACCGTCATGTTTGCTTTTATTTTATTTCAATTTTATATCATTTATTTAAAAAAAGATAGGCGTCAGTTGAGGGTATCATCATGTCCATGGGAATGAAAAGTTCGGCCGTTGCTTTATTGCCATATGTGCCACTTATGAATAAACAAATTGGTTTCGATATGTTTGACTGAGTTTTTGAAATGATGTTGTTCACTTTTATTTCTGAAAAAAATTTCAATATCATGTGCCAATAAAATATAAACATTCAATTTCATATTCTATGAAATGAGATAGTGAATTTCATAGGGTGAAAATCAAAATGATGTAATTTCATGGTACTTGAGGGGAACGAGAGATGATTTTTGAAGTAAAATTTAAACATAGATTACTTTGTTAGATCATTTCTGATAATTGTGCGTTTACTGTATAGTGTTTTAGCTCGAATCACATTTTGGTGCCAAAATATTGTTACGTAAAATTTCATGAAATAAAAATCTTCTGGATAAAAGTTTGATCTCCTTTGAAGGTGAGGTTGATTCGGTGGGTCACTTCAGATCGCTATGATCCATTGCCAGTGATCTGAATTTTGCAAGTGAGCCCCGTTCAGGGACTTTTTTAGTTCGAGTGCGTTGAGTTCGAGCATTATACAAGTACGTTACATGGCAAAAGTGTCTGAAATTTGAATATTGAAAATGATTGATGATGAGGTTGTGACAATCACTTCAACCCTGAAATGAAATATTGAAAGATTGTTTTAAACAAAGAGTAAAAGATACTCTCGAAAGTAGCAATAATAAATTTAGCTCTGTGTTCCTGGACAACATACATTGCTGCTAATGACGTGCTGTTATTTTAGTGATCCTAATTTTGTTGGATAGGTTAAACTAAAGAAATAATAATCTAGTTGTATTTATTTGACTCTTCGAAATTATTTCCTACATTGACTAGAACATTGGGTTTGCACTTTTGACTTGGCATGCATTTTTTGTGAACCCATTTTACCTTTATCATACTGCAATTATTAGCAAAAGCTCCTCTCCGAACAATACTTCTAAAAATGGCTCTTGTTTTTGATTTAAGATTTTTAGTATATCATTCTACTTCGACCATTGCAATTATTTTACAAGCGTACAATATTCAACGAAACCAATTTATTTCGTTTCATATGGAGTTTTTGGGCTCCAACATTTGACAAGCCACCGAGAACTAGCCAGGCAGTCAGCTAACTCAGCAACCATTGTTACGTTACAACCGTTTTAACCCGGAAAATTAGTCACAATATATCGTCCACGACTAGGACTAAAAAGACAGAAGCCCCGGGTGACCATCACTCAGAGGGAGAAAGGGGTGGGTCGATCTTTATTCAAACAAATCCGTAATTATTTTTGGGCGCCACTCGCTTCGTATTGAAAAAAAACTCCCAAACAAATGTTGCCCCGAAGCGAGAAGAAAGCAACTCTTCGGTTTGAGCCCACTGAGATCCGGACTTCCGCACTTAGTCTATTTCATCGACACTCTTACAAGGAAAAGAAACAAATCGAACTATACGAACGGAAAGTAAAGGTTTAAAAACTGGACTCAACTACTATCATTATTTCTATTTCGCTAATATCGAATTACAAGTTCACTCGCGTTTTAGCAGGATACCAAAATTTTGGTAAAATCTCTTATCTGGCCGTTGTGACCGAAATAAAACAATTTAAAAATCGTACAATGGAAATTCAACAAAATAAGAATAAATGAGTTATGGCTACAGCACCTGTGAACAATCCCGCGCTGGGGCCCTTTTCAACGTCGTGCGCCGCCTTCGTGTCGAAATTCGCCGTCGTTTTTCGAAAAAAATGCAATCGAACTCGGATGCTGTTGTAAGATGTTTCTGGGTTGCTCCGTCGAAATTCTACACCTCGGTCGTTTCACCACTAGCCGCAATGAAGTCGTTCTTCGCTCGTTCAGCAATAGACCTGCTTGTTCTGCGCTCGATAACTGCCTTTCTCATACAATTCATCTAAATCGTACGCTTCCTCGATTCCACAAAATTCGATAACTGCCTTTCTCATTCAATTCAACTAAATCGTACGCTTCCTCGATTCCACAAAATTCGATAACTGCCTTTCTCATTCAATTCAACTAAATCGTACGCTTCCTCGGTTCCACAAAATTCCTCCGAATAGAACCAAACCAGAAGAAAAAATTGTCAATTTAAATTTTAGCTGCAATCACTTCTAAAAACGTCCGGCTGCTTACCCTGTCGATTCAAAAGAGAGCGATTCGTTTCTTTCTTTGATCGCAGGAAAATTTTTCCACGTACCGGGACTTTCCCGAAACCGCTTGAACCACTCTAACTGGCTCCTTGTTGACTCGGAATGTCATTTAACTCAAATTCCCCACTTTGGGACAGATGAGCCGAAATCATCTGACAGCCGTCAATTGACATTTCGAACGTCAACTTGTGTATCCATCAACATCGAGTAAAGTTCCTGGTTTTCTGGTGCTATGGAGCTGTGGAGGTTTTGTGGTGCTATGGTATGTGGAGCTGGCGGCACGGCCATTTGGCGTGGACATTTACACCCTGAGGGCAGTCGACGGGTACGCTCGAGGCAGATAATTGGGTCCAAGGTATGTAGCTATCTGTTCAGTGTCATTAATCCGAATTCCATCGGGTGGCAAATTGCCCGCGGCCCGTGGCCGCATCCGTTCGTGCAAGTGTCGGCAACGAAGTATCAATATGCAAATATCGCACCCCCGTTAATATTGTCCTTTGGGGGCTCCCGCGTTCCTCCGATTTCCATACATGACTCGCGATGATCTCCCATATGACCCCGTACCATATCAGTCATTCGAGTGCTCGCTTGACAGCTGAATGTGGGTCAAACGTTGACCTAGGGCAGTTATTGATCATAGGAATATCTTGAACAATGCGCTGCCCTGAAGTACGTGGACGTGCGTCGGAATCTGAACATTCCGATCCTCCCTCCTCAGTCGTTCTTAGCATTGGCGATAATTTCGGTGTTTTCGGTCAGGTATCTGCAGATCGCTTGTTTTGTTTTTCTTCCTATAATTGCCGAACATCGCGCGTCAAGAATGTTGTAGTTTGTAAGCGGTAGCGTTCAATCGTCGTTTGTCTCAGTATGTCGCTGTGTATTGGTGTAATGGCTCTTTCGGCGATCTTAAGTCTATTTGCTATTTACAACATTTCCATTACTTATGTCTAACTCATGTAAGCTACGCGACAATCTCCATCTTTCTCCCTATTGGAGAAAGGTGGAGATCCTTTTTTTTTTTTTTTTACTATTATTGCTCCCGGCACTCAAATTGCCATGACACCATTCACTGTATCAACCATGATTTTTTATTCATCGGCAACAAGACGATACCTTCTATTTCTGCAGCTCCCTCGGTCATCGCAATACAATTAGAGATCTGCTTCAGAGTTAGGTATACTCAATTGAAAAGGGGGTGGCAGATGAGCTAGTTTAGTAGTTTAAAGAATCTCTGGCTTTTGTCGGAATATATCGACTTCAAATTTAATAATTGAAGCATATTGCCTCCGCCCAGTCTGCATTAGTGAACGTTGATCCAGTCATTCGAACAAGAATTCACTAACTTTCGTTCCACCTTCAATTTCCTATCAACTGCTCTGGTCGATTTCGAGCATCGTTGGCGATAGTGCTTGCTGTTGGCCTTGTTATCTAAAATATTCCATTCAGACATGAACGAGGTAAATTTGCGAACAGAGATGATGTTTGCAGGACAAAAAGTAGAAATTAAACTTTAGTCGCTGGCTGGTAGCTGACGACCTGCTAAATATTGTCTTTTGACTGGCAGGACCAAGCCTTGTAGTTTGTGAGCTTGGGCAGGATATCCTGAATGGAATACTTCATTCTAGTTCGATACCTGGTGCCGATTATCTGCTTCTGTCGAACGCTCTTCACTCAGACTCCAATTAGTAAACCGTAGCCTGGTATAATTTGGTGAAGGATATTTTATTCGATAAATTTTCTCAATCTTGTTTGACATATTGGTAGTTTTACTACAATTTTGCTCGATTAAAACATTTAAATTAAATCCAGACTGTTTATAAATTGTGGAAGTTTGGATGAAATTGTACGTTACTTGCCTTTTTGTTTTGAGTGTTTTCAGATTGAATCGGATTCAGCTAAAATACAGCTTCAATCTTAAACATTCATAAACTAAGAAAAACAAATCATGACAAGCACATGCCAACACCCACCTCTGATCACGCTTACAAGCATTCCTTAATAAGCTCTACACACTTTCGTACATGTTCTACAACTAGGCGTGAGAACCAGTGCATTTGTTGTTGTTAAACGGTCGGTGCTTACCTGCTAACAACAACAAATACATTGGCTCGCAAGCCAGCTAGTAGCTCATATTCGATAATGTGGAGAGCATATAAGCAACCAGATTTCTAGGATAATTCAAAGTCCGTTTTTAACTTGAGTATATTTTTTGAGTAGCTTTTAAAAAGCGACTTATGAAGAAAAGGCATTGAAGCTGCTCAGATGGTCGTAGTGAACCGTTTTACTCTTTGATTGTGATGAGATATGCAGCTTCAAAGGCGGCAGCTCTGATTTCTGCTACGTTTCACGCTAACCATGAATGAACTTTCCGGACATGTGTAGGACCGATGGAGGAAATATTATTGTTGGAAATATTTCAGAAAGATTTCTGGAAATGTTTCGGAAATGTTTCTGAAGTATTTCCGGTCATGTCTGGGACCGGGGCTAGATTTTAGACTGAAATGACGTATTTTCTTCTGTATTCTTTACCCCGGTCCCAGACATGACCGGAAATATTTCCTAAACATTTCCGAAACATTTCCAGAATTATTTCTGAAATATTTCCGACAGTATTTCTCTCCACTCGCTAGTGGAAAAGTCTCGGAGAGTCACAAGGGTGTGACATTTCGGATTTGTGCTGCCGTTATGAATGCAAGTTCTATGAGACTTGCATTTTTTGTGTGAAAAAGTAGCTTTTTTTAGAATGGAGCTGCATAGATGGTCCCATTGACCCGTTTTACTTTTTGATTGTGATGATGATTTCAGCTACCATGATTGAACTTTCCGGACATGTGTAGGCGCGACTGACAGAAATATTGTCGGAAATATTTCAGAAAGATTTCTGGAAATGTTTCGGAAAGGTTTCTGAAATATTTCCGGTCATATGTGGGATCGGCTTTAGTTCATCTCGAGTGCGGAGAGCTATGATTGATCGTCGTCGCTTCGAAACCGCAATCATGCCGACAACATTCTTAATTATGATAATATATGATTAATATGTGATTGATCTAGCTTAACCACTTTCGATATTTTTGTGCCATTTTCTTTTGGCCTACCGAGTGGAAATAATGCGTTATAAATACCGGGATACAAATGAGTAATAAATAAACAAAAAGAAAAAAATATAATCGAACGATATTAATTTTTCGATACAAGTAAAATTTTCTTGAAATTTTATTTATTCATGTGTATGAGCACTTCATTTATATTCTACATCTCTTAAACCTCGTATCTTAATTACGTTAGATTATTAATACAAACATAATAGTGTTGAAGAAAAACCAAAATTCTTATTTTTCGTTCACTAATTTTGAGCCTATATTTGGAAAATTTCGATTGGACATTAAATTCACATACAAGAAGACATAAAAAAATTTAAGTAAAAATCAGTTGATATAAAAGTAAATATTTGTTTGTGAAATCAATGACTTGCAAAATCGAAGAAGGAAAAAAAAAACAAGTAAAGATCAAGAAATAATAAATATTTTTATAATGAAAAGGAAAAAAATTGTTAGTTAAAAGTGATTGCGTGTGTAATTTCTTCGGGGAATGTGCTGTGATGTGATGGGCATGACTTTCGATTGTGGACCGTTACATTTCTTTAACCTGTTATTTTCCTCGAGCGACCTAGCCGGGTCACAAAAAAAATTTAAATTTCTCCAAGCCATCATACGCTCCAGTTATAGGGTTCCGGTGGCGAACTGTTAGTACGGTCGTAGTTCATGTCGCGTAGTATTCCATAACAAGACACATATACGCGAGCTATACCAAAGACATCTGTCAGTATAACATCTATTTCGTTAAATGTTATGGGCAGCGCCAGTCGACCCGCAGTGCAAAAGCGACCAAGGAAAATTGAAGGTTATAACTCGACTATATGCCCCCATAGCCGCTAGACAATTTTACTGATTGATGTTTTTTGACAGATATCAATATTTCGAGGATAACCTGCTCTTTCCTTCATTGCAGACCAATAGACACTAAAGAAGAGGGCAGATTTTCCTCCAAATATAGATATCTGTCAAACAATTTCAAATATATCTAGCTTCAAAAGGAAAAAAATCGGTTTTAATTTAAAACACCAATGATGTTGGAATCTGGCCAAGTGGTGATAAAGATAAAAAAACTCTAGCGCACCTGAACCGCTAGAAACACTAATGTTCGAAGAACAGTAGAAGAATCGTGCAGGTTTTGAGTGCATATTCCACCACATGAGCTGCTTATTACGGCCAAACTGTTTCAAATGCCACGTTTTACTTTGGTCTCAAGAATGCATTATAACTCATATGGTAGAAGGTTTCAGATATTACCACTGGCATGGGTTTCAAAGTTTATGAAAGAAAAACACGGGTTAATTATATTCGTTATCAGTTGCTTATTTCACCAAACTTTGAAAGCAGCATCTCATATAACATCAATGAAGAAAATGCTCAGTACCTGCAGCACTGTAACTGAAGTTGGTGTTTGGGGCTGCGATCTGAAAAGTTTGCAAAACTTTGGGAATTGAAACATTGGTTATTTATTTTCATTGTAAATGTTTCCGGTATGAATACTAACTGTAAGCATTTATTGATACAAAAGTAGCACAACCGATTCGTGCTGGCAACCTTTCGCCAGTATCAAAACCAAGAATATATCACATCTGCTTCACGTTGTTATATTACATTCGAAGTTATAGGAGTATAAAGAAATTTAGGGTTACCTGCAGCGAGTTTTTTCAAATAATCGAAAGTTTAATATTTGCTGTTTATTGTCACTACAATATCATTACCAATTCAAAATTCTACGATAAAACCGCTTAATAAAGATATTGCAAACAAACACAAAACCAACAATAGCTGGCAACCCTACAGTGGCTTTTCAACCAAATTTGGCCTGAATAATGTTTATGGTAGGATTCATAAATTGTATGAAATTCATATTGATTTCATGACTGCACTGGAAGTTATAGGGCAAAAAGTTTTATTTTCCTGAGCGAATTTTCAAAACCAAAGACACAAAAATTACCATAGCTGGCAGCACCAATCGAATTTTTCAACCAAATTCCTATCAAACAAAGTTTAGAGTAAGGTGCAGCTACTGTGTCAATTTCATGAAAATCTGGTTACTAATTCACATTTCATCGGGCAAAAAGCAGTTTTTTTTCTTTGCAATTTTTCAAGATGGCACCACTGGCACAGAGGCACTGGTTCTACTTAAGTCCAATGCATTCTGTAAATTTCAATGGTATCTGATTACTGGTTCGTGAATTCCCGTGAACAGAAGTTTTTGATGCTAAAAATATAGGTTAACTGGGAAAGGGTTACCGTTCTTGTCCGACATGAAATTTCCAAAGTTTTACTTTGAACGTGTATATAAAGCATAAGATTTGTATACAGATTGGTTTTATTGTAAAAAACGGACATTTTTAGGATATTCGATGGTTTGAATGTTTTCACTTCCAAATTTTTATTTTTTCAAATTTAGGACACCAAAATTATCATAGCTGGCAGCTCCAACCGAATTTTTCAACCAAACTTCTACCGTGGTTTAAAGTAAGGTCCAGGTACTGTGTGAATTTCGTCAAAATCGAACGATTCAATTTGAATTTATAGGGCTAAAAGCAGTTATCTTTTTTAGTGATTTTTCAAGATGGCACCACTGGCACAGAATCGCCCGCAGTTCAAAATTACTTCTATCAGACCTGGTCCTATTTAAGATCAATACAATCTGCAAATTTCAATTAATTCTGCTCATCGAATCGTGAGTTTCCGTGAACAGAAGTTTTTGATGCTAAAAATATAGGTAAATTGGGCAAGGGTTACCAGGCGTGCCCGTTATACCATATCAAATTTTTTTTTTGGGCTATGTAAAAAAAGCACTAAATTTATATATGAGTGGCTTTTTTGTGAAGAAACGGCATTTTTTCAAGAGAGACGATAATTTGGAGGTTTTCACTTTCAGTGCTTGCCCTAGCTTCAGGGTTGCCAGCACGCTCATCAAAAGCAACACAAATTTACAACTAAATAACACCAATATGTCCTGAAAATTTGGTAATGATTGAATGGCTCTGTCGAAAGTAATCGCAATTCAAAATTTTTCAAATTTTCCCGTTCTCTTTTTAGGCACCCAGCGCACACATGGGGTTAAAAAATTCCAAAACATTATCCGATTCACATGTAAAACACGTTCGAAATTTATTTTGTTAACTTTATTTTTGCAAAACTTATTTGTGTACAGAATAATAGGTATATTAAAAATATCACTTAAATGGCCGCCGGCGCCAAAGGGTTAAAGATTTTGAACTTTTTCTGAGACCTGGTACTATTCTGCATATACGTCACTGTGTTCTAAAAATTTCAGTTCAATCGGGTGGCGTGTTCCTGAGATTTTTTCACTGAAATTTTTTGATGATATATATATATATATATATATATATATATATATATATATATATATATATATATATATATATATATATATATATATATATATATATATATATAGAAATATGAATTTTTGGCTAAAGTGATTTTAATACTAATGTTCTTCTTGGAACATTAGTAAAAAAATTGAAAAGCTGCTACGGAGGCTTGATTTTTGATGTGATTGAATGATTTTTACTACGAAAGGTCAAGGTAGACTCTACTTAAAAGTACTTAAGTAACAGCTTGACCCGCACTAGCCGAATAAAAATGGGATGAACCTAGACAAGATTTTTTGTTTTTAGATAAGTGTTTAGTAGTGACGTAAGTAGATGGTAAAAAAAAAATATCAAGAATTGGGTTTAACTCAATGTCTTGGAAAACATAATGTAACTAAAAGCTGGATATTAAGAGATAATCACAATAATTCTCATTTCGCAAAAGTCCGAATCGTGTCATATAATATAATACGAGTATATTATGATTCAATTGTTAATTGTCTATATAATAATTCAATTGCTAATTGTCTTACGATATTAGAACAAATAATATGTTGTGCAACAAATAGCACTGTATATGTACTTTCAATTACATCAATTCATTTATAAACTATCGAAAACCTCAACTAATTTCAACTCAAGTCAAAAATCACCAGTTTCGAATACTCACACCTACTGATTTATAAATGATTGTAATTTCCGGTGAAGTCCACCATATCCGATTGGGATATGCCAAAACCTCAATCACTAAATATAAGTTTCGTTCACGAAGCCAACGGGTTCGAATACCTACCTGCAGTAAATAATAATAATCAGGCCAGGACACAAAAATTACACAGTTATGGTTGTATATACTGAATGACTCGAACCACACCCAAACAACCTTTCATTTCGAAGTGAAAACTAACCACAAATGCATCTCACGTCTGTTTGGAGTTATTGAAGCGGTTACGAGAGTTAGTTTTGGAAATACACAATTGAGAAACAATTGTAGGGATACGTTTTATTCATTTTGTGGTTATATGTGAATCAGGTGTGTGCAATGAATAAGCCCAATTTCGATTATAGTGAAGTGATCCAAATTAAACAGTGTGGTGACGATAAATAATTATCGGGTTTAGTTTCTCATTTAATTTATAATTGGTGAGTGGATTAGATTTTGAATTTATAACGAGTTACAGAATTGGGCATGGGGTTTCATAGAAGCTGAAATCATAGTTATTTTATAGGTCGGGGAAAACTAATAGCTCGTGATAATTACATGAATGTGAAAATGGGTAATTTAAATCTTTGACCGAATTGTGTTGCTACATATCCAAATTTTTCTATTTTTTTTCAAATCAACCTTTATTTGATATCAGGTATCTGAAGAAATATTGTGTTAAAGTTCAACAGAGTACAATTTTTACAACAAGGCAAGTATTTTTGCTCAGATTTAGTAAATTATATCTACAACGGTAACATATTTTTGTATGCTTGAACATCAACCACTTTTGATTCCAAGAGATACTACTAATAGTAAACAAAAATCCGTTCTCAGTTGGAGTAGACAATTACTTCGTTTCTTTTGAATATGTAAGTATGTTTTAATCCAAGAAAAAGCAACGCCAGATTGGAAACACATTAAAACGAAAAATAATTTTACCCAAATATTCGATGTCATACATATTCGACAGACATCAAAGAACTAGCTGAACTTACTAAAAAAACTTTTTGCGATTAATAGAGCTATATTCTTTCCATAGAGAAAAAAAATTGTTTTTGGTTAAAATAAAATTTACTTTTTTAATTTGAACAATTTTTATAAAAATTAAGTGAAATATTTGTCTGAGGCCAAACCATATTATTTTGGAACGTGGATTATACTTGCTTGTTTCCAAGAAAAAATATCAATGAAAAAAATAATATAGTCTCTGATTTGTTGCAAGATTTTCTTGAAACTATGCTGAATTTTACTCAAGGCAAGTTCAATATCATTTTTTTTTTTCTATGATAATGCCAAAGCTCAAGGGATTGCTCTTTGAAGTGAATGCTTAGCGATGGCGGTAGGGGGACACTTATGGGAGAAGAGGATATCAATTATTCCATTATTTTTTTTTAAGTGCCACGTTTATTTCTTATTTTGTTTTTATTTCTTATATTTCTTATTTGAAATGAATAAAATGCCATAGTTATAGTAATAAAGATTTGATTAATTGATAGTTCAGTTTTTTTACAAAGAGTAGAAATATTTCTCTGGGTGCATACGTCATCTTGAAATATTCATTAAATTTATTTGTTGTACTAATGTATTATTTCACTTGTATTAAAGTCTCGATGTATTGAACTTTCGATGCAAGTATATTTTCTTCCTCTCTCCGAAATAGTAAGATCATTATGCTAATTTCATATCCATTACACCTGAAAAAAAACATCCAAATACTATCTCACCACGACGGGGAAAGAAAATTTTAAAGATTTTCGCATTAATTTTGCAAGCCATTACAACGAACCAGCACCATGTTCACCCGTGCTGTTTAGCGGAAGCTGCAGTTAAGTCTGTAATGTGGTAATTTTGCACAGGTGCTTGGAAACTCATTTACGGATCTATCTTCTCATAAAGGTTATTGATTTGTGATCACGGTTCCCTTCTTGTCTATAATCGCATAGACAACGTATATCGTCTCTAAAGCTTATCAAAGCAGAGAATAATTGATACGGGAAACTCGATCGTTTTGCGGAATAAGCCTCCGAAAGCAGAATCAAATTGGAATTATTTTTGCGGGATGATTAAAATTGAAAAATTTTATTTATCTTGAAAATTTTTATTTGACAAAGTGGTTTCGAAAGCATGCACTGTTTCTCATCAGACACCAGCACACAGTGCATACTTGACTGGTGTGACCACTTGCAGTTGGAAATCATTAATTGTTATTTACGCTGGTTGTGACAAATTTTAACATCTCCGACTTATATCCATGGAAAAATAATTTACTCATAAAGGTTATTGATTTGTGATCACGGTTCCCTTCTTGTCTATAATCGCATAGACAACGTATATCGTCTCTAAAGCTTATCAAAGCAGAGAATAATTGATACGGGAAACTCGATCGTTTTGCGGAATAAGCCTCCGAAAGCAGAATCAAATTGGAATTATTTTTGCGGGATGATTAAAATTGAAAAAATTTTATTTATCTTGAAAATTTTTATTTGACAAAGTGGTTTCGAAAGCATGCACTGTTTCTCATCAGACACCAGCACACAGTGCATACTTGACTGGTGTGACCACTTGCAGTTGGAAATCATTAATTGTTGTACAACCAGCGTAAATAACAATTAATGATTTCCAACTGCAAGTGGTCACACCAGTCAAGTATGCACTGTGTGCTGGTGTCTGATGAGAAACAGTGCATGCTTTCGAAACCACTTTGTCAAATAAAAATTTTCAAGATAAATAAAAATTTTTCAATTTTAATCATCCCGCAAAAATAATTCCAATTTGATTCTGCTTTCGGAGGTTTATTCCGCAAAACGATCGAGTTTCCCGTATCAATTATTCTCTGCTTTGATAAGCTTTAGAGACGATATACGTTGTCTATGCGATTATAGACAAGAAGGGAACCGTGATCACAAATCAATAACCTTTATGAGTAAATTATTTTTCCATGGATATAAGTCGGAGATGTTAAAATTTGTCACAACCAGCGTAAATAACAATTAATGATTTCCAACTGCAAGTGGTCACACCAGTCAAGTATGCACTGTGTGCTGGTGTCTGATGAGAAACAGTGCATGCTTTCGAAACCACTTTGTCAAATAAAAATTTTCAAGATAAATAAAAATTTTTCAATTTTAATCATCCCGCAAAAATAATTCCAATTTGGATCTATCTTGTTTCTGTTGGGGTGCAAGACAGGGACGATGTTACATTTATTTCGGTTATCTTGCGGTGAGCTTCCTAATTTGGATGCCGTTGAACCCATCTTCAGTTGTAAACAATGGTGGTTATACATACATATTTTCACCCACATAACTTTCATTCTCAACTCCTTTCTCCAAAAGCACCACTGGTTTCTTACTGCTGTGGTGCTTCCAAATAATACATAATTTTCGATAGTGGCAGACTAATGACCGAACACAAGGAAACAGTCGCCGCCTGCTTGCTACGACGATGCATTTTTGAATATATTTGCAAACCTACATGAAAGGCGTTTGAACGCGAACTTTTGTTCTGCATACACTAGATTTCACAAACGATTTTCATTTCAGCGAAGAAAATGTGGGCGTTGATGATAAATTAAACTGCCTTTTGCAGAAAGATAAAAATTTATAGAGCTTTACTCTTAGGGTAAACGACTGAGTCAAAAGATACAAAGGAAATGCACGTTTAAGCACAAATTGCTGCAAACGAACGATATCAAAGTAACTGAGTTGAAGGGAAGTGGATAAAACGATATGTAGGGCTGAATTGTTTATCGGTGCTGTGCATCTTGAAAGAGAAACTAATTTACAAAGGCTTTTAACACATTATTGCAGTCTGATGGGAGCGTGGTATTATCAAAATCCATTTTCGTAATTGGAACTGTATGATGGAAGTGGAGTTAAAATGCTTTGCAGGTCGAAATATTGTTAGTTTAGAATTTAAATCGATAGTCATTTTAATGCCCAGCATGATTTACTTTATAAAAAAAACCATAAAGTTATAGAAGCAAGCATGAGCTTGAGATTTGAAAAGCCACCAGCTTAATAATGAAATATGCCATATGATTTGGTATATTTCAGCTGCCTATTATGTAACATGGTTTGGCAAACTCAAATGATGTCTGGGGGGCATTTCACGTGAAGCGGACAACGAAAAAAAATCGAGGTTCTGGATTTCGTTCATATTGTGCATAATGGTACTTCTAGAAGATATGAATGTGGATGCACAAGTTTTTGTTTCTATGAGGTTTAGTTGCCGAGCTATGGGCTTCTGAATAATTGACGAAATTGATAAAAGGTTTTTTTGGAAGCGGATTCTGAGATTCAAAACAAACTCTAAAAAACATTAAACATAATGATTGGTATAGAAAATTAGCTGTTCTTTTTAATTTTGAAATTAGATTTGAAAAATAAATTTTTTTTCCTGTGTGAAACCGGAAGTAGACACTTTAACTCGTAATTTGAATAATTTTGACCAGGTTAATTTTCTTTATTTTCATCACAAAATAAAGCTTAAAGTATACTTATTTTATCACAAAAGTTTTAGAATGGGATGGCCAGTAGTTTAGGAGGCAGATGAATTTCAATACAAAAAAGTCGCATGGGGCGTGGTACCATGGGCGTGGGCGTGGTATATATTAGATATGCGTCATATATTTTAATTAGGTTTTTATGGGAAAATAAAACCTTTTTCAAATAAGAGATGGCGCTACTAATCACATTTCAAATCAATTTTTGTTTTCGAGCCAACTAGCTGCCTTAAGCAAGCTCTTGGTACCACGCCCCATGCGACTTTTATGTATTGAAATTCACCTACCTCCTAAACTACTGGCCATCCCATTCTAAAAATTTTATGATAAAATAAGTATACTTTAAGCTTTATTTTGCTATCAAAATAAACAAAATTAACCTGGTCCAAATTATTCAAATCACGAGTTAAAGTGCCTACTTCCGGTTTCACACAGGAAAAAAAATTATTTTTCAAATTTAATTTCAAAATTAAAAAGAACAGCTAATTTTCTATACCAATCAATATGTTTAATGCTTTTTAGAGTTTGTTTTAAACCTCAGAATCCGCTTCCAAAAAAGCCTTTTATCAATTTCGTCAATTATTCGGAAGCCCATAACTCGGCAACTAAACCTCATAGAAACAAAAACTTGTGCATCCACATTCATATCTTCTAGAAGTACCATTATGCACAATATGAACGAAATCCAGAACCTCGATTTTTTTTCGTTGTCCGCTTCACGTGAAATGCCCCCTGTTTTGTGTGGTTACAAAGTGATTAATAGTTACAAGATCTGCCAGAAAGATAATATAGTGAAATTCTTAAATGCAATTACAGTGCTAGTGCAAAACTCATCTGAGTTATGCAATGAAGTTCAAGTTGAACACGCGAGTCCGCTAGTAATGTTTAGTCTGAATTCCAAAGGTGTGCACCGGAATACTTTGCTCTAATTTCAATTTCATGTCGCGACGGTTGCAATTCCAAGCCTGACTTAAGTATGCCAAGTTGAAAGGATCAGAAAGATTTTTTTCTAGCAAGAAAAGCAAATCGTTTCATAGAAAAGCCATCGGTAAGGAGCTTCCAGAAGCTAAATTTAAAGCTGTTCCTCCGTCTACCAGATCATTGTAGTGTCTTTCGGGCGGAAGTTGTGGCTTTTTTCAGGCAATTGACTCAATTCTTTGGAACCGGATATTCGGAGTCTTTATTGGTATTTTCACAGATAACAAAGCAGCTTTTAAGTCCGTTGCTGGTCCTATACGAGGGTTGATCCAAAAGTAATGATAATCAATATAAACCAAGGTGATTAAACTGAAAAAAAATATTTTTTTTTCAACCTAGTCTCTTTACAAGTCAATACATTTAGTCCATCTTTATTCCAAACCCAAGAAATCCTTAGCGGCCATCACTTCGCTTTACACTTTGGCCAAATTTTTGAAGGTGTTTCTTGAACCGAGGGAAAAGATTGAAAATACTGGGAGCTAGGTCTCAAGCAGCTTAAACCCTGTTTCTTGAATTGCAGCCATCGCAACGGCAGTCTTGTGAGCCCGTGCGTTGTCTTGATGAAACAGCACTCCAGCTCGCAGTTTGCGGTGTCTTTTTTCCTTGATAGCCTCCTGCAATCTTCTTATTTGGTCCGCGTAGTAAGAGCCTAATATAGTGGCTTCCTTACTAAAATATTTTACCATAATAATTTCTTCAGCATCGCAAAAAACTGATACATAACCTTCTCTGGTAAACTCAAAACCTTGAATTTCTTCGGCGTCGGTCAAGAAGGTTGCTTCTAGGTCATCGATTGGTGTTTGATTTCTGGATCAAAATGGTGGATCCATGTCTCATTCATGGTTACGGATCGTGAAAAAAACTTCACCAGATCTGCCTGGAACTTTTCCAGATTCACCTTTGGATTGTCGACTCGTTTCTCCCGGTTAACATTGTCGGTACCAACGTGCGAATATCTTCTTCAGATGTTATTTGTTGGCAACGATTTTTTAAGCACTGCCATACGAGATCTCTTTGACTTCAGCTACATTACTGATGGTCATTTTTCGATCTGCCAATACAACATCTGCGACTTTTTTCACGTTGTCTTCAGTGGGGGACGTGAATGGACGTCTTTTGCGATATTGGTTTTCAGTGGATGTTCTTTCCAGCTTAAACTCTTTGGTTCGGTGAATTATGGAGGAGCAGAGTCCCGTAGTGTTGCTACCAAGTCACTGTCTAGGGCTTTGGTACATATTTGGTACATATGTTCTTTTATCGTCTATTCGTGTTGAAATGAATATATCGATTCGTGGCTTATTTATTGGTTTTACGTGGTTACAATAATAATGCTGAATTAGGGTGTATATGAGGTAGTAAAAAAAAATTATTTGAGTTTTATGCGAACTGGAAATAGCCGATTATCACTACTTTTGGATCAACCCTCGTACAGTGTCTACGGTTGCTGCTGAATTACGTGAACTTCTTTGAGGAATATTTAGATATTTGACAGTAAAATTTATTTTGGTACCTTTGCAAAGGGATTTTCAGACCAACTGTGAGGCCAATGAGCATTGAATCTTGGTACTGGACAAGTCATGCCCCTTTTCAATAGGAATATCGATGAAATCGGTCAAATTAGGGAAAAATACTTCGTGGACGCTAGACGTTCGTTCGTGGACGCTGAGTCGATGAATCATCCTGTGCGAAAACAAGACTGTTCTGGGTCTTCATGAATGCGCTACGCACCAGGCAGCTATTTGGCCTAGTTTGAAGTCTCCTGCTTTACACTATGGGCGTCCACGATTCGTTATTTTTCTTTTATACAGCATTTTTATGCGTTTAATTTATTATTAAAGCATTCTTACGATCTACAGTCTCTTCGGACAACATGCGCTACGGTAGGGCTCAGGGCTCAACGCATAAATATGAGAAGAATGAATACAAAATGAACCGAGAGAAATGAAGCAATTTTCGTCCTCTGGCATAGTTGTGTGTGCAAGAGGTGAAAATGTGTTTGTACGACGAGGGTGGCGTGAAATATTGTAAATTAAATGTTATTACTGATGTCACGTACTTCACATCAATAGTGAATTAATGAGTTTCACATTGTAATTTAATGCGATCAAATGTGCTTCCTGAATAAAACATGAATATGTTTTTTTCTGTAAATTTTTGTTTATGAGCAGACGCAAATAAAGCAAGAGAAAAAGTATTTTTTCTGAACTACCCGCATTGTACAAGGTTTTTTTTATTTAGATATTAAGGTGAAGTTTACACGTGCGTCCATGCAATCACCGTTATTTTTAAAGGCAGTTATTTGGAAGGCTCCTAAAAACCGGTTTAATCGCATGGACTCATGTTTGAAACCCTATTTCAAGTTAAAGGAGAGCTTACACATGATTCCATACATCCTTGTGTCCAACCCAGTTATTTAGAAGGCGGAAGTAAAGTTCAAGTACAAATCAAAATACCCAACCTTTTACTATTTAAAAAACTACATGGAAACGACAACAACTTGCTGTATAATAAATACCAATATGAAAAACTAAATTTGCGTACGAACATAAAAATAAAAAACTCTAGCGCACCTGAACCGCTAGAAACACTAATGTTCGAAGAACAGTAGAAGAATCGTGCAGGTTTTGAGTGCATATTCCACCACATGCGCTGCTTATTACGGCCAAACTGTTTCAAATGCCACGTTTTACTTTCGTCTCAAGAATGCATTATAACTCATATGGTGGAAGGTTTCAGATATTACCACTGGCATGAATTTCAACATTTATGAGAGCAAAACACGGGTTAATTATATTCGTTATCAGTTGCTTATTTCACATAATTTTGAAAGCAGCATCTCATATAACATCAATGAAGAAAATGCTCAGTGCCTGCAGCACTGTAACTGAAGTTGGTGTTTGGGGCTGCGATCCGAAAAATTTGCAGAACTTTGGGAATTGAAACATCGGTTATTTATTTGCATTGTAAATGTTTCCGGTATAATTTTATTGATACAAAAGTAGCACAACCGACTCGTGCTGGCAACCTTTCGCCAGTATCAAAGCCAAGAATATATCAAATCTGCTTCACGTTGTTTAATTACATTCGAAGTTATAGGAGTATAAAAAAATTTAGGGTTACCTGCAGCGAGTTTTTTCAAATGATCGAAAGCTTAATATTTGCTGTTTATTATCACTACAATATCATTACCATTTGAAAATTTTACGATAAAACCGCTTAATAAAGATATTGCAATTAAACACAAAACCAACAATAGCTGGCAACCCTATTGTTTCCTTTTCAACCAAATTTGGCCTGAATAATGCTTATGACAGGTTTTATTAATTGTATGAAATTCGTATTGATTTCATGACTGCACTGCAAGTTATAGTGCAAAAAGTTTTATTTTCCTGAGCAAATTTTCAAAACCAAAGACACAAAAATTACCATAGGTGGCAGCACCAATCAAATTTTCCAACCAAATTTCCACCAAACAGAGATTAGAGTAAGGTTTAGGAGCTTTTCATTTCAATTTCATGAAAATCTGGTAACTTATTCACATTTCATAGGGCAGTAAGCAGTTTTTTTTCTTTGTAATTTTTCAAGATGGCACCACTGGCACAGACTTGCCCACAATTCAAAATCGCTTCTATCAAATCTGGTCTTACTTAAGTCCAATGCATTTTGTTAATTTTAGCTGTATCTGATTATTGGTTCGTGAGTTTCCGTGAACAGAAGTTTTTGATGCTAAAAATATAGGTTAACTGGGAGAGGGTTACCGTTCTTGTCCGACATGAAATTTCCAAAGTTTTATTTTGAACGTGTAGATAAAACATAAGATTTATATACAGATTGGTTTTATTGTAAGAAACGGACATTTTTTTTGAATATTCGATGGTTTGAATGTTTTCACTTCCAAATTTTTTTTTTCAAAATGAAGACACCAAAATTATCATAGCTGGCAGCTCCAACCGAATTTTTCAACCAAATTTCTACCAAACGTGGCTTAAAGTAAGGTCCAGCAATTGTGTGAGTTTCGTCAAAATCGAACGATTCAATCAGAATTTATAGGGCTAAAAACAGTTATCTTTTTTAGTGGTTTTTCAAGGTGGCACCACTGGCACAGAATCGCCCGCATTTCGAAATTACTTCTATCAGACCTGGTTCTACTTAAGGCCAATACGTTGTGTGAATTTCAAATAATTCTGCTCATCGGATCGTGAGTTTCCGTGAACAGAAGTTTTTGATGCTAAAAATATAGGTAAATTGGGCAAGGGTTACCAGGCGTGCCCGTTATACCATATCTTTTTTTTTTTTGGTTATGTAAACAAAGCACAAGATTTACATATGAGTGGCTTTTTTTTGAAGAAACGGCATTTTTTCAAGAGAGACGATGACTTGGAGGTTTTCACTTTCAGTGCCTGCCCTAGCTACAGGGTTGCCAGCACGCTCAGTAAAAGCTACACAAATTTACAACTAAATAATATCAATACGTCTTGAAAATTTCGTAATGATTAAATAGCTCTTTCAAAAGTTATCGAAATTTAAAAATTTTCAAATTTTCCCGTCCTTTTTTTAGGCACACAGCGCACACATAGGGTTAAAAAATTCCAAAGCATTATCCGATTCATATGTAAAACACGTTAGAAATTTATTTCGTTAACTTTATTTTGGCAAAAATCATTTGTGCACGAAATAATAGGTATATTAAAAATATCACTTAAATGGCCGCCGGCGCCAAAAGGTTAACAATAACTGACATTTAAAGAGATCTGGACCTATTCTGCATATACATCAATGTATCCTGAAAGTTTCAGCTCAATCGGATGGCGCGTTCCCGAGATTATCTCACTGAAATTTTTTGATGATATATATATATATATATATATATATGGAAATATGAATTTTTGGCCGAATCGATTTTAATACTAATGTTCTTCGAACATTAGTAAAAATCATACACTTCTAAATGTCGAAGTAGCGTACAAATATCTGAAATCAAACTGAATATCGTTTTAAATTGCGAATTAAACTTTCGCGACCAAAATACTTGCTAATTTAATTTCAAACCAATCGGTTTGCCTACCAACGTAACATAAAACAAACTACACATGAAATATATACAAACGACGCGTGTAGATTATTTATCACCATAATCTACACGTAGCATACCTAAATAGTAGCTCAAGCCAATTTCAAAGTTTGCTTGTGCTAATTAAATCGTTCGTTTACATCGCTTTTCATTTTTAGAGGAATTTTCTTCACCTAAATAACGTCATATCTATAGGTTGGCCAAACTTTAGCACCCTACACGCTATCAAGTTTTTCCCCACCTGTGACCAAAAGCGATCAACTAAAATTTCAATCGGGCGCTTTGAGACATGTTTTATTTTCGTGTTTTCATCAATGAAAAGTGTAAGTGTAACAACAGTGTAAAAGTGTAACTTTGTGATAAAACAATGTAATAGCGAAAAGTGTTGTGCATCACTCACAAACAGGATTTTGCCCTAGAATGTATAATGTGAGTACAATTTCAATTCGAAACAGGGCATCTTCTTTTAATGAATTTAGCATAGAAAGCTTTCATATTGTGCAAAAAAATTCTTGCTAAATGTGTGAAAAAAACATTTTTGCACTCTCCTTACAAAATAACATCAAATTTCATTCAGAAAATTGGATTAATTTGGAAATTTTTGTCCCATTTGACACATGTTTTATTTTACCCGCTATCGCTACCAACCCGAAAATCGACCAAGTCGAAAACAATAGAAATGTATGTTTACATAGAGAGTCTACAGCGCTGAAGAGTAGAGCGTGCGGCGTTGAAGGGAAAGCTCTTTTGCAGAGAGTAACCATATCAATGTCCTGCTATACTGCTTCTTAGGCAGTAGTACAGCAGTACATTTTACGTGCTGCAGTTTCACCACTTCAGCAGTAGTATAGCAGTGCTTTTGCACTCCTTGTATTCCTATCGTTTGTCTTTTTCCTACTTGTGGGATGGAAACGATCAACCATGAAACAAAACATATTACACGTACGCGGGTAATATGAAGTAAATAGGTGATTTTTGGGGTAAAATGCTATCTCTAGCATTAAAAGCATTCACGGGTTTACTCACGACTTCTGCAGCACTTTAGAAGTAGTGCTGTGTTTGCTGGGAAATTTCATTCAGAAAAGTTGATGTATTTGGAAATTTGTGTCCATGTATTGTTTTCCCCGTTATCCCAACCACCCCGTAGATCGGATGGATTGAAATGAATGTTTACATAGAGAGTCTACAGCGCTGAGGGGTGGTGCGTGCGGCATTGAGGGGAAAGCTGTTTCACAGAGAGTAAAATTGCATTTGTAGTAAAATTGCTTCATTCACGTACGGGTTCATGCATTATGATTGCGTGTCCATTCTTTATATGTCTATGGGTTCCTGACTTTAGTGACTATTTGAGATCAAATGACTGGGTCATCACAACGGGCTTCGTTATTGTCCATGTGCGTCTGTCGACAAGCCTATGCCTATCGGTAGCCACTTTAACCTACCTTCCTACCTAGCACACATGAGATATCGGCCAAAGTTGCACCATATCAATCAAAATCCTAATATTAAGGATGCCATTGAACATGCACAATGGGACTTAAAATTTGTAGCAATCACCAAACTCGTAAAGAGACTAATCAAGTCAAATAATATCTTTCTAAATTTTAAAATTCGAATCAGTTCGAAAATTTGCTAACATTTTGGTTTTATCCAAATATTAAGTTCATATTCCGTATACTAATGCACAATCAGCACAACATCCAATGAAATTTTTCATCACAATATTATGCGCTGTGACGATAATGGCAATCCACTATAATGCGAAAGCATCGGATAGTTTGCGGCCTGTTTTGCAGAGACAGAGAGAAGGAGAGTGTGTTGGCCGAAAACATCAAGTATTGAGTTTGGGAAGTGCAAGCTAATACAGTCCATGACATGGATGTCAAAAATATATTGCTCCTGCTGTTTCTCTGTTATGGTTTCTGTATTTCTAGGGAGAATGCTGTTACGAACTGAAAGCTACTCGGTTCTTACCAAAGATATAAAATATATCTTTGGTTTTTACACACTAAATAGCCTGACATGCGTATGTTGGACAGCTGTGACTTGGAAAATTTTCAGGTTTCTGTCGGTGAGCCGTGAATTGAAAATTAGCTTCTGTCGGATAATGAATTGATTTAATGGTCAGGAATATGACAGTGATATATCAGTCGCGATAGAATAATGAGGAAATTTTTAAAATATGTTGGTAAAATTGGGATTCTAATATGCGAAATTGATATTAGAAAGATAATGGAAAATTTTTTGTGGGTTTCGTTACACAATTTCACCTAGCACACACCTAGCAGCGTTTCCAGTGTACTTATATTGTATTCTAGCTATTGTGCCATTGCAAATTCGGTCTTTATTCTAATTGTTACCTAGAATATATTAATAGTGAAGCGTTGTCTTTCCCCTGAGGGCGATGCCCTGATGGCGAAAAGAAAAGTTACGAAGTCTGGCTCTGCCAAATCTAACGGCAACTTTTTTGCTCCGCTAAGCCAGCTTATTGATGACGAAAGTGAAAGTGTTTCTTTGCCAGTGCGCATGACTTATTCGCCTCCAATAACTATTACACTGTGCAACATGACTTTTTGCCGAAGAACGAAATGTATTTTTTCGGTATCTATCATGTGTATTTATCATCAGAAAAATAATAAAAACTTTCGAAACCATCGAGTTTTTGTGTAATTACACTTGATAAAAAAAATATGTGGACACCCCGAAGAACAGCAAAATTTATAATAAAAAAAACCGTTATGGCAAAAAAATTTACGAACAAAGTTTGCTTAACATCTTAACAATTTTATTCATAAAAAAATTTTACCAACCATCCAAAAATAAAAAATTTCGTAGAGCAAAAACAAAAGCAAACCCCCCAAAAATCACTAAAAATACCTCAAAAAACTTGCAATTTCTTCACAAAAAGTGGTCTTTTGAGTAGATCATTAGATTTTGTTTTATTTTAAAATCTTCCTCAGCTAAAATTGCTTCAAATGAAGGTATTTTAGAAGGAAATTGGGGCTATTTTGATAATTTTTTCCCCATTCCCTCTAAATGATCCAATTGGCTCTTTTAGAGCATTTCCTTTGAATTTTTGCTTTTGCATTGTGCTGATGAGATTCGCGCCCCATCAAATTTCAAAAACGTTTTCTAGGATTAATTTCTTCACATTCTTCACATTCGCCGCCGTGCAGGGGCCCAAAAATCATCTCCAAGCACAAAAATCATCTCCAAGCATAAATTGCACTGAGCAACATGACTTTTTGCCGTAGCACGAAACGTATTTTTTCGGTATCTATCATGTGTATGTATTACTAGAAAAATAATAAAAACTTTCCATTCAATCAAGATTTTCAAAAAATTTACCATATCTATCAAAAAATGGTCAAAATTCCAGTCTTGCTATTTGTTAAACGACCGAAAAAATCTTCAGAATAACTTTTTGTTTGAATAATAATAATATTTACTTATGAATTGAACTTGTAATGTTTTTAAAATGTCAATACATATTTTCATAATAAAACGGATGGTTGTTTTTTTCACATACGTAAATAAATATGTCGTAAATTCCATTTAAAAAAGCCTCTGAAATGTCAAAAGCAATTTTGATTGCGAGAAGAAAGTTAGTTTTGCACTAAGGAAAGAACTGCTGCGAAAAACCGATGCTGCCAACAATTTTACTTCAGATGCTAAGTATGGCTGCGATGGTGTGATAGTGTAGGGGTGTATTGCGGTGAAAGGAGCTGCTTAATTTGTTTTTTTTTATACTCAATGATGAATAACTAGGATAATTGAACCATTTCAACGTTCTCAATGGACAAACACATTCGACAATTTATTCTTGGAGATGATTTTTGTGCTTGGAGATGATTTTTGGACCCCTGCACGGCGGCGAATGTGAAGCTTTGCCAAGTAAAAAAACAATAATAAGCAAACGCAAAGGCACTCAAGTTGTTCTAAATTAATCCTAGAAAACGTTTTTGAAATTTGATGGGGCGCGAATCTCATCAGCACAATGCAAAAGCAAAAATTCAAAGGAAATGCTCTAAAAGAGCCAATTGGATCATTTAGAGGGAATGGGGAAAAAATTTATCAAAATAGCCCCAATTTCCTTCTAAAATACCTTCATTTGAAGCAATTTTAGCTGAGGAAGATTTTAAAATAAAAAAAAATCTAATGATCTACTCAAAAGACCACTTTTTGTGAAGAAATTGCAAGTTTTTTGAGGTATTTTTAGTGATTTTTGGGGGGTTTGCTTTTGTTTTTGTTCTACGAAATTTTTTATTTTTTCATGGTTGGTAAAATTTTTTTATGAATAAAATTGTTAAGATGTTAAGCAAACTTTGTTCGTAAATTTTTTTGCCATAACGGTTTTTTTTATTATAAATTTTGCTGTTCTTCGGGGTGTCCACATATTTTTTCTATCAAGTGTAATTACAAAAAATGTCGATGGTTCAGAATTTTTTCACTAACATATTTTGACTACTGTTATGCAAAGGTATGCAAAAATAACAATTTCGAGCAACGGCAAAAAAAAAGAATTAATTTGTTGCACTGTGTTATTGGTATATCCCGCGCAGCTGTGGAATCTTTAATCCAAGGCTCCAATATCATGCAGTACGTAATTAAGCATACCAGCATTGGTATAAAAGTTTGCTCACTTCTCGCGGAAGACTACAATCAGCTTCAATCAAAGTTGATCAACGAAAATGCGAAATTCTTTACGCATGATGATAGTGCGCGAAAATCGTTCGAAGTAATTCAGAAGAAGAATTCAGTAACTCCTGCCGAGGTATCAGACGAACTCAAAACTAAGGGAATTACATGCCCGGACATTAAAAGTTTAAGTGTAAGATCTCCGCGCTATGCTGATCAAGCGACTTTTGTTCCAACTTTTCACCGTGGATCGGTCAAAATCGCTGATCTTAACCAAAAAGCTAAATACTTATTTCACACTGTGGTGAAATTCAGCCGCTATCAAAAACGGCTTTCTGGACCAGTACGTTGCTTTAACTGCCAGACTTATGGGCACGCTTTGGCTGGGTGTCACCTAAAAACAATTTGCAGTTTATGAGCAAAACCACATAAATGTACAGAGTGTCCTACTCGCGACGATATTAATGCGAAACGTCTTTGTGCCAACTGCTCCGGGGACCACCCAGCCAGTTCAAACCTCTGCCCCAGCCGTATCAAGTACATTGAGCTTCAAGCTCGACTACGAGCTAAACGCAGCAAAACCGCCATCCAATCTACATCGCACGTTGATATAAGCAACAAAAACCTGTTCCCTGCGCTTAAACTAAGCAGTGGTACTAGACCGAAGGCAACAGTGATGACAACTACATCATCTGCCCTGAACTATGCCACGGTAGCCAGTGCAGGCGTACGTGCTAACAATGACCTATTCACTTGCAGTGAATTAATCGATCTGACAAACGAGCTTTTAACTAAGCTTAATCGTTGTACAAACAAAGAGCAGCAATTTAGAGTGGTTGCTGAACTTACAATTAAATACATTTATAATGGTTATTAATATTATATTGTGGAATGCTCGTAGTATTTGCCAACTGGAGAAACGTCTTGAATTCTTCTCGTATTTGAAAACAAATAAGGTTGATGTTGCTGTCATTACTGAAACGTGGTTGAAAGACAGTAACTCCATTTTTGATGAAAGTTACTTAATATATCGCACCGATCGCTCTTTCGTTCATGGTGGTGGTGTGGCAATTGCTGCCCATCGTTCTATTAGCCACTGTGCGTGACCACCATTAAAATCCTCTCTAATTGAAACCTGCTGTGTAGAACTAACCTGCCTTGAGCGCGATTTCCTTCTGTTTGGAGCCTATTTTCCAGGCGGAAATAGCAACCATATTAAAGAACGTTTGTTTAAAAACGATCTGAAAGTGTTCGATCGCATTGAGAACAATTTTTCAATTGCAGGAGATTTGAACTGCAGGAGCAAAGATTGGAATTGCTCTCGTAACAATCGCTTGGGGATTATACTTGAGCACAAACTTACTTTTTCTGCGTTCAACATTCTTTTTAGTCCAACTCCTACTTTTTACCCTAAATCTAGAGGCAGCCCATCTGCGATCGATGTAATATTGACTAATTGCATTCAGTTTGTATCTCCTCCATTTGCCCGAACTGCTCTATCTTCGGACCACCTTCCGGTTCACTTTAGTATTCTTGATGCAGGGATTGAAAAAGCTTGTTTAAAAAAGTTTGTCTTCCATAGAGCAAACTGGGAAAAATTTTCGCGCGTCACTGGTGAACTAACCAATTTGAGACAGCTAGACCTCTCTACGCCGCGAATAAGCGACATCGACGAGCACATAGTAAAGTTCAATAGCATTTTACTATCTGCAGCACAAAGTTCAATCCCTCTGACTTCAGCTAAACTGTCGTGCACAAATTTATCTCTGGATTCTAGCATTAAAACTCTCATTTCTCGGCGTAATTTTTTACGCAGACAATGGCAGCACTCACGGCAATCACATCTGAAGAAGGAAACTAATTGCCTCCAAAGGAATATCAAGGAAGCCATTTTAGTGATTCGTAACAAAGAATGGAACAGAAAACTAAAATCACAAGAGAAAGGTAGTAAAAGCTTTTGAAACATATCCAAAGCTCTCAAAAAGAAGTGCTCTCATTTTTTTCCAATTAAAGTAGATGGCGTGCCCGTTTCAAATAATGTGTCTAAGGCTCAAGCCTTTGCTCAACATATGCATCACGTTCACATGTCAGCCATTATTAATAGCGATAGTGACACTGAAGCTCAAGTGGCTTCTTCTTTCGATGCTATCGAAAGTAGTAGCAGCCCCTCTATCCCCGTCATGTCTGTTTCCTCTCTAAAGAGCATCATAGCTGATTTAAAATCAAGTAATGCTCCGGACAACGACAACATCTACACTCTATTTCTAAAAAATATGCACAGGAAAGCGTTTATATACCTATCAAAGTTGTTAAATGCTTGCCTTGTAACATCTTACTTCCCGACTGCCTGGAAAACTGCAAAAGTTATTTGGATCCCGAAACCTAATAAACCCAAGTCCGAAATCGGCAGCTACAGGCCAATAAGCCTAATCAGTGTGATTGGAAAAGTATTTGAACGCTTCATTAAGATTCAGCTTCAAACCTTTATTCAGTCGCAAAATATCTACCCTAAAGAGCAGTTTGGTTTCAGAAGCGGGCACAGTACAATTCATCAAGTTCGAAGGATAACTGACATAATCACTACAAACTTTGGACTAAAAAAGTCCACTGGTTTGATAACTCTCGACTTGGAAAAGGCATTTGACTGCGTCTGGCATCAAGGCTTGATTCACAAAATGCGAATACTTAATTTTCCTCTGTCCCTTACTAAAATAATCATGAACTTCCTGCGTGACCGATACTTTTACGTTAATATCAATGGCTCGGAGTCAAATAAGTTCCCGATACCAGCTGGTGTTCCCCAAGGCTCGGCGCTAAGCCCCATATTATTTAACCTCTTCTTGTATGACATACCACTACCTGTCAATTGCATTATCAGTCTATTTGCTGACGACACAGCCCTTTTGTCATCTAATCACTGTCCGATATCTGTAAAAACTTCACTAGAAAATGGGTTCGCAACACTGTCCAATTATTTCAACAGATGGAAATTGAAAATAAACCCTACCAAAACCGAGGGAATATTCTTTACTAAGAAGCGCAAGCATTGCTTTCTCCCCAGTTCTCTTAATGTAGATGGTAACATTGTTGGCTGGAACCCGGAATATATAAAATATCTAGGAATTTACCTCGACAAAAAACTTACCTTCAAAGCCCATATCGGGCTTACCATAAAAAAATACGATCTTCTCGTCAAAGCCTTGTATCGTTTAGTAAATAGGCGGTCGCAGCTGTCTATAGCAACAAACTGATTTTATTCAAAACTGTTTTTCAGCCTGTCATGCTCTATGGTGCTCCGGTTTGGGGGCGCTGTGCTGCTACTCACATCAAAAAATTACAAATTAAACAGAACAAAATTCTGAAAATGCTCCTGAATCTCCCATTTTTCTATTCGACTAACTCTCTACATTCAGTTTCAAAGCAGTCCCTAATTTCAAGCAGCATTAACCGCATTAATATCAAATTTTTAAACACTTGTGTTGCATCAAACAATCCTTTGGTTCGAGCTCTAGTATAATGAACTTTAACTTTAAGAGCATCCACATTATAAATGACCCTCATTTAAATCCAACAATCTTAAATCAGCAACAATGCTGCTCTTTTGTTTCTTTGTTTAAGTTAGTACGTAGTTAGCACTAAGATAGTTAAGTAAGTTTTACAAAACAATTCATTCAAATAAAAGGTTTTCCCCGTTTCCTTTTAAATATCTAATGTAATTACACAAAAATTCATTGAGCTAAGGTGCATATTAATACAGTTGTTTAGGAATGCAAGAGCCAAAGCTCGATTCACCTACTGGAATATTTTGTACAAATTGTAGTATATTTAATGTATGGTTGAATAAATAAATCTAAATCTAAATCTTAGGTAAATGGCAATTACGAAAGCTATTAATTTGTGATCGCGATTCTTGTCTTGTCTATAATAACACAGACAACATATATTGCCTTTGGAGCTTTTAAAAGTGAAGAATATTTGATACGGAGATTTAGAATATTGCGGAATAAGCTTCCGATATCAGAATCAAATGGGATTGTTTTCGTTGGATGATTAAAATTGAATTTGTTTTTTAACTAAGAGATTTCGAGTGTATGAGTTAATATTATCGTTGGATATAAGTCGAGGATGCGAAAATGTGTCACAATTAACGGTAATAAAAATTAATGATCCACCACTGCAAGTGGTCACAATAGTCAGGTATGCACTATGAGCTGATTTCAGATAAGAAACAGTGCATACTTTCGAAACCATTTTGTTAAAAAAAATTCACTTCTAATCATAACAGTTCCAGTTGACAATTAATTTACAAGGAAAAAGAAGCGCTCTTCATCCATGAGAAATCTGGTGTTTGGCAAGATTGTAGGCTATTAGGATACAATGAAATAACTCTTCATAAAAGGAATGATGCTATAATTCAAATGCAAACTGTTCTCAAAAATGAAAGGAACGTGTCTTCAAAATGTTTTGCAGTTAGCACACACATATTTGAGCTTTGACCAAAAAACTATGTAATTGACAAGTGCTCAATTCTTTGAAACTGCGACCCAATGAATTTAGTAAGTAGCACCTAGCTCTATTTTATCATACCATTGTCTTTAATTGAATGTAGAAAATTTGATGCGTGTTTATAACTCAATAGAGACTAAAATGAACAATGATCGCTCTTTCAACTTGCAGTTAGCTGGCAGTTATCCTTATCAGATTTATTCCATATAATCCAATTTATTCCATATATTCCATATAAATTATTACAAGCGATAAGTAAATCATTCAAAGCTGCTTTCTGTCATAATGCTGCGACCCCATGAACAATAATTCTAATCATTAAAAATCTTGCAAGAACATTAGTTTTGTCTACGAAATCGAGCCCCTGTCTCCAAATAGCTCAGTATCTCGTGAGATCAGTCTGTCTTCACTTTCCGTCACCACATTTGACCGCATTTGGTGAAGCAATACAGCTTAATCACAAGTACAAATCTCTCGGGACGCAACATTTCATCTTTGATTGATTCTTTTGTTAAATTCTAAATAGTCGTATCCTTGTGTTTCGCTTTATATCGTCGTTTAACTGAAGAGGCATTCAAAAGAAATCCTGAAACCACGAATATATAATTATCTAAACATTTTCGACAACGACATTGCTCTGTGTCTTTCCCATGGGAAGCACTACCGAACGATACGAATAATTTTCGCTTTTTGAATAAAGATTATCTTCCTACACTTTATTTTTTTATTTCCCCGTTATTTTATGCAAATAAACCCCCTTGGTTCGATGCAATTTATCACTATATCTTCAACTTGTTCGGTGTCTCTAGGGAGCGAGCCTTGAGTTTTTTCCGCAGTAGGAGAAAATTCAAAACAACAAGGGTTTTCTTCGTTCAGTCGGATAACCTCAAATTTATTTTATACGCCTCTGGCTGGGTGACTTTTAGATTGGGGTGGCTGAAAAAGAGTTATTTGTTTTAGACTTATGTAGAACAGGAGAAAATAAACAGAACTGCTCGACTTTTGCATTGAAATTGACGAAGTGACAGTAATTAATGTATGCTAACTAGGCAAAATTGAAATTTTATTGAAAATCTGGTAGTGTGAATGAATGGTTTGGCAGTTTGAAATTTCAAAAACTGAGCTCGTTGACATCAATCCAAAGATATGATTTTTTATACAATAATAAATTTTCCAATACGAAAGTTCGCGTCGGCAAAAAAATGCAATATAAAAATTACTGAGCCTAACTAGAAGTAGACTATAACGACTGTTAAGATAAATCAAATGCCGACACATTTGGATATCGTTGAAACTATTTTATTCAACTTCAAAGCTACATATTTATGTTCATGTATAATATATAATAATAGAAATTTTATTCATTAAATTGTACATAGATAACTTAACTAAAGGGATATTTAACTTTAAAGAATTTATACTTAGCGGCTATCCTATTTTGGCCTGCTGGCTCTTATTGGGTTTTAATTTTTATTGTTTTTTATCATTCATTAATTTTCCGATTTACACTTATTAACTATTACCCAGATAGTACAATACCTGGGGTTGACTTAGCAATAAAGTACTTAAATACTAACTTAATTTACTAAACTAAATCTAGCTTAAGTCTAAATACAACTAGCTTAGCCTACTTAGACCTAAACTTAACATAGGTCTTAACTATCCTCTCCGATTCGTCGGAAGGCCAACATAAGTGAACAGCATGTCCATGAGCCGCCGCTGTCCTGCTATTACCGCTGGACGCATAAATGGCTCATTAGAGCCACTCATACGTCCGATACCCCGGATCAGTCCGTTTTCATGTCCGTACATTTATGTTCACAAATCTACTAAGCTACTGTTTTTTTTTATTTTCTGATAGCAATGTACTGACATCGTTCATAGCCTACTGCGGCGCGTTTGCTGCTGTTGAGGTCTGTTCACATAACGTTGTTGCAGCAAGAACAATTCGAAAATTCGTATTCGATTCTAATGTAGGCTTTGAGTGTTGTACTGCACTTAAGTGTTTGAAACTTATGTCACCAAGATTTTCAAATAGATTTTTTTAAATGTTGTCAAGTTTAGCATGTAATCGCTGAAATGTCTCCAGAATGCCAGTTTAAGTTATTATTTTTGATCATTTTAAGTCATTATATACTGTCTCTAATTTAATTGTAAGAAGTCTTTCAATACAATGAAACCTAGTGTGAAGCAATGATTTTTTTTGTGATTTTTGGGAGTTTTTAAACCTAGTTTTGTGAGTTCTTAAGTTTTAAAATTTAATATTTTTTCATTTTCCTATTATTTCATGAAAAAGAATCAGTCGCAAAATATAGATTTGATTAATTCCCGGAAAAGTACAAAGAATTTTCGGTAGCCTTCTACTTAGCAATAACAGTCCCAGCAGGCATAAAGCTCACGAAAGGCACAAAAACAAAAAATGCAGCTAGGAGAATTTTTATCATGTGGAGTAGTAGCTTCATTGCCTTTATTATACCAAGGAAGAATTGGCATACATTTAAGATTGCTTAATATATTTATTCTTATAAAACTAATTGAAGAATACCTGATGAAGAACTTTTTTAAATGATGCAAGAATTTCACTAAGGGCTTTAATTTAAACCATGAATCTGATTGAAAATTTAGCGAACTTTCAAAAGCTCGTAACGCATGCAGCCTGATTATTTGAGAATAGTGGATACTGAACCTTTGTCTTGCGTTTATGTTCAACATTATTTTTACATGTTTATGTGTATTTTTCTAAATTTCACACAACGAACAGTAAAACCTCCAGTACCATTCTTTTTATTACCCTATACAACTTATAGCAAACCCAAGCCAAAAAAATCAACAATAAATCACAAGAAAAAACCACAAAAAGGGATGAATACTAAGTATACTTATTCTCTCAGAGAAAGTGTAGCACTTCAACCCTCTCTGGGCATTGTATTTAAAGCAAAACATTTTAGCGGTGGTCCTCGAGAATAATAGAAGAGAGTGAGAGACAAAAGTCTAATAAAGTAAATTTATGCATACCCTGTCATTATATCTTGTTTGCTTGAAATGAAGTTTACTAAAAATTCATTCGGCTTCTACGAAATCTTGCCGCCTAAGTTAGCTCGCGGTAGTCATTTATCCTTGGCAAAGCTGTATTTTGGGTGGGTATGAGATGATCACCTCCTTCGCTTCTGCGAGGATAAGAACTATGATAATTTGCCTGGAAAAGTGTAGAATTTACGTGATTAGTCTAAGAAAGGCGAGACTATCCCAAGCATACTGAGAAATAAAAACGGCATTTTGAAAAAAAAAATCATTGATGGGTGAATGGATCACGTGAAAAATTTGACTGAAGTAGAGCAAAAGAATTATTTTAAGCAGTTTTGTGCAGTGCGACTCGAATTAGGGTAGGCAGTATTCTTGCACTATGCAAAACTTTGACAGTGCAAAATGTTTGTGGATTTTTGTTTTTTTAAGTCTTCTGGGCATGATGGAATGTCTAATTTCATTATTAAACATCTACCACTCCCTATGCTCAGAATTCTTTCTATTGTGTTTAACAATGCCTTGAACAATAGCAACTTTCCGGACTCATGGAAAGTGGCTAAAATTATTCCTATTTATAAGAAGGGCAAAAGCAATGAGGTCAGCAATTTCCGCCCAATCTCTCTGCTTCCTACTTTGTGGAAGGTTTTTGAGAGAATTTGGCTGGAAATGATAAAACATCACAGTGAGCTCACGCGGGTGATTCCTGACCACCAGTTTAGCTTGAGACATAGACACGGGACGTAGCATGCCATATCATATTTGCAGGATCAAATAGTGTCTCACTTGAATATGCAAAACACTCCGACGGTGGTATGTGCTTTGGATATCGAAAAGGCTTTCAATTCCGTATGGCATGAGGGCCTTCTCTTTAAGTTGATCGAGTTTGGATTCCCGGGAGAGGTTATAAGGCTCACTGCAAGCTTTCTTACCAACAGAAAATTCTATGTCAGCGTTAATGGAGCAAATTCTACCAAAGGGCCTGTGACATCAGGAGTACCACCAGGTTCTCTCACTGGACCAATTCTCCATACAATATTCACTGCTAATCTTCCTACTCCAGCAAGCCAGCCTCAAGTCCAAGTCCTCCAATATGCTGACGACACGCTCTTATTCGCATCGAGCAAAGACCCCCTCAAAGCAGCGAAGAGCCTGGAATACTACTTGGCAGAACTAAGTCTTTACTTTGACGAATGGAGCATCAAACCAAATAGCAGTAAGACACAATTCTGTGTATTTCGCAATCCTTCTTAGTATCGGGGATCTCAAACAATCCGCAACAAGGCCAAAAAAACTCGCTGTCTCGTTCGGAACCTCTAAGACTACTCCAATCTCATCTCTAAAGTACCTCGGTGTTGACTTCCACGAATTCCTGAAGTTTAATCCTTATGTAAAATCAAAGCTGCTAAGTCCGCATTTCAACGCATCAGACCTCTTTTTGCCAAAAAGATGGATATGACCACCAGAGCTAAGTCCATTTGCTACCAGACTCGGATCAGGCCTATTCTGACTTATGCTTCCCCATCCTGGATTACCTGTTCCAAAACTGCCATGGCAGAAGGGGTGGTATTCGAAAGGAGAATCCTCCGCTACTGTACTGCTAGGTTCTACAACCCAGTGATTAAAAGGTGGCCGAAGAACCTTCTCCTGTATGAGAAGTCGGGACTGAAGCCACTTAGGGACCGGGTTGTAGAATTGACGACAAGATTCTACGAAATGACAGACAGACATGAGAACGGACTGATGCGGTCACTTGGGCGCATAGATGGCCCTAATGAGCCATTTATGCGCCCCGCAAAAATAGCGTATCAACGACAGCTCGTGGATGCGCTTTTTAATTATGTAGGCCTCCCAAAAAAGAAAAGAAGAGGCTAGATGTAAGACCTAGGATAAGGCATTAGGTCTAGTTAGGCTAAGTTAGTTTTAGTCAGGTATAAGTTATACTTAAGTCATAGCGTAAGGTAGATTTTAAGTGGCTAGGATTATCCCAACCACTGTACATGGCTGGGTATGATAAATAGCGTGTAAGATTAAAAGAAAAATTCAAAAGATAAACATAAATAAAAATAAAACAATCAAGAGCCAGCAGGCCAAAATATTATAGCCGCCAGTTAATAATTTTTATTTATTGTAAATAATACTTAAATTAGATTAATAATGTACAAAAGAAAACTAAAAATAAAATTATTTCTAATCTAAAAAAAAATTTAATCTAATCTTGGTGGATTTTTTTGGACTAGTATTGTTTTTTTATTGAAATTTGGTACTGTTGACAACAAGTTATATTTAGTGTAATTATTTAGTTTATAAGAATCTTTTACTGAGAAGCACATATTTTATGCTTGTTAAAACTTTATCGCATTGATTTCTTTTGAAAAATTACATAAGTATAAAATAAGAAAAATTACAGTGATCGGCTGATTTGTGCTGTGCAATCTAAAGTAGCGCTGTGGGACAAAACTTGTGCAAAATATGAAGATAAATTTAAGACGCAAGAGGCATGGAAAAACGATTGTGTGGAAATTTTACGCAAAGTTGGGGAAGAAAACACAAAACCTAATATGAACCGTGTAAGAACCGTGTATGTGTGAAGGGGTTTCGTTCGGTTCGTTTTCGGTTACAACTGAAAACGAACCGAACCGAAAGGAACCTCGTACGTGTGAAACAAACCTAAGGGTTGTATAGTTCTCTCAAGGCGGAGAGTAAGAATTGCTTTTGTATGGATTCCAACAAAAAGAAAACGGTATTTATTTATTTATTTTCACCAAAAAAGGTATAATAATATTACATATTATTGAAATATATATAAAAATCAAAAAAACTAAACAAATTTAAAAACAGATTCAAAAAAGTATAATATCGTAATAAATACATAATAGCTGAAACATATGCAGGTCACAATATTTTCAAATTAAATATCAAATTAAATAATTAATGAATCAATTACAGAAGTAATTAGTCTTAAGTCATAAGAGGATATTAGGCCGGTAGACTAGAGAGAGTAGGATAAGAGAGCCTTGGTAACTCTGTTTTTAAAGGACGCTTTGGATATCGTGGGGGAAAAGTGTTGGCTCATACTGTTCAATATATTGAAGCATCTGCTTGTTGGCTCATTATAAGCATATGCTTATATTTAACTAGCATTTGTCGGGATCTAGTGATTCTCACGGGCTGGTTAAGCACCAATCTTTCCTGTATATAGTCGACATTAACAGCGTCTCTAACGAAATCAAAACTGAAGCAGGCACATAATGTTAATCTTCTGGATGCAAGACGTAATAAGTTTAAAAGTCTAAGGCAAAATTCATATGACGGCAAATTGCTAAAATCATATGGATGGTAAAGACCTCTAAGAGCGAATAACAAGAATTGCTTTTGAATAGATTTAAATCTCTGGCTGCGAATTTCGAAAACTGGGTTCCAGATAATGCAAGCATACTCAAAAAGAGGGCGAACGAGTGCCGTGCATAGTGATTTTGTAACTCAAAGGTTTTGGAACTCCCTGGCGCACCGCTTAATGAAGCCAAGTCGTTTACTTGCTTGAGAAATCATTTTGTCGTAATGAAAATTAGAGTAGAGGTTTTCATCCAACACCACACCGAGGTCTAAAATATTGTCGACCCTACTAAGTGCCGTATTTTATCATAATGCAAAGTGAAGCGAAGTTTCTCATCCCATATAATACCAAGGTCAACAACATAGTCAACTCGAGCTAACAAATTATTGCCAAGGAAGTCTCTATTAAGCCGCAATTACACTCTCCTCGAACGTTTGATTTGGTAACTTGTAAAACTACTTCCCTCCATGTTTTGGCATGTGCAAAAACAGGGGAAAATATACCAGGTGACCATTTACACTTTCACCTTGCCAACATTTACCGAGCGTGTAATTTCAGCATTAAATAAGACCATGCACTGTTGGGAAAAACTTATAGCCTGGCACTAACCAATGTTGAGAGAGAGCTTGTTTTCATTGCACCAGTGATCAAGTGAATCGAGTTTGCATCGGATTTAGATTCAATGACGGGATACACTTGAAGATAGTCTTCATACAGAAGATGAAGTATATTTGCTAGGACGTCGGAAATAAATATATAAGAAGAAGTGGGAAAATATGGGTAACTTTTTGTGCACCAGAGGTACCAGAAATATTTTTCGACAAAAGTCCTTGACCTTGTGTTCGAATTGTGTTCGATTGCGACAGTAAGAGGTCAGCCAGCTATATAAATATCGGACAAGTCCAATTTTCTAAAGATTTATTGGTCAATTCTATTAAAAATTTTACTAAAGTCTGTATAGACTGCGTCAATTTGTTATCCTTTCTCGATTTTTCAAAGAACGTCTGAGACTAAGAGTGTCAAATTCGCGGTAGTCGAGCGGCCTTTTCTAAAACCATGTTGTTGCTCGTTCAGACGCAAATCAACAAATGAGATAAGTTAATCGTAGACAATCTTTTCAAAAAATTTCGGAATTGAAGATAAGATGGCAATGCCGCTATAATTTTTGATACAGCGTTTATCACCATTTTTGAATATGGGTGTGACATACGAAAGTTTCCTACAGGATGGGAAAACTCCAGTCGAAGGTGATCTGTTGAAGAAAATAAGCAAGAAAGCTATAAGCTGCTCTACACACTTACACAAGAAAACTGGAGGAAGATATATTTGATGCAGTCGACATCCAAAATAGCTTTACGTTTTTTGTCACGTAAAGTTTGTTAGTGGCTGAAAAAAGCTGTTGGAGCAGAGAGAGAAAAAAAGGTCTAAATTTGATAGGTCTGGTGGATTAAATTATTTTCTGGAAGCTATCTGCAAATAAGTCACATATCTCATTAGGAGAAGAACAAGTGAGATTATTAAGGAACATCGACGATGGATAAACGGTTATTTTTCACTTCACATTAACAAAATCAAAGACTTTTTTCGGGTTGGGGATTATATTTTGGTCGGTTGTCTTAGTGTAATTGTTATAAGCCTCGTGTGACCCTGCCAAAAAATGCTAAGTAATATTATTATATTCGTCCTTGACGGCAGAACTAACGTCAAGTATTGCTTTTGATCCCCTTATAAAGTTTGTTCCTAGGATTTCACATATAGCTAAGGTCCATGGCTCAGACAACTTTTTTTTTATCTTAGGTACATATCTTTCAACGGCGTCAAAAGTTTTGTTGTAAAAAGTAGACATGGCTTCCTCAAGATCTTTCATTGAAATGGTATTCGTCCAATCTATAGAGTCAAGAAAGTCATGTACAAATACTTTGTTGCACGTTCTTAAGTAAATAGAACCAGGAGTGGCAAGTTCAACTGAGTGTGCTGTATGTGGCCAACTATTACAAAAATGATGCTATGTCTCATTAGTTGGACTTACCATTACTTCGTAGTAAGCGTTAGTGAACACAAGATCCAACCAATTACCGTTTTGGTTAGGAATCGGACAAACTTGTTGCAAATCATTGCCATAAAAGGTCCTCTTAAGATTGAAGTCGTTGGAATCCAAAATATTTACAGGGAGCACGAAAGCATGTTTTTCATCGAGAATAAAACATAGATTGGGGCGATTGAAATATTCCAGTAATATAATTTTGTCCTCGTTTCAAAATCATACAAAGGAAAATACTGATTCACACAGATGGTCGTAAACTGATTCGTCAGATCTGAGTGTTATATAAACTACACCTATGCAAATCGGCGTATTATTGAAAGAGATTTGCACAATGAATATCATTTGGTGTGGTAGGAATGCGTTTGCTTGGAAGTGTGTTACACACAGCAATTAAGACACCAACTTGTCGCATATCTGTATTTATTGAATGATAATGTTGTTTCTTATTAAACTTGTTTGTTTTGTCTCGCGAGGTAGGCCATACCTTTTGTTTGTGTGAATTGCACGCCACTGATTATGATTTACTTAATTGCATTCATATTTTGAACATGAATACATCGAAACACATTTTACTGATTCTTGAATACGACATTTTCGTTAGTTATTTGGATTTACAAGATCACATCGAGCATTTTAGTGCATTTAAAGATATCCTAGTCTTTCATTGAAAATGAAATATTCGGGAAAATTCAGCTGGGAGATTGCAAACCAAATATATTTTTAAATTGATCATGGCAATGTTTTGCAAATTTTGAACCCAACCGCATGGCCTAAATGTAGTCAGAAATAATTTCCCAAATTTTTGGGGTACGATAACTTCTCACAGAGTCGTCAGATTTTTACAGAATAAATTTCTCTTGTGTGTTCTTTTATGAAGAACAGAAAACCTTCCAATCAACTACCTTTTTGGTTATGTATGCTTTTACCAATGTTTTCCCATACATTTAGCATCAATAAACTGTTCTAGGAACTACTTTCATTTAAAGTAGTTATCACTTTTGGGGCTTTCGAAAGCTTTATGCATTTGTTACCAACAAAAACCCTACACTTAAATTCTAGAATCGAAGCGAATATCAAGTAGTTACGATTTCTTTGCAGTTTCTGCCATGTATCGAACAAATACAATTACTTCGTACCCTCAAGGTGCACATAAACTTTTGCCAACCTTTCTTAATAGCACATACGCTCTGCCACCAAACTTAGGCGTAGTGTTTCACATCCACAGGGCAACTTCTTTTAGCACAAACCCTAAAGTTTACTCGCCTCATCTACGTTTCAATTGAGCAAGTAAGACCCTGCAGTCATTTCTTTGTGAAAATGTGACGAGAAGATACAGGTACCAGTAGGTACGACGACTAAAAACTTTGCAAATGTTCTAGTTAAAACTTGAATACTTCTATGTGTGAACAAGAACGAGACGAAAACGAAACTCAATTAGGAATATTCGCAATGGATTCTTTGAGTACTAGCCAGACTTGTAGCAGACTACATCAGCCCGCCACAGTAAAGATTTGCTTTGTGGTTTGGCTAGAATTAGGTGGGCTCAACAGCCATTGTCCCGAGAGGATTTCGCATATTCCAAGCAACATTTATTGCCTGGCCTGGTTTTGTGATTCAATCAAGAGGAAGGTTAGCAAGTTTTCTTTTCATTGTCCCATTGTAAAGAACTGGAAAGAGCAGTTGATTTGGAAGATGATAAAGTTGGGTGGTGGGATTAATTTTAGATAGGCAGTATCGATAGTGGAGGTTTGAGCTCATTAGATTCAAGAGATGAAATATAGTTTTGAGGATTAGACTACTATGTGAAATCAAATTGCGTTATGGATTGTTTTGTCGAATTAATTTTGTTGTCATTGGCAACGATGATGATAATAAATGGATGAGTTTGACTGGGAGGCATTTCCTTCTGGCATTGTATCATTGAAGGTGATGAAAGATTTGGAGTTTAAATTTCGGGGTAGCGGGGGTTGAAAATCGATTATATCTATAAAATAATTTTATGAGACACTCCAGGTATTGAGAATGAAATAGATTGGCGCAGCGACTGTCGTGATTTTTGTCATCGTGCGAACTAAGATACTGTCATGATAGTACTGTCGTACTGTCCTGTTGCACTATCAAGCCTCGCTTGATATTGCGACAGTACTGCTGCGACAGTGACATCAATTCCAATTGCTTTGTCAACGGCTTTGTCAGTTCCCTATTTTTTCAATTCTGATATCAACGACTATTATCATCAAATATTATGTTGATTTTATTAAATATTTATTTAAATATTCTATTTAAATTGTTGCCCCCAATTGTTGCCTCTAAAGGCCCCCACTCACGAGCAGTCCAAACGGCCTGAGTCCATTTGGCTTGAGTCCGTTTGGTTTAAGTCCAATTCAGCTCGCCACTCACGATAGAGTCTCGATCCAGTCAGTCTATTTTATTTTCTGTCACTAATTTAGAAAAAAATGAAGATAAATTTGAAGAAAAAAAAATGTTTAATCTACTAATGGATCAGAAGCATATGGAGGAGTTTTTTGCAATTGTAATTTGCATCTACATAACACAACGAAATCGAAATCTAAATCTATGCTAAACTCTTTTTGTGTCAGTAGAATTAAAACCAAGTAGCTTTTTCGAGTAGCTTTATTTCCAAATAATAAAAAAAATAGAGCTTAAATATTTAATCCATCCATTTATGATAAAAATAATTCATAGTAAAAAAAATCACTTTAGTTTTTGATTTAAAGGAAAGTAATGCGCACAATTAAAAGTCACCTTCAGTGTTTGAATCGTTTGTCTTGAGTGTTTGTATCGTTTGAATCGTTTAGTTGGCATAAACTGAGCTAGGACTTTTAATAATTGACTCTGATACTTCAAAGTTATGGCAGCATACTCCTATAGTTTTTAAACTAGATTGCGTGATATATATTAAATAATAGATTTCATATGCAATATTTAATGCCATCGAACGTTCGTATAAAGCAGTGCTGGCGCAAAATTTGAATGCCAATAAAAAGTGCGAAATGCTAAAATGCCTTTTTTAATGCTAAGTGGGTGAAATTGGTGTTAAATCTAGGACTGAAAATTCGGACTGAGGCTTTAACACACAAGACTAGTCCATTTTATCGATTGTTCAAATTCGCCCTACTATTTTCCCACACACGGTCGAGCCAAAAAATGGCCCGATGGCCTGAGTCCATGGACTTTGGATTGATTGGAAATCTAATTTGGTTCCTTGAGTCCATGATTCCTTCCGAGTTCTCCCACACACGGTGAGATTTTGACCTGGCCGCAGGCCATTTGAACTGATGGACTGCTCGTGAGTGGGTGCCTTTCTATGAATTTTTGATGGTCACTGACACTGTTACTGTCGGGAGCCAGTGTGAACGGTGGTCTAACATTTCCTGTCACAATATCATAGCAGTTTTATTATCATGACAGTAACAATGAAGTTTTAATCCTTTCAATTTAGGTTCAGTGGAGCCATGAGCGGGATTTCTTCTTCCCTTCCCTTAGTTTTCTTTCTTTATGTTGTGTGTACGATATCCTATGCGTGAAACATCTAAGGCTTGATCTGCTCCTCTCGCTACCCACAACGCCAGTGAAAATTTCTGTTGTGGTGGTGGTTTTTTGCAGCTGTTCCGCAAAAGCGCATTGGTGGAGGATCGAAAATGGATGAGAAAAGAAAATATCGTTATCGAACCTTTGGCATCCCAAAAAACAGTGTCCTATAAAATCTTCCAAATTTGAAATACCCGTCCGCATTGAAATCCTTTTAAATATCAAATGAGAAGTACTTTCAATCTTTCTTTAATAAACTTTTTTTAATAAAATATCTGGAGCCCAGTGTTTCAATGGGTGAAGCCAAAACTAAATATTTTTTTCAATTGAGTGATGTAGCTCAGACTGTGAGTGAAAAGATTTTGTCAAAAAATGAATAGTTATTGTATTACGCTGTGAGTTTTGAAAGTTTGATGTTCCGTTTACAAGATTGGGGCTATCTCGACCTCTTCTTTGTCGTCAGAGCTAGATGATAGTCAATGAGAGCGAAAAGCTTGATGTTAAGTAATTTTTCTTATAATTACATTCCAGTCCAAGAATTTAAATGCAATTCAAATGAAAATATAAACCGAACAGATAGGCTAAGTACGTTTTGTAAAATTCAAATACAGTGGAAATTAAATTTAAGGTACCTAATTTCTTAATGGTTTAAAAATTATGGTCATGCTCGCAGTTTGTTTGACTTCGACGGTTTTTACATGTTAGCAATCGTTTAACAGAGAGTTAGTCTCTTAAAAGCTTATTTCATCCAGCAAAATGCATACCCAAACGGCGAGTTTTTTTTTACTTAGTAGCGTATTTAAGCGGAAATCAAATAAGACCATACCCAGCAAACCTGCGTTCAGCACTTTCGCATACAGTTGTAAAAAACTTTTCTATGTGTTGATACATTTTCTAATGGGTATTTATCTTTTCTATTTCTCAATGATTATACATGCTGCTGTACTACTGCTAAGCTCCTGAACAGGCTGTCTAGTTGTTGTAGTTTTCCGACACGTTGATGAATCTCTTATATATTTACGGTTCCCTATTAACAATGAATATAAAGTACTGCTGCACTACTGCCAAACTGGTGACCAGATGGTGCAATTCAAATCGTTTCCCAAAAATCAAATCGAGTTGCCCATACGTCAAGCCTCAGTCATACTTCGCAAGTGATACGTGAAATATTTTGAAATTTATAATTAAAACAGGTCCTTTCTGCTCTAATTAAAGATGACATGAATACAAAGTAATGCAAATGTGATGGCATGAATGCAAAGTAATGCGAATGTATTATTGGTGACATTATAGCTGGGCAGCCATATCAATGTCCTGCTATACTGCTTCTAAGGCAGTAGTAGAGCAGGGTACAGCAGTACATTTTGCGTGCTGCTGTTTCACCACTTCAGCAGTAGTAGAGCAGTGCTTTTGCACTCCTTGTATTCCTATCTTTTGTCTCTTTTCTATTTGTGGGATGGAAACGATCAACCATGAAAGAAAACATATTACACGTACGCGGGTTATATGAAGTAAATAGGTGAATATTGGGGTAAAATGCTATCTCTAGCATTAAAAGCATTCACGGGTTTACTCACGACTTCTGCAGCACTTTAGAAGTAGTGCTGTGTTTGCTGGGTAATTCTGTATGAGTCGCTTCTGCCTATCAAACAAGGTTTAAAGTAAGGTCCAGCGATTGTGTGAATTTCGTCAAAATCGAACGATTCAATCAGAATTTATAGGGCTAAAAGCAGTTATCATTTTTAGTGGTTTTTCAAGATGGCACCACTGGCACAGAATCGCTCGCATTTCAAAATCACTTCTATCAGACTTGGTGATTTTAAAGAACAATATATTCTGCAAATTTCAATTAATTCTGCTCATTGGATCGTGAGTTTCCGTGAACATAAGTTTTTGATGCTAAAAATATAGGTAGATGGGGCAAGGGTTACCAGGCGTGCCCGTAATACCATATCAAATTTTATTTTTTGTTTGTGTAAACAAAGCACAAGATTTACATATGAGTGGCTTTTTTTTGAAGAAGCGGCGTTTTTTCAAGAGAGACGATGATTTGGAGGTTTTCACTTTCAGTGCCTGCCCTAGCTGCAGGGTTGTCAGCATGCTCATTAAGAACTACAAAAATCTACAACTAAATAATACCAATATGTTCTAAAAATTTCGTAATGATTGAACAGCTCTGTCAAAAGTAATCGCAATTTAAAAATTTTCCAGTTCTCTATTTAGGCACCCAGCGCACACATGGGGTTAAAAAATTCCAAAACATTATCCGATTCACATGTAAAACACGTTCGAAATTTATTTCGTTAACTTTATTTTTGCAAAAATTATTTGTGTACGGAATAATAGGTATATTAAAAATATCACTTAAATGGCCGCCGGCGTCAAAGGGTTAAAGATAATTGACATTTAGTGAGACCTGGACCTATTCTGCATATACATCAATGTATTTTGAAAGTTTCAGCTCAATCGGATGGCGCGTTCCCGAGATTATCTCACTGAAATTTTTTGATGATATATATATATATATATATATATATATATATATATATATATATATATATATATATATATATATATATATATATATATATATATATATATATATATATATATATATATATAAATGGAAATATGAATTTTTGGCCGAATCGATTTTAATACTAAGTTTCTTTGAACATTAGCAAAAAACAGCAGCCTGAGTCAATGTAAACGAAGATGAAATGAGCGCAAGAGTAGCCTAGTTGTCTCGCTGCGTTTATAATTCGTGTTTTTTCTGACCCATATTTTGTTTTCTTGCATTGACAGCACGTCAGCATTTACTGCAGCAATGATATATCGTTACAAAAGAAAAATCAACGAGTAAAAATGCGGAACGAGTTTTTTTTTTCAAAAGTTATGACATCCCTGCCAGTTTTGATAAAAATGTAGTGAAAAATTGAATCTGTCCAGAAATTAAGCCAGAAGATAAATGTAGAAAGAGAAAAAATTTAAATTTTAAACTACCGACTTGAACTGAATGAGATTTCCATCGCATTAATTTTTGATCAGCATATTTTCAGTGATTTCCGTAAGCAGTTAGAACTGTGTAAGCATCGATTTGAGTTTCATACTAATGCATTTGAGAAATAAACGATGCATTAAAATGCTTATCAAACAAATTCTATTCCACTTCATAACTCTCCCATGCTCCCATTTCTGCCGTTTTCAGTGGAAATTTGCCTTGAAATTGAGTCGATAAAATTTATTCCTGGCACAAAATATTTTATTTGCACCTGAATATGAGCAGCCGTTCAGTTGAAAGGAACTCACGGATTCTAAAGTAAGTGTTTTTCTTTAGTGTTATTATTCATGGAAAAATTGATATTCTTGTGCTTTGCTTTTTGTGATGTAAATACTTGGTGTAATTTTAATGAACGAAAAAAACTTCTTTGTTATTCATGATGGGGTTGTTTGAGGATTTGGAATTCAAAGCGCTGATAAAGCTGGTTTATTGCTTGGGTTAATTCAATTTTCTGAATTTTCGATGCCAATACGGTAGTGTTGGGTCAGCTGTTACTAAATTATAGGTAGGGACACGATATCGAAAGAAAGTATCGATACTTTTACTTTAAAGTAGTATCAGAACCAAGTATTGATATTAGTCCCGTACTCATTGCGACAGTACTGATATGAGTAAATATCAAATGATACTTACTATAGTCAGCCAGTTTAGACTTCCAACGAAGCCAGAGATTTCAATTGTAATGATAGGGCCGGGAACTGGTCTGGTGTCGTTCCGCGACTTTGTTCTCGGGATCAAGCACACAAAATTTACGTCACACATTCAGATCTAATTCGGAAGGTTATTTATTGGTGAAAACACACGGGCGGGTACGTTTGCTTCACTTGATTATCCCTCTCCATTACTCATTCATTCCGTTCTCACAGCGACGCCAAAAATATGACAATCGATGTAAGAATTATTCTGCTCAAAGTCATCATCCAGCAAAGGAAATAAGTCAGAGGCCGAAGCACAACGGTTTATCAAGAAAACGGAGGCTCAAAAGCGCAACTCAGCTGACGTGTGGAGCTAATCGCAACTATTCCATCAGATTTCGTTTTGTTTGCTCGCTCAAGACGAGAGCAAGCAAACAGCATTCCTTGAGTCGGATTAGAAACATTAAAATAATAAATTTATTAAACTAAATTAAACTACATAAAAGTTAATTTTAAAGAGGAGATAAGCGATGATAAAAAAACAGTGATATGATGAGGATGCGTACAGAAGACCAGATATTGTTTACGAGGATTGTTGCACTCTCAAGTCAAAATTGTGCCTTTTTACATATACATATATCACTTTTGAAACTAATTTAATCACATTGTTGTTCGTGCATTGAGAGGACATTAGGATGTGAAAGTCGATACTAATTACAGTGTACCAATAATGTCCCCGCACAGCAACTTTTGAAACGCAAGTGATAAAAAACATTAAATTTTTGCAAGAAATTTGCTTTTTTCCAGCATGTTCCGCATGTGCTCAACGGGATTGAGGTGAGGACTTTGCGGCAGTGTTTTAAGCAAATGTAGAATTTTGTACGGCAAGAACATCCTAGTATTATGAGCCATGCACTTAGGATCATAATCTTGTTGAAAGTAAAAATCCTTCGATTCACCTAATTTGTCAGCACTTGGCTGCAAATTTCCCTTGAGAACTGCAATATATGCCTGATGATCTATGTTTCCTTCAATTATTTCTAAGTTTCCAAAGCCGCTGGCAGCCATACAGCCCCATACCATTACGCCGCCGCCACCGTGCTTTACAGTTTTCATGGTGTTTTTTGGGTTGTAAGATTCCCCTGGCTTCCTCCACACTTTAAAAGGATGTTCTTGGCGTACAAAATTCTACATTTGCTAAAAACACCGCCGCAAAGTCCTGACCTCAATCCCATTAAGCACATGCGGAACATGCTAGAAAAAAGGATCAGGACTCATCTTATTAGCTCAAAATATAAGTTGAAACAGGATTTTTAGCAGAAATGGGCGAAAATAGATCCAAGCTATGCAAAAATACTTGTAGAATTGATGCCACACTGTCTTAAAACCGTGATTAAAAATAAAGGCTACCCAATTAAATGTTAACAAAAAAATGTATCTATAGTTTTTAAGATTTTTCATAAACTGTTTCGTAAGTCTACGAAGACTTGAAGGCAAATTGTCGACTTTATTTTATTTTAGTTAATAACTTTGTAATGAATAATTTAAATGGATTAGTTTTTGTTTCTAAATTAAATAAAAATGTTCAATGAATAAATCTGTATTAGAACTTTTTTAAATTTCTTGCAACAATTTATTGTTTTTTATCACTTGAGTTTCAAATAGCTACTGTACGAAGACATTATTCGTAGCTCAGTTTAGAAAGATGGGTCGATTTCCATGTAAAAAATTTTCAGTCACATGTCGATACGATACCACCATCAAAGTATTGATATGAGTAAAATATCGAACAGTTTCGATTCAAGTAAAATTTTACTTGGTATCAAACGAAAGTATCGATACCGTACTAATATCAGTACTTTCATCGTGTCCCTAATTATAGGTGATCCAAGGGTTTGTAAATGAAGTTTTTGAAGGAATTTTTTTTTTCGCAAATTTACAGCTAGCTTACATAGGAGAATTTGAAACTAACATTAGAAACAATTGAAATTTTCATATGAGTGAAATTAACTTAGGTAAAAAGAAAATCTTAATAGTATTCGCAACAAAAAAATGTGTACATGAGACGTTTTTGAAATACTGCTGAAATATTTACATATATCGGAAAACAGTGAGTAAAACATTGGTTTGCTTTGAAAAAATCCACCTTATAATAACAAATTTGTTCATTTCAAATATTACTCTCTGAACCCGAAAAACCCAGAAATTGGAAAAAACTACCACCTCAAATTGGAATATGCGCATTTACGCACATAACATGTTTGGTTAGGTTAGTGAAGAGGGCTGCTGGGAACGCGGCCAGCATTTGCCACCCTCATAGACAATCACACGCATTCACACTTAAAGCCACGGAACTGGCGGGATTCGAACTCGCAGGCCCCGTAACACGCCGCTTTTCAGCCTGACGCCTTAGCGTGCAGAGCTACCGGGCCCACTTTAGCATGTTAAATAATTTACATATAAATAGTTGCCTATACAAACAAATAGTTTCAAAAACTATCAACGAAATAAAACTGCTATGAAACAATTATCATCCAGGCACTTGCCATAATAGAGACTGGAAAGCTAACTACACATAATATCAGCAAGAGTAGCAACAAGCTAGCCTGAAAAAAAAATTGAGTAAAAAATAGCGAAGGAAAATAATATTTCGTCGTAAATTATTAGGTACATATAATCTGAAAATGAGTTCCGAAAATATATTTTCTCGCTGTAGGGAGATGAAAGGGGTTATTGTTAATATTGAAGTGGTGAAGTCAAAGTTGTCTATTTGGAAATAATCGAGGTATTTTCAACACGATATGTTTCAAGCATGCGAATGCAATCTGTATGATCTTGATGATTTTACTCCTAACGGTTGATTAAATGAGGATAATTCAAAATATGCTAATCAGCCTTTAAAAATATTGGAATTGATTTAAACCAAAGTATGGAATGAATAACTTACATTGACAGCTGAAATCATCAACATTATGAAGGATAGCTCATGATAAGCATAAGGTATAATTTTAGCCGAGCTAAAATTCTAAGAAATATACAAGTTATCTAATTGAAATTGTCTAAGAACAATAGTTTATACAAAAGCACTGAGAAGAAGCGACACTGCAAACAACACAGAAGTGCTCAAGTACCAAACAAAATATAGAAAATGGACAAAAATTCAGGAAAACATATATTTTTAATAGCTTTTAAATCACTTTTGTAATTTTCATTGGTTCCAAAAATCTTATCAATATCAAAGTATGCTCACGTATAATGCCCGGTCCAGACGCTACGTTTTGTACAACGTTTTATCTGCACAGACTTAAACGTTACAGATAAAACGTTGCGTGTGGATAGGAAAACTGTGCAATTTTGAGAACTGCACGGAGACGGTACAGTTGCAGCGATAATGCCCGGTCCAGACGCTACGTTTTGTACAACGTTTTATCTGCACAGTCTTAAACGTTGCAGATAAAACATTGCGTGTGGATAGGAAAACTGTGCAATTTTCAGAACTGCACGGAGACGGTACAGTTGCAGCGATAACTGAGGTGGTTAGGCATAGTTATCCGTGAATTGTGCCGACAAGTCCTTACGTGTGGACGATTAGCTACGTTTTTTATTCATTTTTACCTTGATTAAAATACTTTGATAAGAAAGGGTACACTGCTAGACATGCATAAATGCAGCTTTGATAAAAACATTCTTAGAATTAAAGAAGATATGGTGATTTTAATCTTCAGAAGTCTCTGATCCGCCCCAAAAAAGTCTGCGTACACATCACACTGTTTGGGGATTTACAGGATTTACAGTGCTGAGAAATTAAGGCTAGGGAATGCTTTTTACTTCCAGCACGATAATGACCCCAAACATACTGCTCACATGAATAAGCTTTGGTTGGTCTATAATGTCCCAAAATTATTGCACCCACCCCCCTCAATCACCGGATTTAAATCCCATTGAACATTTGTGGAATTGACTTGAGAGAAAAATTCGCCATCATCAAATTACAAGCAAAGAATCACTTAAAAATGTCATATTGAAGGAGTGGAACAGTATAACGGCCGAAGAAACTACAAAGCTAGTTCACTCCATGCAAAATAGGCTAAAAGAGGTCATTTATAGGAAAGGGTTTGCAACAAGCTATTAAGGTGATTAATCGGATAAGCTAATCAAGCTGAATTCAAATTAGATGATTAAATTATTTCAGGCGTACGCAGACTTTTTTGGATGTATTTTGATGTGCATAAACTGTTTTTTTAATAATAACATCAACGAACGAGTAACGAGTTGTATCCTTAGTTCTTTATTTTAAAATATTTTTTTTCACCAACAAGTCTACGCAGACTTTTTTGAGCATGTGTACAAGTATTTTTTTTGTGATATATGGTTTCACTAATTCCAATAAATGAATGTATGTGTCTATGTCCATTCTCAAGTAGTTCCGCCAATCATTAGGCTCATCACTTAATTCACGCAGTAATTTAGGGTGAGAAAAGTGCTGTCTTTTTAGAACCTCGACCACTGTGAACGCCGGGTTCTTTGGAGATGTTCTATTTGTTTCTTTTTCTTCACGAGACAACATGCAAAAATTGACCAGAGTAGTACTTCCTCCATGGTGACGCCACTAAAACTGCGCTAAAATAAATACAGATTTGCATCATCTGGACGCTCTTTATTTTTGCAACGTTTTGACTGCGCAGATAAAACGTTGTGCAAAACCTAGCGTCTGGACCGGGCTTAACTGAAGTGGTTAGGCATAGTTATCCGTGAATTGTGCCGACAAGTCGTTACGTGTGGACGATTAGCTACGTTTTTTATTCATTTTTAGCAAATGGCAAACCTTCGACAATGTTCACGGGAGTTTCTGACTGAGTTTATTGCCTTGTACGAAAGTATTTTACACATACAAGTATTTTCTTCTGTGATATATGGTATCACTAATTCCAATAAATGAATGTTTGTGTCTATGTCCATTCTCAAGTAGTTCCGCCAATCATTAGGTTCATCACTTAATTCACGCAGTAATTTAATGTGAGAAAAGTGCCGTCTTTTTAGAAGCCATTTCCACGACCACTGTGAACGCCAGGTTCTTTGGAAATGTTCCATTTGTTTCTTTTTCTTCACGAGACAACATGCATAAATTGACCAGAGTTGTACTTCCTAAAACTGCGCTAAAATAAATACAGATTTGCATCATCTGGACGCTCTTTATTTTTGCAACGTTTTGACTGCGCAGATAAAACGTTGTGCAAAACCTAGCGTCTGGACCGGGCTTTAGCTCCTTGAAATTTGTCTCACATTTTTTCAGAGCCAATAAAAGCATGTTCATTTGATTTGCTAGTTCTTTTCTATTACCACCACTCACATCAAAGCCCAGCTCAGCTCACGCGATAAATTCTCTAGGACTCCCACAAGCATGTAGACGGATTTAAGTAATATCTTGCATGCTCTGAATTTAACAATTTGGCTCCCGGAGGAACCAACTGCACTATGTTCGCCGCAGACAACAACAAAATTCTTGAATATTTCACGCTTTGCTGTCACTCAAATCGAGTTGCCACCAGGCCCTCATTTATTTTGTCGTTCATGTCCTTGTCGTCGACTTCGTCCTTGTACTCGTCATCATCATTTCACAACGCGCACTTAACGAGAAAATTGCAGAAAATAGGTATGTGCTTCGCAACGGTTTGCTTGTATTTCGCATACACTTGATCTGCTGGAAAATGATATATTGCTCTGCTCTGACTAACATACAAACATAGTCTCATATTTATGGTTGTATTTTTCGTCCGATACCTTTGAAAGTTCACCGTCGAGCTCTCAATTGATTTACTTGCAAAAGCAGCAAGTATTTGGTGATATTGTGCAAACTGAATGGTTGCTTACTCCGCTGGTTAGTTGGCTGCCAGACTAGCTAGCTGTTTTGAATGGGATATTTTGAGTAGTATCTCAGATCTATAGGCATATAATTGAATTCTTACGCTGAAAAGAAAATTGCTGAACGAAAGCAAAGGTAACTTTATAATATTTCTTTTTACAGTAAATTGGAAAATTGCGAAAGATGTCATATGCAGTGTGTGCTGGTGATGAGTGTTTGAAATAAAATGGAGCAAGGTCGATATGTGCAAAAGGGATTTTGGACGGAAATGGAACATGAGGTATTGAAAGAATTCAATTCGAGTAAAAGAAAATAAAAGGAAAATGTGTTTTTTAATATTAAATTTAAATTATAAAGCTTGTTTATTATAAACTATTCTAAAAAACAATACAACGTTTTTAAACTGTGAATATTTTGATCGTCGAAAATTTTGTAAAGGTTAAGAATAAAAAACAAATATATCGATTTAAACAGTTTTTTTTCCTTTTTGAAGCTAGATTAATTCTAATTTCTCCACATATAGCGATATTTCGAGGGTAATCTGCCCTCTTCTTTAGTGTCTATCGGTCTTATTTTAAAATAGCTTAAGTATCTTATTGAAAGTGCTTACTTTTAAAGTATTGACTAATAATAGTTGCCAGCTAAATTATCTATTAATTACATACTTAAATACATGTAACTTTATGTATTAATTATATCATTCTCCTCGCCATAAAATACATGTTCAAATTAACCTGAACAATGGTGATGCACAGTTTCCTTGGTCTGTGTTCAGTCGCCTATCCATCGGGGTTTTCCATATGTTCAAAACCCCGATGGATAGGCGACTAAACACAGACCAAGGAAAATGTCACTTCTATCAGGCTTGGTCTTACTTAAGGCCAATACATTCTATGAATTTCAGCTATATCTGATTATCGGGTCGTAAGTACCCGTGAACAGAAGTTTTGAATGCTAAAACTATAGGTAAATGGGGGAAGGGCTACCGTTTTTGTCCAATATGGAAGTTCAAATGTTTTACTTTGACTGTGTAGATAAAGCACAAAATTTAGGTGTGTGGGATGCTATTTTCTTAAAAGCGCAAATTTTTTAGGAGAGTCTGATGGTTTTCACTTTCAGCGCCTGCCAAAGCTACAGTGCTGCCAGCACGTTTAAATTATACTATATAAGTAGGTATATAATTTAGTAACATCAATACGTTCTGTAAGTTTAATCGAGTTGATTATCAACATTCAATAGCTCCGTCGAAAGTCATCGCAATTCAAAAATATTTAAAACTTTCCCGATCTCATTTTAGGCATCTAGCGCACACACAGAGATAAAATTTTTAAAAACTTTTACAAATCTTTATTAGAAACACATTGGAAATTCACTTTGCAAACTTAGTTTTTTCAAAAACTATTTTTGGTCAAAATAATAAAAAAGGAATATTTATAATATCACTAAAATGGCCGCCGGTGCCAAAAAGTTAAAAATAGTTAACATATTTGGTGAACGTTGGACCTATTTTGCATAAACACTAATATACTCTGCAAATTTCAGCTCAGTCGGATAGCGCGTTCCTTAGAAATAGCCACTGAATATTTTTGATGATATATATATATATATATATATATATATATATATATATATATATATATATATATATATATATATATATATATATATATATATATATATAAACATATATATATACATATATATATATATATATATATATATATATATATATATAAATATATATATATATACTTATATATATATATATATATATATATATATATATATATATATATATATATATATATATATATATATATATATATATATATATATATATATATATTATTACCGTTATGTGCGACTCCGCACATACCATCTGCGATCTTTAGTCCCCGAATGAGTCCAAGGATGGAAATTCCGGGCGGCCTTGCTAACGAAGAACGGGGTGGGTAGGCGCCACTCGCTTCATTCGCCGGAATATACCGTGTGCCCGTCGTCGCGAAGCGAGAAGGCGACGACGGCGTACTACAACTGTAAATGGTAAACGAAAGTTACACCCAAATCTCGCGAGCTCACTGTTCAATTGACACACTACTCACTGAATTTGTTGCTTATTAATTAGTATTTTAATCAGATTCGTTAATTAGAATTTATTTGATTCCAACCAAATCCTAATCTGTACATTCGCTATCTTGGCTCTACCACAGTAGGTAGGATGGCTTAAACAAGGACCTCACTTCCGAAATCTTACGTGACATCATGAATTGATTAACTTGTACAATATGTTAAAAGCTAAATGACAATCTTAAGCCTATCTAACCTGATCTTTACCGCGGCAATCAACTACTTCCGAACCGGAACCAGCTTCTGTTATATCCTTTTCGATGATCGATGCTCCCGAAAATCCTTGTTGCTCGCACTTTCAAAATCACCGCCTCGCACTGTCGCAATCTGCCTTCCAACCCACAGTCGATGGAAAAGTATTTGTTGTTGGGTTTCACAGCTCCGCTGCCTATTCACCGTCTATTGCAATAGCTCGCTTGCGAATCAACGCCGGTTACATGCAAGGAGGAAACATTTTAATAACTTCAATTCGCCACTCGCAGTCTACGACATCCGTCCACTCACCCAGTCAGATCCAGAAGACCAATTCTAGTTCGAGCCACCTCGCTCTAGTCCGGCCTGCAGCTCTTCAGCCAGCAGGACTTTTTGGGGGTGCTCCGTTGGTCGCACTTAAGTGAAACGCCCGGCCGTTGCACTTGTGTTAGGACATTGTCCTTGTCGTTACCATAGAGTTGCTGGTTGGCAATGCCCCCCGTTCCGGGCCGTTCCACAGCTTGCAGTTCGTTTTCGACGTCCTCCTGTCATCTGCTCCATTTGACAGTTTAAAGTGTCAACATAAAATTTTGATGTATCTCGTGTTTTCCCTCGATCTCCATTTGGAAGGAAACTCCCGGCAACCGTGTAGTGATTGGTTTCCTATTTACCTTTCGTGGCTTGGATTCGTGTCTCGGTGGTCAGACTGTGATTGCGTGCGGGCGGCTCGCAGCTGTGCACTCGATAGACGGAAACAGCGCGTCTCTAATATTGATTAAAAGCTTTTGTGTTGACACTTTAGCCAAAAAGTCGACTTTGTGATTTGCTTCTGTATCTAAAACTCCATTTGTGCTTTTAAAACACCTCTCATCCAGCGTATCAACCTTCGTTACTCCCTGCTCCAGCTGCAATAATCGCAGCAGCTCCTCGTGTTGTTCGACATTCTCCTTGCAGCAGAATTTCAGCTCCTCGACGAGCATCTTGCGAAATACTTTCTGGAGAGTGGTCCGAAGACGGCAATAGGTGTCCCATTTCTCCAAAAATGTTTGATCTTCTACCAGAGCATGGAAGTCCTGCTCAATTGAGTTGATGGTTTCGATGTATCTTATCAAATTTTCATTCTTCGTATTCACATGTTTCGAATCCAGCCACTTGGCGTTGTTGTTCGGTTCAGGCGGATGATAGGATCTGCTATTATTGAAATACGTCGGAGCCGACTTTTTAGCACAGTTGCCGGCTTCTGGAATAAGTTCACGTTAACCAACCGCGCACCAGCTGCTTTCTCTCCCTGGCCTCCACAGTTTGCTTTCGGGGATTGCGCCGAGATGGCACCTTCTTTCCCCATGACATGTTTCTTAACAGGATCAGTTACACTGATGATTTTCTTCTGCAATCGCGCAGGAAGCGTTCCTATATTCGGTGGTAGGCAAATGTTTGATGACATTTCGTCACTTTGGTTGTTCATGTTATCGATCAAATCAAGGTTACTTTATGAATTTCATGGAGCTAGTATGCATTTGTCGAAGACAGCCAGTGTAAACTCAACTGCGTTTCAGTTCAAGATTGACTACTCGATCTTATGAATTCTGCGAGAAATTTTTTTTTGGAAAGACGACGGCAATCAACAGCCACAGTCATTATCTGCTGTAGATAGAATCCGACGGTTGACTAAGTGGTGAGTTCACTCCAAGGTCGCGCAGGCATTGTTTCGTGGTGTTTCTATCGACCAAACTTGTCATGGCTTGGCAGCGCGCCACCGCATCTTCGGCCGGATCTAGTACCGCATTTGAAATACCTTGTTATTAATCATACGTCATACTTCTAAATAGTTTCTACCATTTACATAATAAATTCTTTCTTTTTACCATTTTAGCATTTACATTTCCGTTTTACTATTTTACATCCTATTTATACATAATTTTTTCCATTTAATATTCTTTTTACTAATGTTCGAAGAAGAAAATCTAAAAGTATTAAAATCACTTTGGCCAAAAATTCATATTTCTATATATATATATATATATATATATATAAATATATATATATATATATATATATATATATATATATATATATATATATATATATATATATATATATATCATCAAAAAATTTCAGTGAAAAAATCTCAGGAACGCGCCATCCGATTGAGCTGAAATTTTTAGGACACATTGGTGTATATGCAGAATAGTGCCAGGTCTCACAAAAAGTTAATAATCTTTAACCCTTTGGCGCCGGCGGCCATTTTAGTGATATTTTTAATATACCTATTATTCCGTTCACAAATAAGTTTTGCAAAAATAAATTTGACGAAATAAATTTTGAACGTGTTTTACATGTGAATCGGATATTGTTTTGGAATTTTTTAACCCCATGTGTGCGCTGGGTGCCTAAAAACAGAACGGGAAAACTTGAAAATTTTTAAATTGCGATAACTTTTGACAAGGTTATTTAATCATTACGAAATTTTAAGAACATATTGATATTATCTAGTTGTAGATTTGTGTAGCTTTTCATGAGCGTGCTGGCAACCCTGTAGCTAGGGCAGGCACTGAAAGTGAAAACCTCCAAATCATCGTCTCTCTTGAAAAACTGCCGCTTCTTCAAAAAAAAGCCACTCATATGTAAATCTTGTGCTTTGTTTACATAACCAAAAAAAAAATTTGATATGGTATAACGGGCACGCCTGGTAACCCTTGCCCAATTTACCTATATTTTTAGCATCAAAAACTTCTGTTCACGGAAACTCACGATCCAATGAGCAGAATTAATTTAGATTTGCTGAATGTATTGGTCCTATATAGGACCAGGTCTGATAAAAGTGATTTTGAAATGCGGGTGATTCTGTGCCAGTGGTGCCATCTTGAAAAATCACTAAAAAAGATAACTGCTTTTAGCCCTATAAATTCTGATTGAATCGTTCGATTTCGACGAAATTCACACAGTAGCTGAACCTTATTTAATACTACGTTTGGTAGAATTTTAGTTGAAAAATTCGGTTGAAGCTGCCAGCTATGATAGTTTTGGTGTCTTAAATTTGAAAAAATAAAAATTTGGAAGTGAAAGCATTAAACCATCGAATTTCCAAAAACTGTCCGTTTCTTACAATAAAACCAATACGTATACAAATCTTATGCTTTATCTACACGTTCAAAGTAAAACTTTGGAAATTTCATGTCGAACAAGAACGGTAACCCTTTCCAAGTCAACCTATATTTTTAGCATCAAAAACTGCTGTTCACCGGAACTCACGAATCAATAATCAGATACCATTGAAATTTACAGAATGCATTCGACTTAAGTAGGACCATGTCTGATAGAAGCGATTTTGAATTGTGGGCGACTCTGTGCCAGTGGTGTCATCTTGAAAAATTACAAAGAAAAAAAATTGCTTTTTGCCCTATGAAATTTGAATAAGTTACCAGATTTTCATGAAATTGACACAGTAGCTGAACCTTACTCTAAACTCTGTTTCATAGAAATTTGGTTGAAAAATTCGATTGGCGCTGCCAGCTATGGTAATTTTTGTGTCTTTGGATTTGAAAATTCGCTCAGGAAAATAAAACTTTTTGCCCTATAACTTCCAGTGCAGTCATGAAATCAATACGAATTTCATACAATTAATGAAACCTACTATAAACATTATTCAGGGCAAATTTGGTTGAAAAGCCACTGTAGGGTTGCCAGCTATTGTTGGTTTTGTGTTTGTTTGCAATATCTTTATTAAGCGGTTTTATCGTAGAATTTTCAATTGGTAATGATATTGTAGTGACAATAAACAGCAAATATTAAGCTTTCCATTATTTGAAAAAACTCGCTGCAGGTAATCCTAAATTTCTTTATACTCCTATAACTTCGAATGTAATATAGCAACGTGAAGCAGATGTGATATATTTTTGGCTCTGATACTGGCAAAAGGTTGTCAGCACGAGTCGGTTGTGCTACTTTTGTATCAATAAATGCTTACAGTTAGTATTCATACCGGAAACATTTACAATGAAAATAAATAACCGATGTTTCAATTCCCAAAGTTCTGCAAATTTTTCAGATCGCAGCCCCAAACACCAACTTCAGTTACAGTGCTGCAGGCACTGAGCATTTTCTTCATTGATATATGAGATGCTGCTATCGAAATTTTGTGAAATAAGCAACTGATAACGAATATAATTAACCCATGTTTTGCTCTCATAAACGTTGAAATTCAAGCCAGTGGTAATATCTGAATCCTTCCACCATATGAGTTATAATGCATTCTTGAGACCAAAGTAGAACGTGGCGTTTGAAACAGTTTGGCCGTAATAAGCAGCTCATGTGGTGGAATATGCACTCAAAACCTGCACGATTCTTCTACTGTTCTTCGAACATTAGTGTTTCTAGCGGTTCAGGTGCGCTAGAGTTTTCGTTTACCATTTTTTTTAATATAGATACATATATAGTTTCGCCGAATATATATTAACATATATATTCGGCGAAACCGTGACAATTTATATATATATATATATATATATATATATATATATATATATATATATATATATATATATATATATATATATATATATATATTTTTTTATATATATATATATATATATATATATATATATATATATATATATATATATATATATATTTATATTTATATATATATATATATATATATATATATATATATATATATATATATATATATATATATATATATATATATATATATTTATATATATATATGTGGAAATATGAGTTTTCGGCCATATCGATTCCAATACTAATGTTCTTAACATAACGCGACTTGTGCAACGCAAGTTGTCCAAATATGATTCGAGAGCGTATCGTTTCATTCCTTTGAATCACAGGATACGACAAACGTATCTTCGTTGCGTGTCAAAATTTGATACAAAGAAACACAACGAACACGATCGGTCATTTGGCGGTTTCTTGCCGTCGCATCAAAGGAATGAAACGATACGCTCTCGAATCATATTTGAACAACTTGCGTTGCACAAGTCGCATTGCATGATTTGACATTTGAGACGTTAACTTGTCAATATTGTAATGCAGTGCATAGATAATGGAGTGGAATAAAGAAAACATTCTTCAATTTATTGAAGTATATCGACGATATCACATTTTGTGCAAGAAATGATACTAAGTGGAGTCATGTGTGAACACGTTGCGTTGTACACTATAGATTCGTGAATAAAAGCGTTGCAGCTGCGTATCGAGCTTTTTGCAATGGATCGTATTGATGATACATGGAATATTGAGTAGTGTGGACACCGTATCCGTTTAGTGAATGATACGCAACAGGGATACGATACGGAAGAAATGCAACATATGGATACCTACCTTAAAAGTCTCCGAGGTGTATTCAAACCTGCCGCACAGCTTTTTCTAGGAGCTCTATCTGGCTTTCCATATTTTCGTTTTATAGATTATAAGGACTTTCTTGTATTCGTCCGAACATACCCTGCAATCAGTTACTTTGGCGAGCTTAAAGAGTTCTCGTACTTATCTTCTGGGAAAACCCCCTACCTTGTTCCACTAGGGAAGTTTAGGGAAACGATCGAGAAATGCGAGCTTAGTTAAAATTTAAACTGTAAAAACCCACAAGCAGCGATTTGTTATTGATGAGTGACTCCGCGATGAGTTTTATGACCCCCTCCGGCAAAGCGGCTTGTCATATGCCATGTAGGCGGATGTTAGGAGCACCTGCTCTTCTTCATCCCTCTCGCATGCGCCCACTGTCAAATCATCCATGCTGAAATTAGATTCTTCTTCACCAACAAAGCCATTCTTGTTACTGCGTTGGAGAAGAACCAGCGCCACGTCAAACTTTCCTTCGTCGAGTGTCAGCAGTAGTTCGGCCGAGGCCAACTTACTGCGGTGGAGATTGATCTGCAGTATTTTGAGCATTGGCCGTGGCATCCTCCTTGGCCTGCGCCTCGTCTTTCTGGGAATTGGCCGTTTCACCCTGCAGGTTAACAGTGCTCATATCCCTCTTGATATTGAAGAGATGGAAATATAAATATTTCGGAGAATTTGGCTAGTTTACAACCAGTGGTGCTTGAATAAAATATTCTAGTAGTTTCACCATCTATAGTGTAATCGAAATGAATATTCAAGATTGGCCACATTTAAGAAGATTACTATGATATTGGAACATTCTTTGAAACAAACGGTTAAGTTTACTCTTGAAACGAATTGAACGAAAAATATCTGAAAATGGTATACAAATATGCTTTTATCTGACAATATGGTCTCTCTTTCACATCACAGGATAAGCCACATTGTCACGAAAATACGCACGTCAGCTAAATTTAAAGGTTTATCAAATAGTAAATTGAGAAAATCAACGAAAGTCAACGCTTACTCAAGCAGAGTGGTTTTGTTTCTTTGAAATTTGTTACAGTAATTAAGATACCTTCAGTTCTCACCCTGTAACCAAGCTTCATCCTCATTAGTAACCAAGCTTCATCCAGTATCTATCGACTGATTGTATCTGCGATATTCCATCATCATCGTCATAAAAGTAAATTAAGATTATTCTAAACATCCTCACTGATTCACCGCCCATATTCAAAACTTGCCCATATTCAAAACTTGCCCATATACGATCCAACTTACTCCCCCAAAGCAAATCCAACGAAGCGTTACTGCTAACGAAGTAAGATGCAAGTGAAAGGAGTGGACCAATAAGATTCTGATTTACATCAGCGTCTTCGACAATTATTCGATGACAATCATATTTGGCAGGAACTCAAGATACATGGTAGCGTAAGAAACCATCCAAGTATTTGATTATACTCTAGAAAGCACTCATCGCTGAGATATTTTACTATCATCTCTCAAGTTTTCTTCTCCGGCATCGTCCCGCATTTCTGAGAAGTGTCCTTCATACGGTTTCGACATGAATGCAAACATTAATTAATCACATTGAAGCAGTGTGCCATGTAGAATGCACAATGTAAGCTCATGGCTTTATTTCACACAAGTGGAATGAGCAGATCGAAATTCGCATTTCACTTGAGAAATTTCGTATGAAAGTTTCGAGAAACTTAGCTCTTTGCACGTAAGAGGGGGTGTTGCAACAATTGTACAAGTATCTTCATTACAATGCAGAAATATGAAGAAAGGGAGAGCTGAAGGTAGTAGGATGATGATTTTGAGCTTGGTAGAATCGATTGTCTGCAGACTTAGCGATAGGTTGAATGAATATGGTAGGAGCTTCAATTCCTTCGAAAAACTGAATAACTTCTCGGTCTTAGTGAATACGATTGAAGGAACAGAAATCAAATATTAACTTTAATGATAAGATACAAGTATGCAGTTATTGATATTGCGCTATGTGATAGAGCGTTGTTTTGTTTTTACTAATGTTCGAAGAAGAACATTAGTATTAAAATCACTTTGGCCAAAAATTCATATTTCTATATATATATATATATATATATATATATATATATATATATATATATATATATATATATATATATATATATATATATATATATATATATATATATATATATATATATATATATATATATATATATATATATATATATATATATATATATATATATATATATATATATATCATCAAAAAATTTAAGTGAAAAAATCTCAGGAACGCGCCATCTGATTGAACTGAAATTTTTAGGACGCATTGGTGTATATGCAGAATAGTGCCAGGTCTCAAAAAAAAATAAAAATCTTTAACCCTTTGGCGCCGGCGGCCACTTTAGTGATATTTTTAATATACCTATTATTCCGTACACAAATAAGTTTTGCAAAAATAAAGTTAACAAAATAAATTTCGAACGTGTTTTACATGTGAATCGGATAATTTTTTTGAATTTTTTAACCCCAGGTGTGCGCTGGGTGCCTAAAAAGAGAACGGGAAAAATTGAAAATTTTTAAATTGCGATAACTTTTGACAGAGCTATTCAATCATTACCAAATTTTCAGGACATATTGGTATTGTTTAGTTGTAAATTTGTGTAGCTTTTGATGAGTGTGCTTGCAACCCTGAAGTTGGGGCAAGCACTGAAAGTGAAAACCTCCGAATCATTGTCTCTCTTGAAAAAATACCGTTTCTCCAAAAAAAAGCCACTCATATGTAAATTTCGTACTTTTTTACATAGACCAAAAAAAAATTTGATATGGTATAACGGGCACGCCTGGTAACCCTTGCCCAATTTACCTATATTTTTAGCATCAAAAACTTCTGTTCACGGAAACTCACGATCCGATGAGAAGAATTAATTGAAATTTGCAGACTGTGTTGGTCTTAAATAGGACCAGGTCAGATAGAAGTAATTTTTAAATGCAGGCGATTCTGTGCCAGTGGTGCCATCTTGAAAAATCACTAAAAAAGATAACTGCTTTTAGGCCTATAAATTCTGATCCAATCGTTCGATTTTGACAAAATTCACACAGTAGCTGGACCTTATTTTAAACCACGTTTAATAGAAATTTGGTTGAAAAATTCAGTTGGAGCTGCCAGCTATGATAATTTTGGTGTCTTAAATTTGAAAAAATAAAAATTTGGAAGTGAAAACATTCAAATCATCGAATATCCTAAAAATGTCCGTTTCTTACAATAAAACCAATCTGTATACAAATCTTATGCTTTATCTACACGTTCAAAGTAAAACTTTGGAAATTTCATGTCGGACAAGAACGGTAACCCTATTGCAGTTAACCTATATTTTTAGCATCAAAAACTTCTGTTCACGGGAATTCACATCGCGGACTTGGCACTCGTAAGTGCCGAATTTTGAGAGAGAGTGAAATAGGCTCCGGGCCATTTTCTTATTGCCTCGTCGTATAAGTTGCTGATGCTATTGCACCATGATTGTGACTTGGCATTAAAATCAACCCCGAGGGAGACCAGTCCAAGTGAAGATGTAGTTGCTAGAATGCAGTCGAGATCCTGGATCAGCATCAGACCACTGAAACCATGATAGACATAGGTGCCTACGAACACAATTTGATAATTTCCTAGTTGAAGGCTGTTGCAGATTACTTCTGCAGCTTTGAATCCTGGGATCAGATGCCGTTGGATTTTGATCCGTTATTTGACTAATAGCGCGGCACCCAGTTAAGAGGAATTCAGGTCTGCAGACGTGTCCTCACGAATGATTTTGCAGCCATCCTAGGCTACATGAAGGCGGAATTTTAGGTTGGTCTCGGAAATTAAAAGAATATCAGGATTCTCATGGTTTAGGAATTCTGGAATGAAGTTCCTTTTATAGATGGGAGCTAAAGTAGCAAATTTTAAAGCTGTGAATTTAAGAGTATGCATTACCGGCTAAACGAAGGGCGAGTGAAACAAAAGCATTTCGTTTCTGTGATTGAAAAGAAAGTTTACCAAAGGTTAGAGTGAGATCCTTGATCTGTTTTACCAATGCAAAGAGATTTTGGCACTCTCTAAAGACGACTCAGTCGATGGTTGGCTGCGGTTTGTTTTTAGCTAAGCTAGTTGGCTGCGTAATAAGAGCAGAGGGTTTCCTTGTGACTACATTTTTATTTTTGGTCTTAAAGCCACAAAGTCGTTTTTGTGTGCTTGCTTAGTTGCTTGATTGGAGCTTGCTGAGTCAATTTGCAGTTTACGCAGTAAACTCTCTCCAACTCCTTTGGTACATCGGCTTCCTGACTTGCAGGAACTTTATCGTACTTGACACAGCATGTGCCAAGTCCGCAATTCAAGGCGGTGTGTCCGAAACGTTGGCAGGTCTGACACTGCATAGCATTCTTTTTTTCCAAGCAGTCTCAATTTGATGCTTAGGACAACCTTAGCATCAACTCCAGGTGATAGCTAGAAGAAAAAACATCCCTAGCTTATTATCCTTTTTCGTGAGTGTGCTGTGAAAACCCGCCCACGTTGAAAAATTGTTCTTCTAGAAGCCTTGTGAGCTCAGCGGAGACATCTTCCTCGTCATAGGAAGTGTGAACCCCCCTCAGGAGGACTCTTGTCCTTTTAACACTTTATGGCGTGTAAGAAAAACAAGGTATATACACTTGATTTTAGAATTTCGAAGAGTCGCTGATGTGACTCAAGACTCTTAAGGAAAAGAGTGATTTTATTTGAAGTTAATAGCACTCGCCTCGAATTCAGCAGTTTTTCATCCGTTTTCTGCACAAATTGCTTCAAACTTTATTCTGAAACCTTAAAGCTCCAGTCTGTTGCGCACTATGAGAAGCATCTTGCCACTTTTTTCTTTTTGCGCTTGGCCTTCAGGAGTCAAAACCTTGCTTCCTAAAGGTTTTGGGACCATATGACGTGGAATTGGGGGAGAAGGTGGAAGGGCAAAAGAACTAACCCTTTTAACCTCCACAGAAAGTTCTGGTAAGCTGACTGATGGGTCATCAGAGGCTCTTTTTGGCTTCAAGCTTATAGGCGATAGTGGTGGGTAAGTGGGATTTACTCTTTTCCTTCCACCAGAAATTGTAGTTGATGCCTTAAAAGGGCTGCCAACTGGCTCACAGGCAAACTGTGCTCCTTGGGCACTATTGTTGTGGACCTCATTAGTGTCCATTTTTTCTTCGCTCTCGCTTTCCTCGATCGCGGTTTTTTTCGAGGTTAACAGCAAAATCCTCTGTCTCTTCGCCGCTAGTCAGTTTACCGGCGCACAGAGATAGCTTGAATTGCACGAGAAGCTACAGAAGGAAATCTTCTCTTACGTCTGCATTAAATTTTTTACAGATCTTCCCAAGCCACTGCTTTGTTTTTTTTGCGAAATAATCGCGTTCTTATCTAACTCGGTTGTGCCCGTCCCACCGTCTGTAGCTCACTTTTTAAAGTTGACTTTATTAATTTTATTCAAATATCAATAAAAGGTAAAACCAAATCAAAACAATATGAAATTTGATTCCGGCAAATCTGCCCGCAATCAATGCCAAACGCGTCCCAAAATAAACTTTTCAAAATCTAAATATTTACAAAATTTCTTTCACTTTGGGTATTCAACCTACTTACATCATACATACGCTCGCTGTACAGTCCACAAACGATCGGCTTCAACTTCAGTCGGCTTGGGCTCGAGTGTACGATATAACGAATATCGCTTTAATAATTGCTTTATAGTAAATGTGAGCAGTTGTTTGTTCCTACCGTTTTTGGTTACATTGCTGCTTACTTGATCAGCTCCACTCATGAAGCACAATATATTAAATATCTAATTTGATTGCCTTTTAATATTTTCTCCCCAAATTATCATTTAATATACATACATATACATTTCTTTCCGTTACATCAAGCTACAATTTAAAAAAAACATTTTTTTTTGGGATTTTGAGAAAAAATTCATCTACCAACAAAAACTATTCGTATCGTGCAAATATATCTAAAATACTAAACAAAGCCACCAGAAAAATTCCCCAGAAAACTTTTCCAGCGACGCGAAAATATATTGCAGTTCATTTTACACAGAATACAAATTGTACTTTATTACTCTAACCAGATGTAGGTGTAAATTCTCCCGCCCAGCTAAGCCATAAACCAGATCAATTAAATACACAAAAAGCTCCGGATCTCGATTTATGTGCGGTTTCTATCCTTCTATCTAGTCATCAACGATAAATGTCGTTTGCCGAGTATTCATTGAACAATATGTATCTACCCGGTAGCAAGGTACCATACTCAACTCATTGTTCTTTTCCTCGATTCTCTCTGTCTAATCAAACCATACGTCGAAGTCTAACATTTCGAAAAGACATTAATCGTTTTTCCGGCACAGGATACAATTTGACTAGATAACAATTTCCCTCTGAATATTACCTGTCTAGCGTGCATGTACGAGCGTTGCGAGCATTCCCACACATAGAGTCGATGGTTCATTTGATTGTAAACATGGATCGTATCTTCGATTCGATTAAGTGCTTTGGAATCTCTCACTTAATTTATTGAAAGTGTCAAATATAATTATTGTTGATGTTCAAATTGCGCTCCAGTTTAGGTTCACTCAGTTGTGAGAACGTTCAATTAGGACAAAATGTAGTTTTCAGATAGAGTATTGTTTTGTAATTATGGTCGAATCACTTATTGGGGGGTGTGCACTGAACGAAAAGCTCGTGGTTGGTTGAACTATTTTACAAATAATGTGATTTCACAATAAGGTCAATCGTTATTCAATTTCCATTGTATGACAATGTTACAAAAATTTAGCAGATTTTTGACAGCTTAACCCCCGCTAGACACACCTGGGTCTTTGGTGTCCGGCCGTTTTTGAAAATCGTCAGGGCGCACAGGTACGTCAATATTTCGGGTTCTAACCTCCACTTAAAAAATTGTACTTGGATCCAGAACTGGCGTAGTGAACGTCACGCTTGGTCCTCCGTTCTTCGTGAATTGCTGAGCTGTCAAAGTTGGCTGCGGACACCAAAGACCCATGTGTGTCTACGGAAGCATAAAAGTGTGCATTTTCTTCGAAGCTTTTCTTCGGTATATTAGATCAAGCGGTAGTTAATTGTAACATTTTGTACAATTTTAATGAAGCGAACACTGCATTGGGAAGATATAAATTTATTGAAACGTTAGCACTTAGTTTAACGAGCGAAGAAATAAAAATTTGCGAAGAACACAAGCTTCATGTATGCAATGAATGCATTTTGTAATTTTGTTCAGTTACTTTATTATTTTAATAAGAATAAGTGTAAGTAAAAATAAATAACACAAAAACGTATAAAACTTTGAGTTACATTACTTTCAAACCAAAAATTGTAATTTCAAACGAATTTTCGAATCCAAAAAAATTGTACTTTTTCTCTTGTCATAATAATTATACTTTTTTCGAAGTTTCACTATGTCCTTTTTTACTAATGTTCGAAGAAGAACATTAGTATTAAAATCACTTTGGCCAAAAATTCATATTTCTATATATATATATATATATATCATCAAAAAATTTCAGTGAAAAAATCTCAGGAACGCGCCATCCGATTGAGCTGAAATTTTCAGGACACATTGGTGTATATGCAGAATAGTGCCAGGTCTCACAAAAAGTTAATAATCTTTAACCCTTTGGCGCCGGCGGCCATTTTAGTGATTTTTTTAATATACCTATTATTTCGTACACAAATAATTTTTGCAAAAATAAAGTTGACGAAATAAATTTTGAACGTGTTTTACATGTGAATCGGATAATGTTTTGGAATTTTTTAACCCCATGTGTGCGCTGGGTGCCTAAAAACAGAACGGGAAAAATTGAAAATTTTTAAATTGCGATAACTTTTGACCGAGTCATTCAATCATTACGAAATTTTTAGGACATATTGGTATTATTTAGTTGTAGATTTTCGTAGCTTTCTATGAGTGTGCTGGCAACCCTGTAGCTAGCGCAGGCACCGAAAGTGAAAACCTTCAAATCATCGTCTCTCTTGAAAAACTGCCGTTTTTTTAAAAAAAAAGCCACTCATATGTAAATCTTGTGCTTTGTTTACATAAACAAAAAAAAAAATTTTATATGGTATAACGGGCACGCCTGGTAACCCTTGCCCAATTTACCTATATTTTTAGCATCAAAAACTTCTGTTCACGGAAACTCACGATCTAATGAGCAGAATTAATTGAAATTTGCAGAATGTATTGGTCCTATATAGGACCAGGTCTGATAGAAGTGATTTTGAAATGCGGGTGATTCTGTGCCAGTGGTGCCATCTTGAAAAATCACTAAAAAAGATAACTGCTTTTAGCCCTATAAATTCTGATTGAATCGTTCCATTTTGACGAAATTCACACAGTGGCTGAACCTTATTTAGTATCACGTTTGGTAGAAATTTGGTCGAAAAATTCGGTTGGAGTTGCCAGCTATGATAATTTTGGTGTCTTCAATTTGAAAAAATAAAAATTTGGAAGTGAAAACATTAAACCATCGAATTTCCAAAAACTGTCCGTTTCTTACAATAAAACCAATCTGTATACAAATCTTATGCTTTATCTACACGTTCAAAGTAAAACTTTGGAAATTTCATGTCGGACAAGAACGGTAACCCTTTCCCAGTCAACCTATATTTTTAGCATCAAAAACTTCTGTTCACGGGAACTCACGAATCAATAATCAGATACCATTGAAATTTACAGAATGCATTGGAATTAAGTAGGACCAGGTCTGATAGAAGCGATTTTGAATTGTAGGCAACTCTGTGCCAGTGGTGCCATCTTGAAAAATTACAAAGAAAAAAACTGCTTTTTGCCCTATGAAATGTGAATAAGTAACCAGATTTTCATGAAATTGACACAGTAGCTGAACCTTTTTTTTAAGCTCTGTTTGATAGGAATTTGGTTGAAAAATTCGATTGGTGCTGCCAGCTACGGTAATTTTTGTGTCTTTGGTTTTGAAAATTTTCTCAGGAAAATAAAACTTTTTGCCCTATAACTTCCAGTGCAGTCATGAAATCAGTACGAATTTCATACAATTTATGGAACCTATTATAAACATTATTCAGGCCAAATTTGGTTGAAAAGCCACAATAGGGTTGCAAGCTGTTGTTGGTTTTGTGTTTGTTTGCAATATCTTTATTAAGCGGTTTAATCGTAGAATTTTCAATTGGTAATGATATTGTAGTGCCAATAAACAGCAAATATTAAGCTTTCGATTATTTGAAAAAACTCGCTGCAGGTAACCCTAAATTTCTTCATAGTCCTATAACTTCGAATGTAATATAACAACGTGAAGCAGATGTGATATATTCTTGGCTTTGATACTGGCAAAAAGTTGCCAGCACGAGTCGGTTGTGCTACTTTTGTATCAATAAAATTATACCGGCAACATTTACAATGAAAATAAATAACCGATGTTTCAATTCCCAAAGTTCTGCAAATTTTTCGGATCGCAGCCCCAAACACCAACTTCAGTTACAGTGCTACAGGCACTGAGCATTTTCTTCATTGATGTTATATGAGATGCTGCTTTCGAAATTTTGTGAAATAAGCAACTGATAACGAATATAATTAAACCGTGTTTTGCTCTCATAAACGTTGAAATTCATGCCAGTGGTAATATCTGAAACCTTCCACCATATGAGTTATAATGCATTCTTGAGACCAAAGTAGAACGTGGCGTTTGAAACAGTTTGGCCGTAATAAGCAGCTCATGTGGTGGAATATGCACTCAAAACCTGCACGATTTTTCTACTGTTCTTCGAACATTAGTATTTCTAGCGGTTCAGGTGCGCTAGAGTTTTTTTCTTTCATCTACTATATGTCAAGAAACATTTCGTACAGTAGAATTTTCTTAAACTTATTTAACAAAAAGCGATGATGTTTTAAGTGAATACGTGTATTTCTCGTGTTTTGTGTCGATTTCCATTAAATAACAATAATAAAAATTCATATATATCCATCACCTAATGCACGCTCTTTTTCTATAGATATCGATCTACCTTCATGAATTTTTTCAGATTTTAAAACGATTCGAAGTGTGGTAAAAAAACGGCAGGACTCCATAGACCCAGGTGTGTCTAGGGAGGTGCTCGAATTGTAGTGTGTCTGGGGAGGGTTAACATCCTATACATTTTAAGTCAAGTATATTTTATTTTATATGGAGAAAATTGGCGGCCAATGAGGGCTTACGTAATATTCAAGCTAGAATGTATTCAATGTGAGCTAAGTCATTGATTACAAGGGTCTACAAAGTGAAATAAGATGAATTTAGTTACCGAAAATGCTAATTTGAAACTAACTTACGTAATACCTTTGGGGTAAAACTAATTTAGGCACATCTAGATTAAAGACAGGTCATTGGCTTTTCTTTATATACACACATCTATTTTCCATAAATATTTTCTACATTCTTTTTCGTCTCAAGCGAGCAGTTTGCTTAAAAAATTGTTTCCCGAATAAGCAGTAATAAGAAAAACAGAACAATTTACTTGATTGTCTTTTCCGCAAAATATGTCAATTCAGAATGGCATGATAGAAATACTTTTTGTGAATTATAGCTTCCAAAACAACATGCTTTGCCGATATGAAGGCAAGAGTATGTTGGCGAACATGTTGTTGCATGTCAAGCAAACAATTAGAAACAACTAAGTTTCAAGGTGATTTCTTCTTTTATGTGATTTAATTAAATTATATATGTGTAATTAGTTTAAGAGGGTGGACGACTGTTTTCAGATTAAAGTGAATTTTTTGGATTCTATGCCCGAGCAAAATAGTGTAGCTAAAATAAACTAATTTCATGGTTTGTGTTTTTTGTTTGGTAATAATAGACATTGTGTGAGTTTTAATCAGCTCTGCAATGGTTATTCTGCGTCTTGGCAATTTCCTAAACAGGATAAAAATTGACTCTATGGAAGTTCTACAGCTAAACTATAAGAAATAGACGATTTGACCAGCCAATTGTGCCTTCACTTAATGTATGTATTCAAATAAGTTTTATAATATGAACCAATGATTTGTTACCATTGTTCAGTGGAAGAGTAGCAACGAGGACCTCGAAAACATACACATAAAAAACGTTTTGTCAGCTGATGGTTTTGTACTTCGTGGACCGTTAAAAGTATATGAATAAGACTGTGATAGGATAATTTTCGAACGAAAATAAGCAGGATATTTACTACTAATGGCAATTGCGTGCGACTTAGCATAGCTATATGTTTGCCGTTATGTTTATGACTTTTATTTAATCGTTTGTATTAATGGTCAGAATTTTCTGAGCAACTATTTGATTTCTATGTTTTTTTTTCTCCATCATGCCAGGCATAAAAGTTACAGTAAATTTGGATCATACGCTCATATTTTTGGTCACTTGCTGGTTTGCTGCGCTTTAAATGTTTGACCTTGGAAAATAGTTGGCAGCAGACATATTTTTTTTGAATGATGATACAATTACTCATTTTTACACCAATTGCAGTTTTTTGCCTAGACGATTTAAGACTCTGGATGACAGAGTTAATTTAAAAGGTGGAAGTTTGATTAATTTTACGCAATATTGATTCTTTTAAGGGTTCAACGGCCAACACAAAGCGTTTGATGACAAAATTTATTACGAAGTTACATACGGATATATTACGACTTCACGTAGTCGTGTAGTGTTGTTGTGATCGCTTTTGGATTAACGCCCGAAGTACGCTAGAATTTATGTTACAAACACGACAGCTTCGTTGTTAAAATTTTTTCTTCCGTTTCGATGTGTATTACTCCCAACTATTGTTGGCAGATGTTTAACCTATAAAGCCGATACAGTTTAAGATGTTAATGTTAACTATGCATTTATATATGCCGGCACCGTCATTTTTGTGTGAAATACAGAAACCTAGTTGCGTACCTTGTATATAATTGTGAATCCCGTGAATAACTCTGAAAAGCATAATGGAAATGCGTTTTGAATATTATCAACAAAAAAAAATTGTTATATGAATAAAGATGCAGGTGGAAGTTCAACTTTCAAATTGTCTTGTTGGGCTGCTTATGACCCTTTTTCGAAACATTTTTCCATCAATCTGTTTTAATTAACTCATTCCTGCTCCAAAATAATATGTAGAGGAACCACTCATTGAACTCATCAGTTTCCCACGTTGTCTAATGTAGCAAATTCGTATGGGCCAAGGCTAGGCCAACTGCTTCTGAGCCAAGATGTGGACGGCATTTGACAGATCGCCACAAAATCCCTTTGGCTTGTACCAATATCCACTCCGAAGAAGAATCCCACAGGATCACACAAGCCCCGCCGAGTTCTGTCAAAGTCGCTTGTCTGAACCGTTCAAATGATGTTATTAAAAGTTTAATGCAGAAAACTGCCGAGTTCTGAAGACTAAAATGTATTTGTATGTGTTTGTGTTGATAGTACTTTAGGATTCTAAAAATATAATTATTATGTTCCATAACCCATTAAAACAAAGACGTCTAATCAGTATGTAAAAATATATTCTAATGAAAATCAAAATAATAATTATTTATTTACAAAACTTAGCCTACTTGTATATTTAATTTTGATGATATTGTTGTTGAGTGTAAAGTGTCTGTAGATTGTGGATGTACAATTATGGATTGTATATTATATGTGTTCCCGCAGTACTATTAAGTAGAAAACTGTCAATGAAACTATTTCACCGCACTTTCAGTAAGAGCATAAGAAAAAGAGAAGCAAAACATCACATTTTTCGCATTATCAGCCACACACAGATTCAAGTGACGTGTTAAATATATAGCTCGCATATTTCAAATGTAATCTAAATAATACAAAGTTCATGGTCTGAGCGAAATATCTTCGTTGCACGGGAAATTAAAATAAAGTAATTAAATTTTCGAAAAATTTCAAGCCATCAGTAGAGTATCTGAAGCAGATGATTTATCCCAGCTCAGATCAATTTAGTGTTTTAAATTCTCATGGCAAATTCACTAGTTTGACGGTAAAACTTCTTGATGACCTTTTAAATATGATGGGGAAAATGGTAAGAAATAGTAGTGGTTGTAATAACAATTTTCCAGCATATATATTCACTAAATATCCTGAAAATCATTCAAAATATTGTTTAAGGTATTTGGATTAGTGCATTTTTGGAGCAAACGACCAAAATTCAAAAAAATTTAATATTTCTTTCCGTAAAATTTAAGCTTTGAGAAAAATTATGGTTGAAATGAACCATAAGCTCTCTGTGTCCAGTGATTATCACTCAATTCTATGAAACTCGTTCAGTTTAATTTTGAAATACAATAAACCAGCGATGAATATTTGAAAACTACATGTTAATCCATAAAACAATGAACATTTGGAGTTTGATTAAGCTTCTTTTGAATTTCGGATAGTTTCAATCAATACATAATTTGTACAAAGAAATAAACTCTCAGTTAATTCAAATGGAGAGAAGAAAAAACATTCCTGAAAACTTAAAAAAAAATCAGAACCACCAACCCACTCTAAACCGAAGTGGACCCGATAGAAAAAATAATAAAGTGGTCCTTTAAGTGAATACATTTACACTATTGGATACAATTTGTTGCATCCAAAAAATGAACCATTTATGTATCATTTTCAATTAGCATTATCATTGTTACCATTATTATCTATATAAGAAAACCATCGCTAATCAATTACAGAGCACATTTAAATATTTTTCATTAATTGCTTTTGATACTTATGCATCAAAGAAATATTTTAATAAATCACTTACAAATATTTCCTTATAATGCATGTACCTGTACGACTTGTGTTTAGTTATTCTTCCATGTAACGTTGCTGGCGGTATGATATCTATCACATTTGTATTATTCTCACACTGTGAAAAACAAATAATTATTTTGCCTAAATTTTTGGGTAGTAAAAGCGTTTAGAAACTCAAAAGATGGAGTTAAATTTTAGCTAGATTGATCGCGAAAAAGGTCAACATTGAAATTACTAGATTATTGTTGGGAATAATGGATGTTGTAAAATTGTAATGGATTAATAAATATTAACTAATCTGCCTGTTTGGTTTTTACTAATGTTCGAAGAAGAACATTAGTATTAAAATCACTTTGGCCAAAAATGCATATTTCTATATATATATATATATATATATATATATATATATATATATATATATATATATATATATATATATATATATATATATATATATATATATATCATCAAAAAATTTCAGTGAAAAAATTTCACGAACGCGCCATCCGATTGAACTGAAATTTTCAGGACACATTGGTGTATATGCAGAATAGTGCCAGGTTTCACAAAAAGTTAATAATCTTTAACGCTTTGGCGCCGGCGGCCATTTTAGTGATATTTTTAATATACCTATTATTCCGTACACAAATAAGTTTTGCAAAAATAAAGTTGACGAAATAAATTTCGAACGTGTTTTACATGTGAATCGGATAATGTTTTGGAATTTTTTTAACCCCATGTGTGCGCTGGGTGCCTAAAAACAGAACGGGAAAACTTGAAAATTTTTAAATTGCGATAACTTTTGACAGAGTTATTCAATCATTAAAAAATTTTTTGGACATATTGATATTATTTAGTTGTAGATTTGTGTAGCTTTTCATGAGCGTGCTGGCAACCCTGTAGCTAGGGCAGGCACTGAAAGTGAAAACCTCCAAATCATCGTCTCTCTTGAAAAACTGCCGCTTCTTCAAAAAAAAGCCACTCATATGTAAATCTTGTGCTTTGTTTACATAAACAAAAAAAATTTTTATATGGTATTACGGGCACGCCTGGTAACCCTTGCCCAATTTACCTATATTTTTAGCATAAAAAATTTCTCTTCACGGAAACTCACGATCCAATGAGCAGAATTAATTGAAATTTGCAGAATGTATTGGTTCTATATAGGACCAGGCCTGATAGAAGTGATTTTGAAATGCGGGTGATTCTGTGCCAGTGGTGCCATCTTGAAAAACCACTAAAAAAGATAACTACTTTTTGCCCTATAAATTCTGATTGAATCGTTCGATTTTGACGAGATTCACACAGTAGCTGGACCTTACCTCAAATCACGTTTGGTAGAAATTTGGTCGAAAAATTCGGTTGAAACTGCCAGCTATGATAATTTTGGTGTCTTAAATTTGAAAAAATCAAAATTTGGAAGTGAAAAAATTAAAAGATCGAATTTCAAAAAACTGTCCGTTTCTTACAATAAAACCAATTTGTATACAAATCTTATGCTTTATCTACACGTTCAAAGAAAAACTTTGGAAATTTCATGTCGGACAAGAACGGTAACCCTTTCCCAGTCAACCTATATTTTTAGCATCAAAAACTTCTGTTCACGGAAACTCACGAACCAATAATCAGATACCAATGAAATTTACAGAATGCATTGGACTAAAGTAGGACCAGGTCTGATAGAAGCGATTTTGAATTGTGGGCAACTCTGTGCCAGTGGTGCCATCTTGAAAAATTACAAAGAAAAAAAACTGATTTTTGCTCTATGAAATTTGAATAAGTAACCAGATTTTCATGAAATTGACACAGTAGCTTACTCTAAACTCTGTTTGATAGAAATTTGGTTAAAAAATTCGATTGGTGCTGCCAGCTTTGGTAATTTTTGTGTCTTTGGATTTGAAAATTCGCTCAGGAAAATAAAACTTTTTGCCCTATAACTTCCAGTGCAGTCATGAAATCAATACGAATTTCATACAATTAATGGAACCTATTATAGACATTATTCAAGCCAAATTTGGTTGAAAAGAAACGATAGGGGTGCCAGTAATTGTTGGTTTTGTGTTTGTTTGCAATATCTTTATTAAGCGGTTTTATCGTAGAATTTTCAATTGGTAATGATATGGTAGTGACAATAAACAGCAAATGTTAAGCTTTCCATTATTTGAAAAAACTCGCTGCAGGTAATCCTAAATTTCTTTATACTAATATAACTTCGAATGTAATATAACAACGTGAAGCAGATGTGATATATTTTTGGCTTTGATACTGGCGAAAGGTT